>JAUIMM010000122.1:0-600000 GCA_031769625.1 Taudactylus pleione
AATGTCAGTATGTATATGTATAATGTCAGTATGTATATGTATAATGTCAGTATGTATTTATATGTATAATGTCAGTATGTATTTATATGTATAATGTCAGTATGTATCTGTATAATGTCAGTATGTATTTATCTGTATAATGTCAGTAATGTATGTATCTGTATAATGTCAGTATGTATATGTAATAATGTCAGTATGTATATGTATAATGTCAGTATGTATGTATCTGTATAATGTCAGTATGTATATGTATAATGTCAGTATGTATTTATATGTATAATGTCAGTATGTATTTATATGTATAATGTCAGTATGTATTTATATGTATAATGTCAGTATGTTATATGTATAATGTCAGTATGTATGTATATGTATAATGTCAGTATGTATTTATATGTATAATGTCAGTATGTATGTATCTGTATAATGTCAGTATGTATTTATCTGTATAATGTCAGTATGTATGTATCTGTATAATGTCAGTATGTATTTATATGTATAATGTCAGTATGTATCTGTATAATGTCAGTATGTATCTGTATAATGTCAGTATGTATGTATCTGTATAATGTCAGTATGTATCTGTATAATGTCAGTATGTATCTGTATAATGTCAGTATGTATTTATATCTATAATGTCAGTATGTATTTATATGTATAATGTCAGTATGTATGTATCTGTATAATGTCAGTATGTATTTATCTGTATAATGTCAGTATGTATTTATCTGTATAATGTCAGTATGTATTTATATGTATAATGTCAGTATGTATTTATATGTATAATGTCAGTATGTATTTATATGTATAATGTCAGTATGTATGTATATGTATAATGTCAGTATGTATTTATCTGTATAATGTCAGTATGTATTTATATGTATAATGTCAGTATGTATTTATCTGTATAATGTCAGTATGTATGTATCTGTATAATGTCAGTATGTATTTATCTGTATAATGTCAGTATGTAATCTGTATAATGTCAGTATGTATCTGTATAATGTCAGTATGTTATCTGTATAATGTCAGTATGTATTTATCTGTATAATGTCAGTATGTATCTGTATAATGTCAGTATGTATTTATATGTATAATGTCAGTATGTATTTATATGTATAATGTCAGTATGTATTTATCTGTATAATGTCAGTTATGTATCTGTATAATGTCAGTATGTATTTATATGTATAATGTCAGTATGTATCTGTATAATGTCAGTATGTATTTATATGTATAATGTCAGTATGTATTTATATGTATAATGTCAGTATGTATTTATATGTATAATGTCAGTATGTATTTATATGTATAATGTCAGTATGTATTTATCTATATAATGTCAGTATGTATTTATATGTATAATGTCAGTATGTATTTATATGTATAATGTCAGTATGTATGTATATGTATAATGTCAGTATGTATTTATATGTATAATGTCAGTATGTATTTATCTGTATAATGTCAGTATGTATCTGTATAATGTCAGTATGTATATGTATAATGTCAGTATGTATGTATATGTATAATGTCAGTATGTATTTATATGTATAATGTCAGTTTGTATTTATATGTATAATGTCAGTATGTATTTATATGTATAATGTCAGTATGTATTTATATGTATAATGTCAGTATGTATTTATCTATATAATGTCAGTATGTATTTATATGTATAATGTCAGTATGTATTTATATGTATAATGTCAGTATGTATTTATATGTATAATGTCAGTATGTATTTATATGTATAATGTCAGTATGTATTATCTGTATAATGTCAGTATGTATTTATCTGTATAATGTCAGTATGTATTTATCTGTATAATGTCAGTATGTATGTATCTGTATAATGTCAGTATGTATATGTATAATGTCAGTATGTATTTATATGTATAATGTCAGTTTGTATTTATATGTATAATGTCAGTATGTATTTATATGTATAATGTCAGTATGTATTTATATGTATAATGTCAGTATGTATGTATCTGTATAATGTCAGTATGTATTTATATGTATAATGTCAGTATGTATGTATCTGTATAATGTCAGTATGTATTATATGTATAATGTCAGTTTGTATTTATATGTATAATGTCCAGTATGTATTTATATGTATAATGTCAGTATGTATTTATATGTATAATGTCAGTATGTATTTATATGTATAATGTCAGTATGTATTTATTCTGTATAATGTCAGTATGTAATGTATATGTATAATGTCAGTATGTATTTATCTGTATAATGTCAGTATGTATTTATCTGTATAATGTCAGTATGTATTATATGTATAATGTCAGTATGTATCTGTATAATGTCAGTATGTATTATATGTATAATGTCAGTATGTATGTATCTGTATAATGTCAGTATGTATTTATCTGTATAATGTCAGTATGTATTTATCTGTATAATGTCAGTATGTATTTATCTGTATAATGTCAGTATGTATGTATCTGTATAATGTCAGTATGTATTTATATGTATAATGTCAGTATGTATTTATCTGTATAATGTCAGTAATGTATCTGTATAATGTCAGTATGTATTTATCTGTATAATGTCAGTATGTATGTATATGTATAATGTCAGTATGTATGTATCTGTATAATGTCAGTATGTATTTATATGTATAATGTCAGTATGTATTTATCTGTATAATGTCAGTATGTATTTATATGTATAATGTCAGTATGTATTTATCTGTATAATGTCAGTATGTATTTATCTGTATAATGTCAGTATGTATTTATATGTATAATGTCAGTATGTATGTATCTGTATAATGTCAGTATGTATTTATATGTATAATGTCAGTATGTATGTATCTGTATAATGTCAGTATGTATGTTATCTGTATAATGTCAGTAATGTATTTATATGTATAATGTCAGTATGTATTTATGTATTAATGTCAGTATGTATTTATATGTATAATGTCAGTATGTATTGTATGTATAATGTCAGTATGTATGTATCTGTATAATGTCAGTATGTATTTATATGTATAATGTCAGTATGTATTTATCTGTATAATGTCAGTATGTATCTGTATAATGTCAGTATGTATGTATCTGTATAATGTCAGTATGTATCTGTATAATGTCAGTATGTATTTATATGTATAATGTCAGTATGTATGTATATGTATAATGTCAGTATGTATTTATATGTATAATGTCAGTATGTATTTTATCTGTATAATGTCAGTATGTATATGTATAATGTCAGTATGTATTTATCTGTATAATGTCAGTATGTATTTATCTGTATAATGTCAGTATGTATTTATATGTATAATGTCAGTATGTATTTATCTGTATAATGTCAGTATGTATCTGTATAATGTCAGTATGTATTTATATGTATAATGTCAGTATGTATTTATATGTATAATGTCAGTATGTATTTATCTGTATAATGTCAGTATGTATCTGTATAATGTCAGTATGTATCTGTATAATGTCCAGTATGTATTTATATGTATAATGTCAGTATGTATTTATATGTATAATGTCAGTATGTATCTGTATAATGTCAGTATGTATTTTATATGTATAATGTCAGTATGTATTTATATGTATAATGTCAGTATGTGTTTATCTGTATAATGTCAGTATGTATTTATATGTATAATGTCAGTATGTATTTATCTGTATAATGTCAGTATGTATTTATCTGTATAATGTCAGTATGTATATGTATAATGTCAGTATGTATTTATCTGTATAATGTCAGTATGTATGTATCTGTATAATGTCAGTATGTATTTATATGTATAATGTCAGTATGTATTTATCTGTATAATGTCAGTATGTATTTATCTGTGTATAATGTCAGTATGTATTTATATGTATAATGTCAGTATGTATGTATCTGTATAATGTCAGTATGTATTTATCTGTATAATGTCAGTATGTATTTATCTGTATAATGTCAGTATGTATTTATCTGTATAATGTCAGTATGTATCTGTATAATGTCAGTATGTATCTGTATAATGTCAGTATGTATTTATCTGTATAATGTCAGTATGTATGTATCTGTATAATGTCAGTATGTATTTATCTGTATAATGTCAGTATGTATTTATCTGTATAATGTCAGTATGTATGTATATGTATAATGTCAGTATGTATTTATCTGTATAATGTCAGTATGTATATGTATAATGTCAGTATGTATTTATCTGTATAATGTCAGTATGTATGTATATGTATAATGTCAGTATGTATTTATATGTATAATGTCAGTATGTATCTGTATAATGTCAGTATGTATTTATCTGTATAATGTCAGTATGTATTTATATGTATAATGTCAGTATGTATCTGTATAATGTCAGTATGTATTTATCTGTATAATGTCAGTATGTATTTATATGTATAATGTCAGTATGTATTTATCTGTATAATGTCAGTATGTATGTATGTATAATGTCAGTATGTATTTATATGTATAATGTCAGTATGTATCTGTATAATGTCAGTATGTATATGTATAATGTCAGTATGTATGTATCTGTATAATGTCAGTATGTATGTATGTATAATGTCAGTATGTATTTATCTGTATAATGTCAGTATGTATTTATATGTATAATGTCAGTATTTATATGTATAATGTCAGTATTTATATGTATAATGTCAGTATGTATTTATCTGTATAATGTCAGTATGTATTTATATGTATAATGTCAGTATGTATGTATCTGTATAATGTCAGTATGTATTTATATGTATAATGTCAGTATGTATTTATCTGTATAATGTCAGTATGTATTTATATGTATAATGTCAGTATGTATTTATATGTATAATGTCAGTATGTATTTATATGTATAATGTCAGTATGTATTTATCTGTATAATGTCAGTATGTATTTATCTGTATAATGTCAGTATGTATTTATCTGTATAATGTCAGTATGTATTTATCTGTATAATGTCAGTATGTATTTATATGTATAATGTCAGTATGTATTTATCTGTATAATGTCAGTATGTATCTGTATAATGTCAGTATGTATATGTATAATGTCAGTATGTATTTATATGTATAATGTCAGTATGTATTTATATGTATAATGTCAGTATGTATTTATCTGTATAATGTCAGTATGTATTTATATGTATAATGTCAGTATGTATATGTATAATGTCAGTATGTATTTATATGTATAATGTCAGTATGTATTTATATGTATAATGTCAGTATGTATTTATCTGTATAATGTCAGTATGTATATATCTGTATAATGTCAGTATGTATTTATCTGTATAATGTCAGTATGTATTTATCTGTATAATGTCAGTATGTATTTATATGTATAATGTCAGTATGTATCTGTATAATGTCAGTATGTATGTATATGTATAATGTCAGTATGTATTTATCTGTATAATGTCAGTATGTATTTATATGTATAATGTCAGTATGTATATGTATAATGTCAGTATGTATTTATATGTATAATGTCAGTATGTATTTATATGTATAATGTCAGTATGTATTTATATGTATAATGTCAGTATGTATATGTATAATGTCAGTATGTATGTATATGTATAATGTCAGTATGTATATGTATAATGTCAGTATGTATTTATATGTATAATGTCAGTATGTATTTATATGTATAATGTCAGTATGTATTTATCTGTATAATGTCAGTATGTATTTATATGTATAATGTCAGTATGTATTTATATGTATAATGTCAGTATGTATTTATATGTATAATGTCAGTATGTATTTATATGTATAATGTCAGTATGTATCTGTATAATGTCAGTATGTATTTATATGTATAATGTCAGTATGTATTTATATGTATAATGTCAGTATGTATCTGTATAATGTCAGTATGTATGTATCTGTATAATGTCAGTATGTATGTATCTGTATAATGTCAGTATGTATCTGTATAATGTCAGTATTTATATGTATAATGTCAGTATGTATCTGTATAATGTCAGTATGTATTTATATGTATAATGTCAGTATGTATCTGTATAATGTCAGTATGTATGTATCTGTATAATGTCAGTATGTATGTATCTGTATAATGTCAGTATGTATCTGTATAATGTCAGTATTTATATGTATAATGTCAGTATGTATCTGTATAATGTCAGTATGTATGTATCTGTATAATGTCAGTATGTATCTGTATAATGTCAGTATGTATCTGTATAATGTCAGTATGTATATGTATAATGTCAGTATGTATTTATATGTATAATGTCAGTATGTATATGTATAATGTCAGTATGTATTTATATGTATAATGTCAGTATGTATGTATCTGTATAATGTCAGTATGTATCTGTATAATGTCAGTATGTATCTGTATAATGTCAGTATGTATATGTATAATGTCAGTATGTATTTATATGTATAATGTCAGTATGTATGTATCTGTATAATGTCAGTATGTATCTGTATAATGTCAGTATGTATCTGTATAATGTCAGTATGTATCTGTATAATGTCAGTATGTATATGTATAATGTCAGTATGTATTTATATGTATAATGTCAGTATGTATATGTATAATGTCAGTATGTATTTATATGTATAATGTCAGTATGTATGTATCTGTATAATGTCAGTATGTATCTGTATAATGTCAGTATGTATCTGTATAATGTCAGTATGTATATGTATAATGTCAGTATGTATTTATATGTATAATGTCAGTATGTATGTATCTGTATAATGTCAGTATGTATCTGTATAATGTCAGTATGTATCTGTATAATGTCAGTATGTATATGTATAATGTCAGTATGTATTTATATGTATAATGTCAGTATGTATTTATATGTATAATGTCAGTATGTATTTATCTGTATAATGTCAGTATGTATTTATCTGTATAATGTCAGTATGTATCTGTATAATGTCAGTATGTATTTATATGTATAATGTCAGTATGTATGTATCTGTATAATGTCAGTATGTATTTATATGTATAATGTCAGTATGTATCTGTATAATGTCAGTATGTATTTATATGTATAATGTCAGTATGTATTTATATGTATAATGTCAGTATGTATATGTATAATGTCAGTATGTATTTATCTGTATAATGTCAGTATGTATATGTATAATGTCAGTATGTATTTATCTGTATAATGTCAGTATGTATATGTATAATGTCAGTATGTATCTGTATAATGTCAGTATGTATATGTATAATGTCAGTATGTATATGTATAATGTCAGTATGTATGTATCTGTATAATGTCAGTATGTATTTATCTGTATAATGTCAGTATGTATTTATATGTATAATGTCAGTATGTATCTGTATAATGTCAGTATGTATTTATATGTATAATGTCAGTATGTATTTATATGTATAATGTCAGTATGTATCTGTATAATGTCAGTATGTATTTATATGTATAATGTCAGTATGTATTTATATGTATAATGTCAGTATGTATTTATATGTATAATGTCAGTATGTATCTGTATAATGTCAGTATGTATTTATATGTATAATGTCAGTATGTATGTATCTGTATAATGTCAGTATGTATGTATCTGTATAATGTCAGTATGTATGTATCTGTATAATGTCAGTATGTATCTGTATAATGTCAGTATTTATATGTATAATGTCAGTATGTATCTGTATAATGTCAGTATGTATTTATATGTATAATGTCAGTATGTATTTATATGTATAATGTCAGTATGTATTTATCTGTATAATGTCAGTATGTATTTATCTGTATAATGTCAGTATGTATCTGTATAATGTCAGTATGTATTTATATGTATAATGTCAGTATGTATGTATCTGTATAATGTCAGTATGTATTTATATGTATAATGTCAGTATGTATCTGTATAATGTCAGTATGTATTTATATGTATAATGTCAGTATGTATTTATATGTATAATGTCAGTATGTATATGTATAATGTCAGTATGTATTTATCTGTATAATGTCAGTATGTATATGTATAATGTCAGTATGTATTTATCTGTATAATGTCAGTATGTATATGTATAATGTCAGTATGTATCTGTATAATGTCAGTATGTATATGTATAATGTCAGTATGTATATGTATAATGTCAGTATGTATTTATCTGTATAATGTCAGTATGTATATGTATAATGTCAGTATGTATTTATATGTATAATGTCAGTATGTATTTATATGTATAATGTCTGTATGTATTTATATGTATAATGTCAGTATGTATTTATATGTATAATGTCTGTATGTATTTATATGTATAATGTCAGTATGTATTTATCTGTATAATGTCAGTATGTATTTATATGTATAATGTCAGTATGTATCTGTATATGTATAATGTCAGTATGTATTTATATGTATAATGTCAGTATGTATTTATATGTATAATGTCAGTATGTATGTATATGTATAATGTCAGTATGTATATGTATAATGTCAGTATGTATTTATATGTATAATGTCAGTATGTATATGTATAATGTCAGTATGTATTTATATGTATAATGTCAGTATGTATGTATCTGTATAATGTCAGTATGTATATATATGTATAATGTCAGTATGTATGTATATGTATAATGTCAGTATGTATTTATATGTATAATGTCAGTATGTATTTATATGTATAATGTCAGTATGTATTTATCTGTATAATGTCAGTATGTATTTATATGTATAATGTCAGTATGTATATATATGTATAATGTCAGTATTTATCTGTATAATGTCAGTATGTATGTATCTGTATAATGTCAGTATGTATTTATATGTATAATGTCAGTATGTATTTATATGTATAATGTCAGTATGTATTTATATGTATAATGTCAGTATGTATCTGTATATGTATAATGTCAGTATGTATTTATATGTATAATGTCAGTATGTATTTATATGTATAATGTCAGTATGTATTTATATGTATAATGTCAGTATGTATATATATGTATAATGTCAGTATGTATTTATCTGTATAATGTCAGTATGTATGTATCTGTATAATGTCAGTATGTATTTATATGTATAATGTCAGTATGTATTTATCTGTATAATGTCAGTATGTATTTATCTGTATAATGTCAGTATGTATTTATATGTATAATGTCAGTATGTATTTATATGTATAATGTCAGTATGTATCTGTATAATGTCAGTATGTATTTATCTGTATAATGTCAGTATGTATATGTATAATGTCAGTATGTATGTATCTGTATAATGTCAGTATGTATTTATATGTATAATGTCAGTATGTATTTATATGTATAATGTCAGTATGTATGTATCTGTATAATGTCAGTATGTATTTATATGTATAATGTCAGTATGTATTTATATGTATAATGTCAGTATGTATTTGTATAATGTCAGTATGTATTTATCTGTATAATGTCAGTATGTATCTGTATAATGTCAGTATGTATTTATATGTATAATGTCAGTATGTATTTATATGTATAATGTCAGTATGTATTTATATGTATAATGTCAGTATGTATTTATATGTATAATGTCAGTATGTATTTGTATAATGTCAGTATGTATTTATATGTATAATGTCAGTATGTATTTATATGTATAATGTCAGTATGTATTTATATGTATAATGTCAGTATGTATTTATATGTATAATGTCAGTATGTATTTATATGTATAATGTCAGTATGTATGTATATGTATAATGTCAGTATGTATATGTATAATGTCAGTATGTATGTATATGTATAATGTCAGTATGTATGTATCTGTATAATGTCAGTATGTATGTATCTGTATAATGTCAGTATGTATTTATCTGTATAATGTCAGTATGTATGTATATGTATAATGTCAGTATGTATGTATCTGTATAATGTCAGTATGTATTTATATGTATAATGTCAGTATGTATGTATCTGTATAATGTCAGTATGTATTTATATGTATAATGTCAGTATGTATATGTATAATGTCAGTATGTATTTATATGTATAATGTCAGTATGTATGTATATGTATAATGTCAGTATGTATCTGTATAATGTCAGTATGTATTTATATGTATAATGTCAGTATGTATGTATATGTATAATGTCAGTATGTATTTATATGTATAATGTCAGTATGTATGTATCTGTATAATGTCAGTATGTATGTATCTGTATAATGTCAGTATGTATTTATATGTATAATGTCAGTATGTATTTATATGTATAATGTCAGTATGTATGTATATGTATAATGTCAGTATGTATGTATATGTATAATGTCAGTATGTATTTATCTGTATAATGTCAGTATGTATTTATATGTATAATGTCAGTATGTATTTATCTGTATAATGTCAGTATGTATTTATATGTATAATGTCAGTATGTATATGTATAATGTCAGTATGTATTTATATGTATAATGTCAGTATTTATCTGTATAATGTCAGTATGTATCTGTATAATGTCAGTATGTATCTGTATAATGTCAGTATGTATTTATATGTATAATGTCAGTATGTATTTATATGTATAATGTCAGTATGTATATGTATAATGTCAGTATGTATGTATCTGTATAATGTCAGTATGTATTTATCTGTATAATGTCAGTATGTATGTATATGTATAATGTCAGTATGTATTTATCTGTATAATGTCAGTATGTATTTATCTGTATAATGTCAGTATGTATTTATATGTATAATGTCAGTATGTATGTATCTGTATAATGTCAGTATGTATTTATCTGTATAATGTCAGTATGTATTTATATGTATAATGTCAGTATGTATGTATATGTATAATGTCAGTATGTATTTATCTGTATAATGTCAGTATGTATTTATCTGTATAATGTCAGTATGTATTTATCTGTATAATGTCAGTATGTATCTGTATAATGTTAGTATGTATCTGTATAATGTCAGTATGTATTTATATGTATAATGTCAGTATGTATCTGTATAATGTCAGTATGTATTTATCTGTATAATGTCAGTATGTATGTATATGTATAATGTCAGTATGTATTTATATGTATAATGTCAGTATGTATATGTATAATGTCAGTATGTATTTATATGTATAATGTCAGTATGTATCTGTATAATGTTAGTATGTATCTGTATAATGTCAGTATGTATTTATATGTATAATGTCAGTATGTATCTGTATAATGTCAGTATGTATTTATCTGTATAATGTCAGTATGTATGTATATGTATAATGTCAGTATGTATTTATATGTATAATGTCAGTATGTATCTGTATAATGTCAGTATGTATTTATCTGTATAATGTCAGTATGTATGTATATGTATAATGTCAGTATGTATTTATATGTATAATGTCAGTATGTATCTGTATAATGTCAGTATGTATATGTATAATGTCAGTATGTATTTATCTGTATAATGTCAGTATGTATTTATCTGTATAATGTCAGTATGTATTTATCTGTATAATGTCAGTATGTATTTATCTGTATAATGTCAGTATGTATTTATATGTATAATGTCAGTATGTATTTATCTGTATAATGTCAGTATGTATTTATATGTATAATGTCAGTATGTATGTATCTGTATAATGTCAGTATGTATTTATCTGTATAATGTCAGTATGTATTTATCTGTATAATGTCAGTATGTATTTATGTGTATAATGTCAGTATGTATTTATCTGTATAATGTCAGTATGTATTTATATGTATAATGTCAGTATGTATATGTATAATGTCAGTATGTATGTATATGTATAATGTCAGTATGTATGTATCTGTATAATGTCAGTATGTATCTGTATAATGTCAGTATGTATTTATCTGTATAATGTCAGTATGTATTTATCTGTATAATGTCAGTATGTATATGTATAATGTCAGTATGTATCTGTATAATGTCAGTATGTATTTATATGTATAATGTCAGTATGTATGTATATGTATAATGTCAGTATGTATTTATATGTATAATGTCAGTATGTATTTATCTGTATAATGTCAGTATGTATTTATCTGTATAATGTCAGTATGTATTTATATGTATAATGTTAGTATGTATTTATATGTATAATGTCAGTATGTATGTATCTGTATAATGTCAGTATGTATTTATATGTATAATGTCAGTATGTATTTATCTGTATAATGTCAGTATGTATTTATATGTATAATGTCAGTATGTATCTGTATAATGTCAGTATGTATTTATATGTATAATGTCAGTATGTATTTATATGTATAATGTCAGTATGTATGTATCTGTATAATGTCAGTATGTATTTATATGTATAATGTCAGTATGTATGTATCTGTATAATGTCAGTATGTATTTATATGTATAATGTCAGTATGTATTTATATGTATAATGTCAGTATGTATGTATCTGTATAATGTCAGTATGTATTTATATGTATAATGTCAGTATGTATTTATATGTATAATGTCAGTATGTATTTATATGTATAATGTCAGTATGTATTTATATGTATAATGTCAGTATGTATGTATCTATATAATGTCAGTATGTATGTATCTGTATAATGTCAGTATGTATTTATATGTATAATGTCAGTATGTATCTGTATAATGTCAGTATGTATTTATCTGTATAATGTCAGTATGTATTTATATGTATAATGTCAGTATGTATTTATATGTATAATGTCAGTATGTATTTATATGTATAATGTCAGTATGTATTTATCTGTATAATGTCAGTATGTATGTATATGTATAATGTCAGTATGTATCTGTATAATGTCAGTATGTATCTGTATAATGTCAGTATGTATGTATATGTATAATGTCAGTATGTATATGTATAATGTCAGTATGTATGTATCTGTATAATGTCAGTATGTATTTATATGTATAATGTCAGTATGTATTTATATGTATAATGTCAGTATGTATCTATATAATGTCAGTATGTATTTATCTGTATAATGTCAGTATGTATGTATCTGTATAATGTCAGTATGTATGTATATGTATAATGTCAGTATGTATTTATATGTATAATGTCAGTATGTATGTATCTATATAATGTCAGTATGTATTTATCTGTATAATGTCAGTATGTATGTATATGTATAATGTCAGTATGTATTTATATGTATAATGTCAGTATGTATCTGTATAATGTCAGTATGTATGTATATGTATAATGTCAGTATGTATTTATATGTATAATGTCAGTATGTATCTGTATAATGTCAGTATGTATGTATATGTATAATGTCAGTATGTATGTATATGTATAATGTCAGTATGTATCTGTATAATGTCAGTATGTAGACTATATCAAATGGAAACTCCTATTATTTGTGTCATATAATGATAGTACACGCTCCTGTTAATGCAATAAGCTGAGTATTCGGATTATGGACCTCATTCAGAGTCGGTTGTAAGCGGCTGCTTCGTCATACGCATCCGATGTTTCCAAACCACACATGCGTATGATTAGTTGTGCGCATGTGCGTACGAGACCTTGCGATCCAAAATGCTGTCGATCGTATGGCTTACGAGCAGGAAGTGGCTTCCGAGAGTTGATTGACATGAAAGAGCGTTTGTGGGTGTTGACGGGGGTGGTGGCCTGAAAACGCAGGCGTGCCTCACCGTTATCAGGGCGTTTTAGGGGCGTACATAAATTTCCTGCTACGACTGACATAGAAGGCCGGAAGTAGTAAAACATCACTCTGTGAGCAGGTTAGAGGCCTGGCTGATCGTACAGCTTGAGGTTGGGTACGTGCTCTCTCAAGCCCCGGAGTACAATCGATACTATCGAATGTGACTGATGTTATGTTTGATGTTTCTATTTTGAGCCACACAATGCAAGCAGCTAATAATCGTTTGTTGAAGCTAATAACACTGCTAATTGGCTTGTAATTGATTCAGTTGCGTTAGCATTAGCGAATAATAAGAATAAATATATTTAATGGGGATGGCTTATTCTATGCATTTTTTTATAAATTTTTTATGTCATTTGCACACAACACAACACAAGCGGCCGCAACCATCAGAAGAAAATTAACATACAGCGACTGACAATGACTGACAACGATTGACTCGATCGCTAGCTGCTATCACTCTCTAGCTAGAGGAGGTGCATTGTTCACATATGGGCGTCACTTTGGTTGCGACCGACCGGCCGTACGATTGCTTCCTTTTTCAGTTTCTCGGTTGTTAGGCGTAGGACCTAACGGCCGCTTACGACCGACTCTGAATGAGGTCCTATATGCTCCAGATCATACGCCTTTTATTTCAGCCAATCTAAATTTTTCTTTTATGGAAGTTCACATCTCTCCTATTTGCAAAAGCACTAGGGGTAGATCATATTTAAAGACTATGCAGCGGCCACAAATGAGCGTTAGGACCAGGGGGGGGATGAGCCAAGATGAACTACGAATGGTGGCAACTTCCCCCACCCTCAAGAAGGCATGAACTACCCACCATCTCTGAGAAAGCCCCTAGCAAGGGTGAAACGCGTAAGAGGATTTCAAAGTGCCAGACTTATACCGGGGAATACTGATGTGTAACCACCACCGCAATAACGGCCACCTACCCCCCCACAGTATATCTTATACCAGAAACAGGACCTGTGGATCAAAGGAAAAGGGGAATTCATAGCCTTAGATGGAGAAAACAGTGCACGGGAGTGCCGGGCTACACAGAGTCACTGCTGCCGGATGGTAGTACATATGGGCACAAGTTCTTTTAGCCACCCATAAGAACACCGGAGCAGCCCAGCTGGGAGCTTCTACTGTGAGAGAAGACTATAGACGGTGGAAAAACTAAGCCTGCACCGGTGGCGACTTTACAAGGAAAACCACCTTACCGGTAACCAACATCAGCGGGACGCCGCTGTCTTTCATAGGGAATCTCGCTGCCGCTGCATGCATCATTCAGCAGCAAACCCCTATTGGAGACAGTAACTAACTTTGGCACCTATCAAATATGAAAGGCTCAGCCTACAGAACCTGAAACCTTTTCTTCTCTTAATTATCTGATATATGAAGACCAATATTACCTAATCGGAAAACCATAACCAATATTACCTAAGCAGGAAACCATAACCAATTTTACCTAAGAAGGAAACCATAACCAATATTACCTAAGAAGGAAACCATAACCAATATTACCTAATAGGGAAACCATAACCAATATTACCTAATAGGGAAACCATAACCAATATTACCTAATAGGGAAACCATAACCAATATTACTTAATAGGGAAACCATAACCAATATTACCTAATAGGAAAACCATAACCAATATTACCTAATAGGGAAACCATAACCAATATTACCTAATAGGGAAACCATAACCAATATTACCTAATAGGGAAACCATAACCAATATTACCTAATAGGGAAACCATAACCAATATTACCTAATAGGGAAACCATAACCAATATTACTTAATAGGGAAACCATAACCAATATTACTTAATAGGGAAACCATAACCAATATTACCTAATAGGAAAACCATAACCAATATTACCTAATAGGGAAACCATAACCAATATTACCTAATAGGGAAACCATAACCAATATTACCTAATAGGGAAACCATAACCAATATTACCTAATAGGGAAACCATAACCAATATTACCTAATAGGAAAACCATAACCAATATTACCTAATAGGGAAACCATAACCAATATTACCTAATAGGAAAACCATAACCAATATTACCTAATAGGAAAACCATAACCAATATTACCTAATAGGGAAACCATAACCAATATTACCTAATAGGGAAACCATAACCAATATTACCTAATAGGGAAACCATAACCAATATTACCTAATAGGGAAACCATAACCAATATTACCTAATAGGGAAACCATAACCAATATTACCTAATAGGGAAACCATAACCAATATTACCTAATAGGGAAACCATAACCAATATTACCTAATAGGGAAACCATAACCAATATTACCTAATAGGAAAACCATAACCAATATTACCTAAGAGGGAAACCATAACCAATATTACCTAATAGGGAAACCATAACCAATATTACCTAAGAGGGAAACCATAACCAATATTACCTAAGAAGGAAACCTTTTATATCATAAAACTATTATAACCTTGATGTGCACTCATTTTTATGTTTAGTTCATGGACACATTTCTGAAACTAAACACATGGGGATCCAATTAGGTGTGATGTACTCGTGTGTGCGAGTCATCGCAACAGTGGCCGTGCTTGACGGCCGGCCGGATTCGCCCATAAAAGCGCTCACAGCTCCATAGGGCAGCGAGTAAATTCAGGCGACTTCAGTGGCGAATCAGTAACTGGGCTGGTGATTCTGGCGGGTCGCGGCTGAGCTTGCTAGCAGCGATGCTGAGACCTGGACTGCATCCGGACACACGGAGATGTCAGGTAAGGCGATTCCTCGCTTACTGGGAATCGCGCACGGCAGTCCTTTCTTTTGGTGTCAGAGATGCACCAGAAGCTACTACAGTCAGGGTCAGGGATTGTCCGCGTCCTCTCTAGACCGCTGGGGCCTTATGGTCTTATGCTGGGGATCGGCAGCAGATGCTTCTGCCACAAGGTCAGCGTACCTGGCTGGTTAACACAGCTTATAGTAGGTAGGCGCTCCCCCGGCAGCCCCTCCCCCGACCCAGACGCAATCCCTACGAACGATTTTGCGCATCTGGGTTGCTCCGACTACCCTCCACGTGTATATGAGACACGGGGCCTGATTCAGACCTGGTCGCAAGCGCTGAGCGCTCGCAACCGGGTCGATGGTGGCCCACAGCGCATGTGCACGACAGAGCCAGCTCTGTCGTGCGCATGCGTGAAACCCAGCTGGCGACGGGCAATCCGTCACTCCCGTTTGGTGGGTGGGCCGGTGGGTGGCTGCCCAAACGGAGGCGTTCCCGAGGGAATGCTTGCCGTTTGGGGGCGGCCCCACTGACATCACGAGTGATGTCAGTGGAGAGTTTCCGGCTCTGTTAGAGCCGAAAGCTCTCTGGGTCTTGCGATAAACGAGACCCTACCACAAGGGCCTTGTCGCAAGCCCGATGGTAGCGATGGTCTTGACCATCGCGCCCATCATCATGGCCGCTCCAAAATAAAAACAAAAACGCCCTGATTCAGAGCGAGCGCTCTTTCACAGCGTCCGGCTCTGAATCAGGGCCACGGTCCACTATCAGTGCGCTGTAGTAGATGTTTTTCTGGGTCAGTTTTCCTGTATACCTCTCCCTTGGTTAAGGTATACAGAGATCTATATCCTACGAAGCATTGTGTTTTTGAGTAGTTGATTCAGAGCCCATTGTAATTATATTATATATACATTGTATGTGACTGTAATTATATTATATATACATTGTATGTGACTGTAATTATATATACATTGTATGTGACTGTTTGCTAGCTGCTGTATTGACACTGGCCCTGATTCAGAGCCGGACGCTCTGACCAGAGCGCTCGCCCACCTCCATTACTACGGAGCGTCCTCCTGGACGCTCGTATAGCTGTGGATCACCACCCACAGCATATACGAGCGTGCAGGATGATGGTCACGATGGTCTTGACCATCGCGACCATCACCACTGTGAGCAGAAGCCTGCGGTTGAGTTATTCAACCGCAAGGCCAGGAGTGATTTTGGCTCTATCAGAGTCACTAGTAATGTCAGTGGGGCCGGCTTCTGACGGTAGGCGTTCCCTTGGGAATGCCTCCGTCTGGCAGGCACGCCCCCGGCACGCCCACCAAAGGGGGCATGCTGTCAATCAACAACGACAGCACGCCCCCTTTGATCAGACACTACGAGCGAAGGAAAGTCCTTCGCTCGTCGCGTCTCGCGCATGCGCACGATGGAGCTCCCTCCGTCATGTGCATGCGCAGTGCAGACCATCGACCCACTTGCGAGCGGACAGCCGCTCGCGAGTGGGTCTGAATCAGGCCCATTATCTTTTATTTCTGTCTGATAATTTTAACTCACTGTGGTTCTCTCCATCCTTTTGGGTTGGAGGTTTTTTTTCTTGAGTACTTCACATTCATTAAGATTTTGTGAAGGCTGTTACATAGCATTGCATTTATTACCTTTTCTTACGATCGATGCAGTTTCTATTCCCTGCCTGGGGTGTTGCTCTCTTCCCTGGTGTTTCAGCACTCTGGTTTGAGAAATTAGTTGATGCAGCAGCACCTAAACTTCCTATATAGACCAGCCATACAAGTTCTCTGGTGCCAGTTCATCTAAGACTGCCTCAGAGACTGCACTCTGGATCATATTTTCTGCCTCAGACACTGCACTCTGGATCATATTTTCTGCCTCAGAGACTGCACTCTGGATCATATTTTCTGCCTCAGAGACTGCACTCTGGATCATATTTTCTGCCTCAGAGACTGCACTCTGGATCATATTTTCTGCCTCAGTGTCTGCACTCTGGATCATATTTTCTGCCTCAGAGACTGCACTCTGGATCATATTATCTGCCTCAGAGACTGCACTCTGGATCATATTTTCTGCCTCAGTGACTGCACTCTGGATCATATTTTCTGCCTCAGAGACTGCACTCTGGATCATATTTTCTGCCTCAGTGTCTGCACTCTGGATCATATTTTCTGCCTCAGAGACTGCACTCTGGATCATATTTTCTGCCTCAGAGACTGCACTCTGGATCATATTTTCTGCCTCAGAGACTGCACTCTGGATCATATTTTCTGCCTCAGTGTCTGCACTCTGGATCATATTTTCTGCCTCAGAGACTGCACTCTGGATCATATTTTCTGCCTCAGTGTCTGCACTCTGGATCATATTTTCTGCCTCAGAGACTGCACTCTGGATCATATTTTCTGCCTCAGAGACTGCACTCTGGATCATATTTTCTGCCTCAGAGACTGCACTCTGGATCATATTTTCTGCCTCAGAGACTGCACTCTGGATCATATTTTCTGCCTCAGTGACTGCACTCTGGATCATATTTTCTGCCTCAGAGACTGCACTCTGGATCATATTTTCTGCCTCAGAGACTGCACTCTGGATCATATTTTCTGCCTCAGAGACTGCACTCTGGATCATATTTTCTGCCTCAGTGACTGCACTCTGGATCATATTTTCTGCCTCAGAGACTGCACTCTGGATCATATTTTCTGCCTCAGAGACTGCACTCTGGATCATATTATCTGCCTCAGAGACTGCACTCTGGATCATATTTTCTGCCTCAGTGACTGCACTCTGGATCATATTTTCTGCCTCAGAGACTGCACTCTGGATCATATTTTCTGCCTCAGAGACTGCACTCTGGATCATATTTTCTGCCTCAGAGACTGCACTCTGGATCATATTTTCTGCCTCAGTGTCTGCACTCTGGATCATATTTTCTGCCTCAGAGACTGCACTCTGGATCATATTATCTGCCTCAGAGACGGCACTCTGGATCATATTTTCTGCCTCAGAGACTGCACTCTGGATCATATTTTCTGCCTCAGTGTCTGCACTCTGGATCATATTTTCTGCCTCAGAGACTGCACTCTGGATCATATTTTCTGCCTCAGAGACTGCACTCTGGATCATATTTTCTGCCTCAGAGACTGCACTCTGGATCATATTTTCTGCCTCAGTGTCTGCACTCTGGATCATATTTTCTGCCTCAGAGACTGCACTCTGGATCATATTTTCTGCCTCAGAGACTGCACTCTGGATCATATTTTCTGCCTCAGTGTCTGCACTCTGGATCATATTATCTGCCTCAGAGACTGCACTCTGGATCATATTTTCTGCCTCAGTGTCTGCACTCTGGATCATATTTTCTGCCTCAGAGACTGCACTCTGGATCATATTATCTGCCTCAGAGACTGCACTCTGGATCATATTTTCTGCCTCAGTGACTGCACTCTGGATCATATTTTCTGCCTCAGAGACTGCACTCTGGATCATATTTTCTGCCTCAGTGTCTGCACTCTGGATCATATTTTCTGCCTCAGAGACTGCACTCTGGATCATATTTTCTGCCTCAGAGACTGCACTCTGGATCATATTTTCTGCCTCAGTGTCTGCACTCTGGATCATATTTTCTGCCTCAGAGACTGCACTCTGGATCATATTTTCTGCCTCAGAGACTGCACTCTGGATCATATTTTCTGCCTCAGAGACTGCACTCTGGATCATATTTTCTGCCTCAGTGACTGCACTCTGGATCATATTTTCTGCCTCAGTGACTGCACTCTGGATCATATTTTCTGCCTCAGAGACTGCACTCTGGATCATATTTTCTGCCTCAGAGACTGCACTCTGGATCATATTTTCTGCCTCAGAGACTGCACTCTGGATCATATTTTCTGCCTCAGTGTCTGCACTCTGGATCATATTTTCTGCCTCAGAGACTGCACTCTGGATCATATTTTCTGCCTCAGAGACTGCACTCTGGATCATATTTTCTGCCTCAGAGACTGCACTCTGGATCATATTTTCTGCCTCAGAGACTGCACTCTGGATCATATTTTCTGCCTCAGAGACTGCACTCTGGATCATATTTTCTGCCTCAGTGTCTGCACTCTGGATCATACTTTCTGCCTCAGTGTCTGCACTCTGGATCATATTTTCTGCCTCAGAGACTGCACTCTGGATCAAATTTTCTGCCTCAGAGACTGCACTGTGGATCATATTTTCTGCCTCAGAGACTGCACTCTGGATCATATTTTCTGCCTCAGAGACTGCACTCTGGATCATATTTTCTGCCTCAGAGACTGCACTCTGGATCATATTTTCTGCCTCAGTGTCTGCACTCTGGATCATATTTTCTGCCTCAGAGACTGCACTCTGGATCATATTTTCTGCCTCAGAGACTGCACTCTGGATCATATTTTCTGCCTCAGAGTCTGCACTCTGGATCATATTTTCTGCCTCAGAGACTGCACTCTGGATCATATTTTCTGCCTCAGTGTCTGCACTCTGGATCATACTTTCTGCCTCAGAGACTGCACTCTGGATCATATTTTCTGCCTCAGTGACTGCACTCTGGATCATACTTTCTGCCTCAGAGACTGCACTCTGGATCATATTTTCTGCCTCAGAGACTGCACTCTGGATCATATTTTCTGCCTCAGAGACTGCACTCTGGATCATATTTTCTGCCTCAGAGACTGCACTCTGGATCATATTTTCTGCCTCAGAGACTGCACTCTGGATCATATTTTCTGCCTCAGTGTCTGCACTCTGGATCATATTTTCTGCCTCAGAGACTGCACTCTGGATCATATTTTCTGCCTCAGAGACTGCACTCTGGATCATATTTTCTGCCTCAGTGTCTGCACTCTGGATCATATTTTCTGCCTCAGAGACTGCACTCTGGATCATATTTTCTGCCTCAGTGTCTGCACTCTGGATCATACTTTCTGCCTCAGAGACTGCACTCTGGATCATATTTTCTGCCTCAGTGACTGCACTCTGGATCATACTTTCTGCCTCAGAGACTGCACTCTGGATCATATTTTCTGCCTCAGAGACTGCACTCTGGATCATATTTTCTGCCTCAGAGACTGCACTCTGGATCATATTATCTGCCTCAGAGACTGCACTCTGGATCATATTTTCTGCCTCAGTGACTGCACTCTGGATCATATTTTCTGCCTCAGTGACTGCACTCTGGATCATATTTTCTGCCTCAGAGACTGCACTCTGGATCATATTTTCTGCCTCAGAGACTGCACTCTGGATCATATTTTCTGCCTCAGAGACTGCACTCTGGATCATATTTTCTGCCTCAGTGACTGCACTCTGGATCATATTTTCTGCCTCAGTGACTGCACTCTGGATCATATTTTCTGCCTCAGAGACTGCACTCTGGATCATATTTTCTGCCTCAGAGACTGCACTCTGGATCATATTATCTGCCTCAGAGACTGCACTCTGGATCATATTTTCTGCCTCAGAGACTGCACTCTGGATCATATTTTCTGCACTCTGGATCATATTTTCTGCTAGTACTTCTTGTGTTTCCTGCTGTCTCCAGACTCTGCTCCCTGCAATCTGAGATCCCCTGCGTCTTATGTAAGTGGTCTGGGACATTATATACTTCACCAGAGCTCTGCCATCCAGATATCCCGGATTGGTCCAGTTGTTTATCTGCTTCTTGTGACCACACCGCATCTTCAGTATTTCATTTACCAGTTATCCGGACTCTGTATATCTTGTGTATATTAGTATCTGCCTAATGGGACCTTGTTTTACCTGCTTAACAGACTGCACTTACTATCCGGGACTGTGTTGTGGTGCTTTCCAGTGTGTCTGCTGAGACATATTCTTTACAACTACTAGTGCCTTCCAGATTCCCTGCACTGCTCTGCAGATTTCTAGATCAGAGGCTCCAATCATCTGTTGTCACCTGTGCTTTCTGGATTATCATGCTCCCAGTGTACCTGCACTTTATAGTATATTCTGCACATTTCAATCAACACTTCAATTTATTAGTCACCCAGAACTTTGCGTATCTATATCCTTCATTCAGCAATTGGCGTCTTCATCCTAAGTTCTGTTTCTATTTTCCTGTATTATCCTGGACTGTATGATCATTGCATACCAGCTACTCAGAAATGCCTGTGAACTTTGTTACCTGTTTTCTTATCTGCCTGTTTAAATATTGCATCACCCTGTATGTAAATCTTTCTAATTCACCTTTATCAGAGTATTGTTTCCTGCAAACATGATCACACAGGGGAAACAGTACTTGAATCCTGACAGTATAAACTGGTCAATTAAATGCGCAATAGTAAGGAAGATAACTGCTGTCTGCCTGAAAGGGTTTTTCACAGCCTGTTAACTCCTTAGGTTCTGATACATAATTTTCTTTAGATTCTGTTCATCTAGGGATTTTCAAAGAAAAGCTGGACCAGTTACAAACTTTATTAACTGGTAAATTATTTGTATTACCTGAATTTCAAGGGAGACTGGAGAATCCTATTAAAGTGCCTCCAGGAAAAGAGTTTTTATGGGTTGTTAGGTGTACCTCTCCTGCACAGACAAAAGGCAGGTTTCAGAGTTTCCCTCATCCTAGTCTCTCTGAAACTGAACGCAAGGGTCCAGGACATTTTATTCTAGCCTGTCCCATTCGGATGCCTAGTAATGGAGTTGGAGTGCAACCCAAATCTTTAAGTACCATCTGACCAGTAGCTTCGGTGCCTGCTGCCCTTGGCAGGGGTGCAGAGTTTTCCATTCCAGAAAGGTGCCCGAGTGCAGTCCTAGAAGAATCTTCTGGGTTCAGTAAGCCAACAAGCGGTCCCAAAGTTCTCCCAGAAAGAATGGCTTCAAGTTTTTCAGCCCACAAGGGTCTTAGAGTGCCGCAGTGCCATTCCCAAGTTACAAATATAAGTACACCAACTCAAGTTCCATGTAAAACCATCGGTCTCAAAGCTGGTTTTCGCTCTGCCAGTCCCAAGCCTGTCGCCCCAAGCGGGGGTCCCGAGCCTGTCGCCCCAAGCGGGGGTCCCGAGCCTGTCGCCCCAAGCGGGGGTCCCGAGCCTGTCGCCCCAAGCAGGGGTCCGAAGTGTGCCTGTTCCAAGGAGGGACTCCTGACTGCCACTCCTGTAAGGAGTTTGAAGCCAGATTCACCTCACAAAAGTTCTAAAGCTCCAGAAGGGATCTCGAGTGCCAGAGCCCCAGGAGGAATCTCAAAAGCCAAACTCCAAAGAAGGGTTTCTAGTACCTCAGTCCTAGAGGAAGTTTACAGTGCTTTAGGCCAGGAGGGGTCTGTGAGGGCCGTGCCCCAGGAGGGGTCTGTGAGGGCCGTGCCCCAGGAGGGGTCTGTGAGGGCCATTCCCCAGGAGGGGTCTGTGAGGGCCGTGCCTCAGGAGGGGTCTGTGAGGGCCGTGCCTCAGGAGGGGTCTGTGAGGGCCATGCCCCAGGAGGGGTCTGTGAGGGCCATGCCCCAGGAGGGGGCATCGAGTGTCCAGACCCTGGAGTCCAGCATCTTAGTTTCTCACAGCATAGCCTCTGCATCTGATCATGAAAACACTGCTGTAGCCTTGGTTACCAATCTTAGTACTGACTTTTTGGCTCAAGGTTTGGAAGCTATCCAGTCTCCCAGGACTTACAGAAAAGAGCCATCTGAATCTCTAGTCAGGGCACAGCTGGGGTCATATATTGCTGACCAGTCTCTTGAAAGTCTTCCTCAATGTTCGGATGATCCATTCATCATTCCTTCTGTACTGTCTCCAGAGAAGCAAACTTTAATTTCACAGAACTCATCTGATGCTCCATCATTTGACTACTTTGATGGAGATGTAGCTCAATATTTTGCACTGGTTAACAGATATCTTACCATCATGGTGTCTGATCCTTCCTCTGGAATTAATCTCTCCAATATAGTAAAATATTTATTCCTGAGTTTTAGGGAAGAAGCCTTGGAATGGGCTAATCCGCTAATGGAATCCAAAGATCCAATACTTCTAAGTATAGCTGTAGTTGAAAGATTCTCCTCCTACAAATCCACCTTTGGACACCATCCCCAATAGAGGGTTTTCTTCTAATGTTCTTCCTAAGCATTTTACTGACTCCACCAAGAATTCAGCTACTTCTCAGTCCTCCATTTCGTCTCAGCCCAAGAAAAAACAAGTGTCAAAGAATTGGCACAGTAAGGACCTTCAAGTCTCTAAGAAGAATGTCACTTCCTTATCTCCATCTCACATCAGTTCTAAGCAAGTTCAACCTGTTAGATCAAGACATCCAGAATGAGATTTTTCCTATAACGGTGGGTTGTGTTCATCTTAGTTCTTCTCACCCCTCTGGTCCTTTGGTGCCTATGATATGTATTGGATCTTCTGCTTATAATAGTGAACCTCTGGGGAGGATGTCTCCTAAAACTGAGGGCACACCCGAGAGACCACTTCTCGGACCCAGGCATCCATTGTTGTTGGAAGCCAATAATCTGTAAACTGAAGAAGTCAGCCTCCCACCCTGGGATCCCCCCAGAGGTGGCCCGCCCCATCAGGCTGAGGTTTTGGCATCCAGTTGAGAAGCTGGATGTCTTGCTGGGCCAGACCTCTTAGTTTGTCGCCTGGTCATCTTGCGAAAACTAGTCAGTTTAGAGGAAGACTGTTCCCTTGCTCATCCCTGAAGACGGAAGGACTGAAAAGAAACCTGCTTAGACTTTGTAGCTGTGGATGGCAGACCTGCTGATTTTGAGGCCGCCAGAGTAGCTATTATTTTATCCAACTCTGCTCCAAAAAGTACCTTTCCATAGAAAAGTAATACTTCCAGCGCCCTCTTTGATCCTGTATCAGCTTTCCAGGATCTTAACCAAAGGGCCCTGCGTGCCACTATTGAAGCTACTGATGCTTTAGAAGCTAAAATTTTGGCACATTCTGCAGATAGGAGGCTGCTTCCCATATATGGGAGATATACATCCTGTTCTCTGGTAGCATTTGGTAGAGTCTTCCAATGCTCCCATCCATTCTTCAACAGCTTTGGCTAGCCAGGCTCCAGCCACAGCTGGACGAGTAACAGCTCCAGATGAGCTTGGGAGAAAAAGGCCCTCATTCAGAGGCGGTCACAAGAAGCGATTGCTTTCTCTGAATGAGGGCGAGCGCTTCTTTTTTTTTTCGTGCGGCCTCCTGGTCGCTAGCTAAGCTGTGGGTTACCACCCACAGCTTAGCGACTGACTAGGTTGATGGTCGCGATGGTCAAGACCATCGCGACCATCGGGGCTTGCGACGAGACCCTAAGGTTGGGTCTCGGCACCCGCAAGCCCCAGGGAGCTTCCTGCTCTGATCGAGCAGAAAACTCCCCACTGACATCACTGCTGATGTCAGTGCGGCCACCCACAAAATGGCAAACATTCTGTCAGGAATGCCTCCATTTGTGTAACCATCCCCCCGTCCCGCCTACAAAATGGGGCAAGCTTTTGTAGTGCGCTCCGGAGCGAGAGAGTTTCTTGCTCCGGGGCTTGCACATGCGCAGTGCGGCCGCTGCACGTGCGCAGGACCAAAACATTGGGTCGGTTGCGAGCGCTTGCGACCGACTCTGAATGAGGTCCTAAGTCCACCTTGTATGATGCCTACCCCTGCTCAGGTTGGAGGAACTGTTAGCTCTGCCCATCCAGGCAGGATAATGACAGCTGTCATTGTACAGCATGGGAGACTGCGGCATGAGGTTCCAACTGTTCCCATGCTGATCTTAAAGGGAGAGGTGTAGCGAAAAAGTGGATGTTGTGTATGCATGGACATAACTGCACATGATTGCGTCAGCAAAATCCTTAACTTTCCCTTGTAAATGTATATGTAATGTCCTTTGTACATGGCTAGGTGACAAAACTCCCCTGAACTAATTCCCTTTTGAAGATGAGCAAATAAGGTCACAGGAAGGTCTGTCTTCCTGGGCCAGCCATAAAACTGTCTGGATGTTTAGGGCATAAAGAAAAATGTTGGTGCGACATCGAGCCAGGCCCTTGATAAACCGTCATTAAGAGCTCTGTGTTCTATGTATGGTCAGAGATCAAAGACTGGGGTCTGGTTATAACTCCACAAGGGGTCAGGCTTACAGGCCAACGAGAGACAGACCAACCAGCAAGGTGTTGAGGGCCTCATTCAGAGGCGTTCGTTAGATGCAAGCGGTCATTCTGAATTAGGGTCGGCCGCTTGCATCCTGAACGGCCGCCTCCTTGTCGATCGTTAAGCTGTGGGTTACCACCCTCAGCTCTAACGACCGATATGGGTGATGGTCACGATGGTCAAGACCATCGGGGCTTACGACCAGACCCTAGGGTAGGGTCTGGGCACTTGTAAGCCCCAGGGAGCTTCCTGCTCTGTTTGAGCAGGAAGTTCCCCACTGACATCAGCAATGATGTCAGTGGGGCCACCCCCAAATGGCAAGCGTTCCGACTGGAATGCCTCCGTTTGGCTGGGCACGCCCCCGGCCCGCCCAGCAAACGGGGCGAGCTGTCACTCAACATCGATAGATCGCCCCATCTACTACGAGACCCCTAATGACGGAGTGCCTGTCGTTAGCCGGGTCTCGTGCTGTGGGGCAACATTGCGCTCAGCACTCACGACCGACTCTGAATAAGCTCCTGAATCTCTCTCCTAACTTCTGAGCTCCAACCAGGAGGGAGTGAGCAGTGACCTAACTCCTGCTCAAGTGACCAAGAAACCCTGTGTTACAGTCTCACCGAAGCAATGGAAGGGTTACACTATCCCAAGGGAGGGGAGTGACCCAGAGCAGCCTGGAAAGACAGGCATAAATATGTGATTCAACTATAGTTTGTTGTTCATTTCTGAGGCTATCGTGAGGTACAGATTGATCCAGAGTTCGTCATTGGGATTGCCTCATCCCTGATCCACTTAAGTCAACGTTGTGGTTAGTTTCTCCAAATGTGTTATTTTCTTTTATTTCTTGGAAATTGTGAGTAATTTTTGTGAACCCTTTTATTGTAACATTATTATCTTGTAATTTTTTGTAACTAAGCTTTGAAGATTTTCTTGAATTAAAACATTAATTCTAGTACTGGAACTGTGTTTTTATGACCCAAGGCCTCATATGGCTCTTGTTACCTATTTTTACTAGATGTGCATAATCATATAGCAGGTAAGAGCAAAGGCTTACTCTGTATTTAATACTAAAGTTCCCCCTTGCTGGTGGCAGCTATCAGGTCTATTTAACCTCACATGCTGAGTTGACGGGTGGAGATTCTCAGATTGGCGTATCTGGAGGGATCGGCCGGGTGTCCGTGACAATCAGTGAGGCACGAAGGAAGTAACAAAGGTTCTGATTTGGGCAGAACATCATCTTCCGGCCTTCTCGGCAATATTTATACCGGGAGTACTCAATTGGGAAGCAGACTTCCTAAATCGCCAGGACATACACACCGGAGAGTGGTCTCCATCCAGGAGTGTTTCAACTCCTGGTAAACAAAAGGGGTCTAC
This sequence comes from Taudactylus pleione, assembly GCA_031769625.1. Taxonomy (NCBI): domain Eukaryota; kingdom Metazoa; phylum Chordata; class Amphibia; order Anura; family Myobatrachidae; genus Taudactylus; species Taudactylus pleione. The sequence goes on from JAUIMM010000122.1 coordinate 27,868, forward strand.
CAGAGATAGATCTCATGGCTTCACACCACAATCAAAAGGTCCCCAGGTATGGGTCCAGGTCCAGAGACCCATCAGCAGCCTTCGTGGACACTCTTGGCAGTAAGATGAGACTTTAAGCTGGCGTATCCCTTTCCGACAATTTCTCTCCTCCCAAGAGTTCTCAGAAAATTCAAGCAGGAAGGCAGAACAGTAATACTGTTAGCTCCGGCTTTTCCCAGATGTCATTGGTTCACCAACATCCAGAATCTGTCTATAGACAGTCCGTTTCCTCTTCCTCTATGGCAGGATTTGCTAACGCAGGGTCCCTGCCGACATCCAGACTTACCTCATCTAGCTTTGACCCCGTGGTTTTTGAATCTTCCATCCTAAGAGCGAAAGTTTTTTCCAGTTCTGTAATTCAAACGATGCTTAGGGCACGGAAGCCTGCCTCTGCCCGCATCTATTACAGAGTTTGGCAATCTTTTGGTAAATGGTGTTCCCATAAGGAAGTATAATCCAAAGGTGTTCAGGATTTCCAGGGTACTGACTTTTCTTCATTTGGGGTTAGACAGTGGTCTCTGCCTGGCCACTTTTAGAGTGTCAGTCTGGTTCCAGAAGAAGATTGCTTCATTACCAGATGTTAGAATTTTTTTCCAAGGAGTTCTGCGAATTCAGCCTCCTTTTTGTCCCACCAGTAGCACCGTGGGATTTGTCTTTGGTTCTTAAGAGGCTACAAGTTCCCCAATTAGACTCTGTAGATTTAAAGTGGTTGACAATGAAGGCACTTTTTCATCTCGCTATCTCTTCTGCTTGCAGAGGCTCTGATTTGGCAGCGCTGTCTTGTCACTCCCCATTTTTTATTTTTTCACCAGGATAAAGCTGTTCTTCGTACAAGGGAGGGTCACCTTCCTAAGGTAGTGTCCCATTTTCATGTGAATGAAGAAATTGTTGTTCCAGATTGTCAGGCTCCAGATCTTTCTGTAGGTGAAGCCTCCCTGGATGTAGTTCGTGCTCTCCGTAATTTATGTGGAGCGTACAAACTGTTAGAAAATCAGATGCTCTTTTTGTATTATATAGTTTTCACAAACGAGGATGGCCAGCTAATAAACAGACTCTGGCGAGATGGCTACACATGACTAGCTCCCAGGTGTATACATAGGCTGATCTCCCTGTCCCAAGCATGGTGACAGCACATTCTACTCAGTTTGTGGGGCCATCGTGGGCATTTAGTCATGGTGCCTCTGCTGAGCAATTGTGCAAGGCAGCCATGTGGTCTTTTGTCCACACTTATCTTAGGTTCTATGGCTTTAATACTTTTGCCTCTCAGGATGTTTTCTCTTTTCTGCTCAGGAGCGTCCCCCACCCTAGGGGAACTGCTTTAGGGCATCCCCATGGTATCCCTATGGACCACGAAGAAGAAATATAGAGTTATGGTAGACTAACCTAGATAACTCCTTTTCTTCGAGGTCCATAGGGTCCACAGGGCACCCACCCTGACTCACCTGGCTGCATGGGTAATTTTTTCTTTCGGTCACAGATTCCCTCGTCTTGTGTAAGTGTGTTTCTGGTGTACGATTGCTCTTCCTTCTCCTCTTTCCTTCTTCTGCCTTGAAGCTTGTTAAATAAACTGAAGTCCTATGACTAGAGGCGGGGTATATATGGAGGAGGACCCGAGGCATCCTGGGAGGTGAAGCTTTAACTGTTTGGTGCTTGGATCTCTCCAACCAGAATATCCCCATGGTATCCCTGTGGACCCTATGGACCTTGAAGAAAAGGAGTTATCTAGGTAAGTCGACCATAACTGTAATTTTGTCACTGTACCACCACCTCTTTGATCGCATTTGTTGTGACCCTCTAAAAGTGCACAAAAAAAAGTGTTTAAGGGACTAAGGGAAACCGAGAGAGCATATTACTATGGAGAAAACTTCCTGGGCCTGAACCTTGGGCCAGGGACGTCCTTATGTCTAAGATCTTTGTTAGGCCTACTGACAAAGCTACTAATGATGGTGACGATGATGATGATAGTGAGGAATGTGTAGACACCACAGAACGTTTGGAACACTTTAATTCTGCTTGTAGTGTTTAGGATTATCACCTGCAGCCAAAATGAGAAAACAGTTTTGAAAAAAAGAAAAGGGGCTTTAAATGCAAAGTTTGAGAAAGTGTCAAAAGCTGTTAGAAAACAATTTGGAATTATGTATTGATGAGGAAATTGAAGATCGTGATGGGAAAGGACAATCTCTATCGTATGAGTATAATGAATTGATAGAAAAGGGTTAGCCTATTCCCAAAATCATTGTCAATAAGAAAAATACAGCAGCTGCAGAGTTTAAGGTCTCTGAACATCTTGTTGGTTATAGCAAAGAATCTGGTGAAGGATCAGCTCATACTGCCAGAGCTGGGGAGAGGAAAAGGCTTCGGAGCGCAGCCGCGTATGTCCAGGCAAAAAGGACTTTGTGTCTGTGAAATGTCATGGTATAAAAGTTCAAATGCGGGTGATGCTGTGCAATTTATATGAGCGCTTCCTGGAATTAATAAAAAAATGGTGCTTTCTATCCTGTCTGCGCCTGTATCACCAAAACCTCAAACTTCTGATCCAAGGAGTAAAACTGATTACACCCCTATATCTCTAACATTCAGTATCGGTATCTGATCGATAAAAGGAAAGTCTAAGTGATGCTGAAAGCCTAGTTCTAGCTGATATAACACCCCTACATCTCTAACGTTCAGTATCTGAGAGATAAAAGGCAAGTTTAAGTGATGCTGGACACCTAGTTCTAGCTGATATAACACCCCTACATCTCTAACGTTCAGTATCAGTATCTGAGAGATAAAAGGAAAGTCTAAGTGATGCTGAAAGCCTAGTTCTAGCTGATAGAACACCCCTATGTCTCTAACGTTCAGTATCCGTATCTGAGAGATAAAAGGCAAGTCTAAGTGATGCTGGACACCTAGTTCTAGCTGATATAACACCCCTACATCTCTAACGTTAAGTCTCAGTATCTGAGAGATAAAAGGAAAGTCTAAGTGATGCTGGACGCCTAGTTCTAGCTGATATAACACCCCTACATCTCTAACGTTCAGTATCAGTATCTGAGAGAGAAAAGGAAAGTCTAAGTGATGCTGAAAGCCTAGTTCTAGCTGATATAACACCCCTACATCTCTAACGTTCAGTATCCGTATCTGAGAGATAAAAGGCAAGTCTAAGTGATGCTGGACGCCTAGTTCTAGCTGATATAACACCCCTACATCTCTAACGTTCAGTATCTGAGAGATAAAAGGCAAGTCTAAGTGATGCTGGACGCCTAGTTCTAGCTGATATAACACCCCTACATCTCTAACGTTCAGTATCTGAGAGAGAATAGGAAAGTCTAAGTGATGCTGGATGCCTAGTTCTATCTGATATAATACCCCTATATCTCTATCGTTTAGTATCTGAGAGATAAAAGGCAAGTCTAAGTGATGCTGGATGCCTAGTTCTATCTGATATAATACCCCTATATCTCTATCGTTTAGTATCTGAGAGATAAAAGGCAAGTCTAAGTGATGCTGGATGCCTAGTTCTAGCTGATATAACACCCCTACATCTCTAACATTCAGTATCAGTATCTGAGAGAGAAAAGGAAAGTCTAAGTGATGCTGGACGCCTAGTTCTAGCTGATATAACACCCCAACATCTCTAACGTTCAGTATCAGTATCTGAGAGATAAAAGGCAAGTCTAAGTGATGCTGGACACCTAGTTCTAGCTGATATAACACCCCTACATCTCTAATGTTCAGTATCTGAGAGATAAAAGGAAAGTCTAAGTGATGCTGGACGCCTAGTTCTAGCTGATATAACACCCCTATATCTCTAACGTTCAGTGTCTGAGAGATAAAAGGAAAGTCTAAGTGATGCTGGACGCCTAGTTCTAGCTGATATAACACCCCAACATCTCTAACGTTCAGTATCAGTATCTGAGAGATAAAAGGCAAGTCTAAGTGATGCTGGACACCTAGTTCTAGCTGATATAACACCCCTACATCTCTAACGTTCATTATCAGTATCTGAGAGATAAAAGGAAAGTCTAAGTGATGGTGGACGCCTAGTTCTAGCTGATATAACACCCCTACATCTCTAACGTTCATTATCAGTATCTGAGAGATAAAAGGAAAGTCTAAGTGATGCTGGACGCCTAGTTCTAGCTGATATAACACCCCTACATCTCTAATGTTCAGTATCTGAGAGATAAAAGGAAAGTCTAAGTGATGCTGGATGCCTAGTTCTAGCTGATATAACACTCCTATATCTCTAATGTTCAGTATCTGAGAGAGAAAAGGAAAGTCTAAGTGATGCTGAACGCCAAGTTCTAGCTGATATAACACCCCTATATCTCTAACGTTCAGTCTCAGTATCTGAGAGATAAAGGAAAGTCTAAGTGATGCTGTACACCTAGTTCTAGCTGATATAACACCCCTATATCTCTAACGTTCAGTATCAGTATCTGAGAGATAAAAGGAAAGTCTAAGTGATGCTGGACGCCTAGTTCTAGCTGATATAACACCCCTACATCTCTAACGTTCAGTCTCAGTATCTGAGAGAGAAAATGAAAGTCTAAGTGATGCTGGACGCCTAGTTCTAGCTGATATAACACCCCTACATCTCTAACGTTCAGTATCTGAGAGATAAAAGGAAAGTCTAAGTGATGCTGAACGCCTAGTTCTAGCTGATATAACACCCCTACATCTCTAACGTTCAGTATCTGAGAGATAAAAGGAAAGTCTATGTGATGCTGGATGCCTAGTTCTATCTGATATAACACCCCTATATCTCTATCGTTTAGTATCTGAGAGATAAAAGGAAAGTCTAAGTGATGCTGAACGCCTAGTTCTAGCTGATATAACACCCCTACATCTCTAACGTTCAGTATCTGAGAGATAAAAGGAAAGTCTAAGTGATGCTGGACGCCTAGTTCTAGCTGATATAACACCCCAATATCTCTAACGTTCAGTCTCAGTATCTGAGAGATAAAGGAAAGTCTAAGTGATGCTGGACACCTAGTTCTAGCTGATATAACACCCCTACATCTCTAACGTTCAGTATCAGTATCTGAGAGATAAAAGGAAAGTCTAAGTGATACTGAACGCCTAGTTCTAGCTGATATAACACCCCTACATCTCTAACGTTCAGTGTCTGAGAGATAAAAGGAAAGTCTAAGTGATGGTGGACGCCTAGTTCTAGCTGATATAACATCCCTACATCTCTAACGTTCAGTATCAGTATCTGAGAGAGAAAAGGAAAGTCTAAGTGATGCTGGACGCCTAGTTCTAGCTGATATAACACCCCTACATCTCTAACGTTCAGTCTCAGTATCTGAGAGAGAAAAGGAAAGTCTAAGTGATGCTGGATGCCTAGTTCTAGCTGATATAACACCCCTACATCTCTAACGTTCAGTATCTGAGAGATAAAAGGAAAGTCTAAGTGATGCTGGAGGCCTAGTTCTAGCTGATATAACACCCCTACATCTCTAACGTTCAGTATCAGTATCTGAGAGATAAAAGGCAAGTCTAAGTGATGCTGGACGCCTAGTTCTAGCTGATATAACACCCCTACATCTCTAACGTTCAGTCTCAGTATCTGAGAGAGAAAAGGAAAGTCTAAGTGATGCTGGACGCCTAGTTCTAGCTGATATAACACCCCTACATCTCTAACGTTCAGTATCTGAGAGATAAAAGGAAAGTCTAAGTGATGCTGGATGCCTAGTTCTAGCTGATATAACACTCCTATATCTCTAATGTTCAGTATCTGAGAGAGAAAAGGAAAGTCTAAGTGATGCTGGACGCCTAGTTCTATCTGATATAATACCCCTATATCTCTATCGTTTAGTATCTGAGAGATAAAAGGCAAGTCTAAGTGATGCTGGATGCCTAGTTGTAGCTGATATAACACCCCTACATCTCTAACGTTCAGTATCAGTATCTGAGAGAGAAAAGGAAAGTCTAAGTGATGCTGGACGCCTAGTTCTAGCTGATATAACACCCCTACATCTCTAACGTTCAGTATCAGTTTCTGAGAGAGAATAGGAAAGTCTAAGTGATGCTGGATGCCTAGTTGTAGCTGATATAACACCCCAATATCTCTAACGTTCAGTATCTGTATCTGAGAGAGAAAAGGAAAGTCTAAGTGATGCTGGACGCCTAGTTCTAGCTGATATAACACCCCTACATCTCTATCGTTCAGTATCAGTTTCTGAGAGAAAATAGGAAAGTCTAAGTGATGCTGGATGCCTAGTTGTAGCTGATATAACACCCCTACATCTCTAACGTTCAGTATCAGTATCTGAGAGAGAAAAGGAAAGTCTAAGTGATGCTGGACGCCTAGTTCTAGCTGATATAACACCCCTACATCTCTAACGTTCAGTATCAGTTTCTGAGAGAGAATAGGAAAGTCTAAGTGATGCTGGACGCCTAGTTCTAGCTGATATAACACCCCTACATCTCTAACGTTCAGTCTCAGTATCTGAGCGATAAAGGAAAGTCTAAGTGATGCTGAACGCCTAGTTCTAGCTGATATAACACCCCAATATCTCTAACGTTCAGTCTCAGTATCTGAGAGATAAAGGAAAGTCTAAGTGATGCTGGACGCCTAGTTCTAGCTGATATAAAACCCCTATATCTCTAACGTTCAGTATCAGTATCTGAGAGATAAAAGGAAAGTCTAAGTGATGCTGGACGCCTAGTTCTAGCTGATATAACACCCCTACATCTCTAACGTTCAGTATCTGAGAGAGAAAAGGAAAGTCTAAGTGATGCTGGATGCCTAGTTCTAGCTGATATAACACCCCTACATCTCTAACGTTCAGTATCAGTTTCTGAGAGAGAATAGGAAAGTCTAAGTGATGCTGGATGCCTAGTTCTAGCTGATATAACACCCCTACATCTCTAACGTTCAGTATCAGTATCTGAGAGAGAAAAGGAAAGTCTAAGTGATGCTGGACGCCTAGTTCTAGCTGATATAACACCCCCACATCTCTAACGTTCAGTATCTGAGAGAGAAAAGGAAAGTCTAAGTGATGCTGGATGCCTAGTTCTAGCTGATATAACACCCCTACATCTCTAACGTTCAGTATCTGAGAGATAAAAGGAAAGTCTAAGTGATGCTGGACGCCTAGTTCTAGCTGATATAACACCCCTACATCTCTAACGTTCAGTCTCAGTATCTGAGCGATAAAGGAAAGTCTAAGTGATGCTGAACGCCTAGTTCTAGCTTATATAACACCCCTACATCTCTAACGTTCAGTATCTGAGAGATAAAAGGAAAGTCTATGTGATGCTGGACGCCTAGTTCTAGCTGATATAACACCCCAATATCTCTAACGTTCAGTCTCAGTATCTGAGAGATAAAGGAAAGTCTAAGTGATACTGAACGCCTAGTTCTAGCTGATATAACACCCCTATATCTCTAACGTTCAGTATCAGTATCTGAGAGAGAAAAGGAAAGTCTAAGTGATGCTGAACGTCTAGTTCTAGCTGATATAACACCCCTACATCTCTAACGTTCAGTATCAGTATCTGAGAGATAAAAGGCAAGTCTAAGTGATGCTGGACACCTAGTTCTAGCTGATATAACACCCCAACATCTCTAACGTTCAGTATCAGTATCTGAGAGATAAAAGGCAAGTCTAAGTTATGCTGGACGCCTAGTTCTAGCTGATATAACACCCCTACATCTCTAACGTTCAGTATCTGAGAGATAAAAGGCAAGTCTATGTGATGCTGGACGCCTAGTTCTAGCTGATATAACACCCCTACATCTCTTACGTTCAGTATCGGTATCTGAGAGAGAAAAGGAAATTCTAAGTGATGCTGGATGTCTAGTTCTAGCTGATATAACACCCCTACATCTCTAACGTTCAGTATCAGTTTCTGAGAGAGAATAGGAAAGTCTAAGTGATGCTGGACGCCTAGTTCTAGCTGATATAACACCCCTACATCTCTAACGTTCAGTCTCAGTATCTGAGCGATAAAGGAAAGTCTAAGTGATGCTGAACGCCTAGTTCTAGCTGATATAACACCCCAATATCTCTAACGTTCAGTATCAGTATCTGAGAGATAAAAGGCAAGTCTAAGTGATGCTGGACACCTAGTTCTAGCTGATATAACACCCCAACATCTCTAACGTTCAGTATCAGTATCTGAGCGATAAAAGGAAAGTCTAAGTGATGCTGGACGCCTAGTTCTAGCTGATATAACACCCCTACATCTCTAATGTTACAGTATCTGTATCTGAGAGATAAAGGAAAGTCTAAGTGATGCTGGACGCCTAGTTCTATCTGATATAACACCCCTACATCTCTAACGTTCAGTATCAGTATCTGAGAGATAAAAGGCAAGTCTAAGTGATGCTGGACGCCTAGTTCTAGCTGATATAACACCCCTACATCTCTAACGTTCAGTATCTGAGAGATAAAAGGCAAGTCTATGTGATGCTGGACACCTTGTTCTAGCTGATATAACACCCCAACATCTCTAACGTTCAGTATCAGTATCTGAGAGATAAAAGGAAAGTCTAAGTGATGCTGGACACCTTGTTCTAGCTGATATAACACCCCTACATCTCTAACGTTCAGTATCTGAGAGAGAAAAGGAAAGTCTAAGTGATGCTGGGCGCCTACTTCTAGCTGATATAACACCCCTACATCTCTAACGTTCAGTCTCAGTATCTGAGAGATAAAAGGAAAGTCTAAGTGATGCTGGACACCTAGTTCTAGCTGATATATCACCCCTATATCTCTAACGTTCAGTCTCAGTATCTGAGAGAGAAAAGGAAAGTCTAAGTGATGCTGGACGCCTAGTTCTAGCTGATATTTCACCCCTACATCTCTAACATTCAGTATCTGAGATAGAAAAGGAAAGTCTAAGTGATGCTGGACGCCTAGTTCTAGCTGATATAACACCCCTACATCTCTACCATTCAGTATCTGAGAGAGAAAAGGAAAGTCTAAGTGATGCTGGACGCCTAGTTCTAGCTGATATAACACCCCTACATCTCTACCATTCAGTATCTGAGAGAGAAAAGGAAAGTCTAAGTGATGCTGGACGCCTAATTCTAGCTGATATAACACCCCTACATCTCTACCATTCAGTATCTGAGAGAGAAAAGGAAAGTCTAAGTGATGCTGGACGCCTAGTTCTAGCTGATATAACACCCCTACATCTCTAACGTTCAGTATCAGTTTCTGAGAGAGAATAGGAAAGTCTAAGTGATGCTGGACGCCTAGTTCTAGCTGATATAACACCCCTACATCTCTACCATTCAGTATCTGAGAGAGAAAAGGAAAGTCTAAGTGATGCTGGACGCCTAGTTCTAGCTGATATAACACCCCTACATCTCTACCATTCAGTATCTGAGAGAGAAAAGGAAAGTCTAAGTGATGCTGGACGCCTAGTTCTAGCTGATATAACACCCCTACATCTCTAACGTTCAGTATCAGTTTCTGAGAGAGAATAGGAAAGTCTAAGTGATGCTGGACGCCTAGTTCTAGCTGATATAACACCCCTACATCTCTAACGTTCAGTATCTGAGAGATAAAGGAAAGTCTAAGTGATGCTGGACGCCTAGTTCTAGCTGATATAACACCCCTATATCTCTAACGTTCAGTATCAGTATCTGAGAGATAAAAGGAAAGTCTAAGTGATGCTGGACGCCTAGTTCTAGCTGATATAACACCCCTACATCTCTAACGCTCAGTATCTGAGAGAGAAAAGGAAAGTCTAAGTGATGCTGAACGCCTAGTTCTAGCTGATATAACACCCCTATATCTCTAACGTTCAGTATCAGTATCTGAGAGAGAAAAGGAAAGTCTAAGTGATGCTGGACGCCTAGTTCTAGCTGATATAACACCCCTATATCTCTAACGTTCAGTATCAGTATCTGAGAGAGAAAAGGAAAGTCTAAGTGATGCTGGACGCCTAGTTCTAGCTGATATAACAGCCCTACATCTCTATCGTTCAGTATCAGTATCTGAGAGATAAAGGAAAGTCTAAGTGATGCTGGACGCCTAGTTCTAGCTGATATAACACCCCTATATCTCTAACGTTCAGTATCAGTATCTGAGGGATAAAAGGAAAGTCTAAGTGATGCTGGACGCCTAGTTCTAGCTGATATAACACCCCTACATCTCTAACGCTCAGTATCTGAGAGAGAATAGGAAAGTCTAAGTGATGCTGGACGCCTAGTTCTAGCTGATATAACACCCCTACATCTCTACCATTCAGTATCTGAGAGAGAAAAGGAAAGTCTAAGTGATGCTGGACGCCTAGTTCTAGCTGATATAACACCCCTACATCTCTAACGTTCAGTATCAGTATCTGAGAGATAAAAGGAAAGTCTAAGTGATGCTGGATGCCTAGTTCTAGCTGATATAACACCCCTACATCTCTAATGTTCAGTATCTGAGAGATAAAAGGAAAGTCTAAGTGATGCTGGACGCCTAGTTCTAGCTGATATAACACCCCTATATCTCTAACGTTCAGTATCAGTATCTGAGAGATAAAAGGAAAGTCTAAGTGATGCTGGACGCCTAGTTCTAGCCGATATAACACCCCTACATCTCTAATGTTCAGTCTCAGTATCTGAGAGATAAAAGGAAAGTCTAAGTGATGCTGGACGCCTAGTTCTAGCTGATATAACACCCCTACATCTCTAACGTTCAGTATCAGTATCTGAGAGATAAAGGAAAGTCTATGTGATGCTGGACACCTTGGCCCTGATTCAGACCCACTCGCAAGTGGGCGTACGCACGTTCGGCGTACGTAAAAAAATATTTAAATTCAAGCACTCGCTCGTATTTTCGTACGCAGCTAAAAATCCGCCCCAAACTCAGGCGACCCCTCCTCTAACTAACGAGCGTCCCAAATAGCGAGCGTATATCCCCGAAATGGCTTGAAGGGAACGCACGTACAAGTACAAACCGGAAGTGGGACTGTCAGATTCCGATTACCTGCTCGTTTTTTCGGCCTACCTCCCTCAATCGTATCATGGCAATCAATGTATCAATTAGCTTAATTTTTTTTTTTTTTCAACACAATGCAATAAACTTTAATCTTGTCCGTGTTTGTGTTTGATCGCAGAATACGTACGGCTCAAACCTTCGCTTTTATTGTTCCAAAGACATGTTAGCCCCAATTAAACAATTGTTCTATTTGTTTGTCTCTCCACAATTTTTCTGTGGTTCATTTCTTTATTTAAATTTGCTTACGCATGTCACTGCATCAAGCCAATCATAACTCTCAAGAGATTTGTGGCCCTGTCGAACACATGACTCATACACTAACCAATAGAATTTATCCTGTTAATTTCCCAAATACATTAGCCAATCAAATTTTTTTGTGGTGCTTTATTAAAAATATTTTGTCAAAAAAACACCATTGCCATCATGAGATCCGCCGCATTCACCAGGCGCGAACTGCTGGTGCTGACGGACGTGATGGACAGGAGGATCACCTGTCAGCCTTCACCCATCTCCAATAGGCGCAAGTGTTCCGCATATGCGGAGGTACGTCGACGCCTGCGCTCCTTCGGCTCACGCCGACATATTGGCCAGCTGGAGCGCAGGTGGTCGGACCTGCAGCGGCGGACGCCCCGCTTGCTGGCATGCTTTCGCATGCAGATTGCGGAAAGTAAGTGTTCTGAACTGTGGTTTTCAAGTTTATCTTGTGGGCCCTAACTGCGTGTGCATGTTTTCTTGTCTGTCCTATTGAGTCATTGTAGTCATATCTGCATGTGCATGTTTTCATGTCTGTCCTATTGAGTCATTGTAGTCATATCTGCATGTGCATGTTTTCATGTCTGTCCTATTGAGTCATTGTAGTCATATCTGCATGTGCATGTTTTCATGTCTGTCCTATTGAGTCATTGTAGTCATATCTGCATGTGCATGTTTTCATGTCTGTCCTATTGAGTCATTGTAGTCATATCTGCATGTGCATGTTTTCATGTCTGTCCTATTGAGTCATTGTAGTCATATCTGCATGTGCATGTTTTCATGTCTGTCCTACTGAGTCATTGTAGTCATATCTGCATGTGCATGTTTTCATGTCTGTCCTATTGTGTTTTTTTTTTTTTAGTTTTTTTTTTTTTATTTGTTTTTTTTTGGTTTCCTGTTTAAACTAACCACAATATTTTTGTCATTTTTTTGGGGCACAGCAAACACTACGGCGGCATCGCCACACAAGACGCCGGTCCCGGCCCCTCTCTCCAACCCCCAATTCCTCTATTACCCCCTCCTCCCCAGACCCTGTGGCCGAAATTTCAGGCCTACTTCCCCTCCAGCCCAATTCCCCCTCTCCATCCGTCCCTCCTCCAAATACCCCCTCCCAGGATTCCGAAAACACCTTGCCCCTAGGGTTGGGGAATGTAGCCACCTCCGAGGTGGTCCAGGGAGTGGCTTCTGGCTCTCTCGTTTTGGAGAACGGTATGTTTTTAAAGTTTATTTTGGACACCACAAACTGTTTGTATGTAATCATGTGTCATCCCCATTTTTTTTTACTTTTTGTCGCCTTAGGGTATTTTTGAGGGTTGTCTTTACCTGTTCCTGCTGATGTCACCATACACATATCACACCTGTGTGCCTTTTTTTAGGGCCCTTGTATTTTTGCCCTTAGACATTTTGGGGTGCTGGGTTTTTTGGCCCACAAGCTTGTAAGTTTGTGTTTGCTTGTTTTGTGTTTTTTTAGAATGTTGCTTCATTATCGATTTATTAAACCCCAAACTTTTGTCACCCACAGAGGAACAGAGGCGTCGGGAAGAGATAGTGAATTGTGTGGGCCGTATGCGGGAGCAGGTCACCGGGCTTATGCAGGGCCTTGACCATCTGTTGGTCCTCCTTAGGAATTAGTTTTTTTTTTTTTTTTTTTTTTCAAATTGTTTCTTAATAAATCAGTTTTAAATCAAGCTCTGTCTCATGCGTTTGGAGTAAATCCAAGATTCTTTACACTGACATAAGTAGACTCTTCAAGCAAGGATTGCCACAGAATCTCACTACAGATTGTGTGTTGTATTTTGAATGCAAACAGGCACAAGAAACCCCTCCCAGTACCAATGTCATTTTCCTTTTTTGTGGTGGTCAACATGATAGTTTACACCATTTTTCAGGTTCCTATTTGGTGGCCAAACTGCTTCGGACAATCTTACGAAGGCAACTGATTGTACACGATTCCTTGTTGTGTTGGTTAGTACCCCGAAAACATATTACATTTTAGCTCCACTTGCTTCATTACTGGGTTGCCCCTTAGGTAAAATTAACGTTTGGGAGTTTGGTTACACTTGCTTCTAACGTGCCCAAAAAGGAAACAAATTACACTCTCCAAATATTTATTCACAACAGAAATCAAAATACAAAGTGGTCACTCACAAACAAAACACACAGTGATAATCAGAAATACACCACATACCAAAAACACTAAACAAACACACAACAAATCAAGAACTGGTTGACGAAGGACCATGCCCACATGATTCCACAAATATGGCGTTGCAATATGGGTTACATAATATATTCCACAAGTTTCCACAGAAAGGTTTTTGAAGGGTAGCAGGAAGTAGTCATCGTTGGAGTGCCAAAGATTATGCAAACAAACAGAAGATGGTGCAAGAATTAATATAAAAAAAGATGAACGTTAAAAAACCATAACACATTGGGTATACACACTGTTGTTTGGTCAATAATTACCTAAAATATCGGGCCACCACATCATCGCGTATGGCCCCCCCACATACTGACCTCCGACCAACCTCGGGGGGGCCATCCTCAGGTAAGGCATCCTCTGGCTGCATTGGAACACCACTCCTTATGGCGATGTTGTGAAAGATCCCACACAGGACCACAATTTTCGAAACCATATCCGGCAAATACATGAGCTCGCCACCAGAGCAGTGGAGGCATCTGAATCGGCCTTTTAAAAGGCTGATACAGCGCTCCACCACTTGCCTGGTGGCTGTAAGTGCGGTATTAAACTCACTTTGTGGACCTGGTGTGGGAGCCAAGTAAGGAGTGAGCAGCCAGGGCATGCAAGGGTATCCACTGTCTCCTGTGAAAAAGAATAGACAACATCAGGATCACTGTGTATCAAGCTTAACATTGTTATGTACTAAAGGTCTACACTTACCCAGAAGCCACGCATCACCAGCTTGTAGGTTGGTTAATTTGTGCCATATCCCTGATTGCCGGATGACGAAGGAGTCATGTGCACTTCCTGGTAATTTTGCATTCAGGGACAGGATCTGGAGGGAGGCATCACATACCACCATTACATTCAGGGAGTGATAGTGTTTCCTGTTTCGAAATATGGCCTCCAGCCGTGCTGGAGGCTGAAGTGGTATGTGAGTACCATCCACAACCCCTATGATGTGTGGGAAGCCAGCTATTTGGTAAAAATTGGCCTTGGCCACACTAAGGGCACCCATATCCAAAGGCATTTGAATAAAATGATGGAGGTGCTTGAAAAGTGCCTCCATCACTGTCCTCAGGATCCGGGAAAAGGAGGATTGTGAGATGCCCGCCACTATTCCCACCGTTGTTTGAAACGATCCTGAGGCACAGAAATGTAACACCGCCATAATTTGCGTAAGTGGTGGTATTGCTGTTGGACTGTCAATTTGCCGCTCAAGATCACTCTCTATTAATGAGAGAGTGTCTATGATGATTTTGGGAGGAAGACGGTAGCGTCTTAAAACCTCATCATCGGGCATTCCAAAAAGGGTGACACGTGTTCAAAATATCTGGGGCCTTGCACGCCTACGATGCCTACGCCTGGGACGAGATTGAGGTTGGTCGGCTTCCGGGAGCATGGCCAGAACAATCCGCCCAAGATCAACCTGAAATGGCAAGATTGGAATGTAAGGCTTTGGACCCACCCCAAAAGAAAATTAAAAACAACTTAGCTTGATGATACCATCCATTGCTGCTTACATGCCGGGGTATTGTCATGATGCGTCCAAACTGAAATTATTCACAAAAATAATTTGACAAATTTCACTCTGTGCATTTATGTTTCTAAATTTTGTGCTAGACAAAACTTAAAATATGCGAAACACACATTTGGCAAAAGAGCAAAACGACATTGCACACAGTACATCAAAATGGGTTGAACTGTTTGCCAAAAAAGCGAAAGGGCAACCACAAAAAATTTTACAGGATTAATAAGCATTTAAAAATGCGCTAATTAGTTCGCAAATACAAGTTAATAAACAAACTGAGAAAAATGCGCTAATTAGTTCGCAAATACAAGTCACAATAGTAAGTAGTAAAAATGCGCTAATTAGTTCGCAAATACAAGTCACAATAGTAAGTAGTAAAAATGCGCTAATTAGTTCGCAAATACAAGTCACAATAGTAAGTAGTAAAAATGCGCTAATTAGTTCACAAATACAAGATAAAAAATGGACTTACCAAGAGCAAATATATAAGAGTCCAAATCAAAAGGTCTTTGGGTCCGAAATTAATAAAAAGCTAAAATATATGAAATTATGGATCCAAAAATTAAAAACAAGAAGAAACACAATGAGACAACAATTGAACAAAAGTTAGACTTCACAAAACTTACCAAATCAAGAAACGAGGCCAAAAAAAAAACAACCAAAAAAGAGAACGGAAAATAAAAACGCAAATCTAGCAAACAAAATAAACTCCAAACGCCAACTCCTTTATCCGCAAACAAGAAACTCCAACCAAGGTAACCTCCAACAATCCAAAAACTCCACCTCGACTCGAGACACACCAAGCCATAAATAGTGTTTCGTTTCCCGCACAAATTAAGGAGGGATCATAGGAACGCACAATCAATGATGCGGCCGCAAAATAAGGACGCATGTATAAATACGTCACGAAAACACATTAAAATTCTGGTGTATTTCTTGTTTGGACCTCAGACATGGCGACAGACCAGGGAAACAATGCCCAAGAGTCAGGCGGTAAGTCTTTCATGCATTTTGTATCAATGATTAATTTGAAACATAAGATTGGGCAAGTTGTGAATTTGTGAAATCTGAATATTTACACAAATAGGTGAGGATGACATGGAAGAGGCTGCTGGGCCCAGTATTCCGGCCAAAGCTGCCAAAAAAAAAAAGGCAGCCACATTTCACAAGAAAGGAGATGGAGGTTTTGATACAGAAGTGTGTGGACATCCTGCCACAGGCAGACAGGAATATGAGTCTAAGCCAGAAGGGGAGAATGTGGGAAGAGGTAGCCGTTGCTGTCAATAGGGTGGGTGATTATGTCCGTCTAGCCCGGGATGTCAAACGGCGGTAAGTAAACACTTGCCCCCCCTAAAAACATACACCATTTTAAACAAAAGGATAATGGCTTCCATTTTTTCCCACAGATGGGGCGACTTCAAATATTGCCTAAAGCAAAAACTCGCGGACAGGGCTAGGCATGCAAGGGGGACAGGTGGGGGTCCCACCCCTGTGTCATTGGAGTTGACGGATTTAGAAGAGCTGGCACAGGGGTGTGTGCAGCCTGTGGAGGTGTTTGGCATGTCCAACATGGATACGGACATGCCAGACTTTGCGGCTCCTCATGTTGTCCCAGGTAAATCTTTTGATGTCACCAACTCTGAAATGTTATTGTGCCAATATGTAGATTCTAATGTGAGTCTTTTCTCTTTTTTCCTAACAGAGACACAGGCGGATGAGTCTGCTCCAGAGGGGAGCCTTGGCCGCCGAATTTCTGCTGGCTCGGCAGGGGAGGAACCAGTACATCCGGCTGAGGACCCTGCAGAAGCCAGTCCAGGGCAATCCCCCTCGCAGGCAGTGTCCCTCCTCACAGAACTCAATTTCAAATCGGATTTCCATACGGAGATTCTGCAGAGGATGGACGCCAGTCTGGTACGGGTGGCTGAGGCCCTGGAGCAAAATGCTGCGGCCAACGTGACCATTGGTCAGGCCCTGGCGGAAAATACCAGGGCCAACATCCGCATCGCCAATGCCCTGGAGCAGCTCGTTCGCCAGCACATGGTGGAGCCGACCTCCCTTCCTGCCGGAACATCAGGATCCTCCACCTCTGGCACAACATCAGCCAATCCTCCAAATGTGCCTAGCCCTGTGCCTAGTCCAGAGGCCACAACATCTGCCTCTGGACAGGCCAGCCCGATGACATCCCGGACCCGGTCTGGCGCCCTCCCTCCCCTATCCAAACGGGTGAAAAAACGGTGACAGCAATGGTGACTTTTCCCACAATCCTTCTGTGCTTGGCTCATATTCCAATCTGGTCAAAACTTCCCTCTCCTTTCTTGTGAAATGTTTTTAATTTTTTGTTGTATGTTTATGTCAACAGTTATGTTGGGCCAATTTGTTTGATTTTGGGACTGATCTTTGCCAAAAAAAGAAGTCCCCAAATTTTTTATTAATTTATTTTTTGTTTGACCAATAAAGTGACACCAAAAATCTGACATTGTATTGTGAAATTATTGTACAAATGGGTTACATTTAATCCTGGACCAAAAGGCAAAAACTTGCCCAAAAAAATATAAAATTTTTTTTAAAAAAAGGGCTCTTTAAGGAACGTTTAAAAATTCATATAACGAGGCAAATTCAAGAGGCAAAAATAAAATGGTGAGAAAATTAAAACATGATGACATTATTGTTACAATAGGCCCTAACCACCAAATTGAGGCCAAAATAAACCCCCACAAATGTACGCAAATTGATTGTGTCATCCTGACATTAGCAGCTCTGATTTCCACCTGCGTACGGTTTTGTGCTATCCCAAAAAACTGATTTCAAAACACATACCAAGCCGGTTTTCAATCCAACACTAATTGCTTTTCAGACCTCCCGCGATTAATCGCAACAACATCGTGGAGTCCCGGGACGGAGGAGAAGGCCATCGCCAATGTGGTCGAGTAATCCAGACCCTAAGCTGTGCGAGCATTTTGAAGGGAAAGAGGATCATCCAGTGACGTATGAGTCGGTCCGAACACATTTTACGCTTGCATCTGCTAATGTATGTACGCCTCAAAAACGCCTCGCCACGCCTGCGTTTTTCCATCTCCACCCCCGTCAACACCCAAAAACGCCCTGTTCTGTCAATCACATTTGACATGTCACTTCCTGTACGCTATTTGACGAACGAGACCAAAAAAGCTCGCAATCTGCAGTACGCACATGCGCAGTGTTACACCGACGCATGCGCGGTTATTCAACATCGGAACGCAACGAGCGTACTGCTGTTTGCGAGTGGCTCTGAATGAGGGCCCTAGTTCTAGCTGATATAACACCCCTACATCTCTAACGTTCAGTCTCAGTATCTGAGAGATAAAAGGAAAGTCTAAGTGATGCTGGACGCCTAGTTCTAGATGATTTTGCTGAAAACTTTTCTTGTGTGATTCGCCACCCTGCAGAACGCAGCCTCCTAATCAGGTAAGTGTCAGTCATGGTCAGTGTGCTATTCTATGAAATTAATGTCTATGAAAAAGTGAAGAATCTTATATTATAATATGTACATAATAGGAACGTTTAGGAGTATATCTAAAAAAATGAATAAAACTGAAAGCGATAACATGAGGAGAATGTAGGATGGATGTACAGTACTATAAGTGAGAGAAAATATAATTTATTAACAATAACACTTATAGCGCCAGCATATTCCATTGCCGATTACAATTAGGAACATAACAATAATAAGACAAGACAGGGTAATTACAGACGTACATAGAGGTATGAGGGCCCTGCTCACAGGCTTACACTCTTTAGGGGAATAGACATTGATACACAAGGATAGCTGCTTCATATTGTATAATGGCCCAGCCAGATGCAGAGGGTCTTGGTAGGATGTATGATCCAATCACACAGCAATGTTGGCCTGGGGTCAGGAGGATGTGTGTACAAAGAACATATGTAACATTATGTGTGGGCTGTGTAGGGTCAGTGGGATGTGTGTGTACAAAGAACATATGTAACGTTATGTATGGGCTGTGTAGGGTCAGTGGGATGTGTGTGTACAAAGAACATATGTAACATTATGTGTGGGCTGTGTAGTGTCAGTGGGATGTGTGTGTACAAAGAACATATGTAACGTTATGTATGGGCTGTGTAGTGTCAGTGGGATGTGTGTGTACAAAGAACATATGTAACGTTATGTATGGGCTGTGTAGGGTCAGTGGGATGTGTGTGTACAAAGAACATATGTAACGTTATGTATGGGCTGTGTAGTGTCAGTGGGATGTGTGTGTACAAAGAACATATGTAATGTTATGTATGGGCTGTGTAGGGTCAGTGGGATGTGTGTGTACAAAGAACATATGTAACGTTATGTATGGGCTGTGTAGTGTCAGGAGGATGTGTGTGTACAAAGAACATATGTAACATTATGTGTGGGCTGTGTAGTGTCAGTGGGATGTGTGTGTACAAAGAACATATGTAACATTATGTGTGGGCTGTGTAGTGTCAGTGGGATGTGTGTGTACAAAGAACATATGTAACGTTATGTATGGGCTGTGTAGTGTCAGTGGGATGTGTGTGTACAAAGAACATATGTAACGTTATGTATGGGCTGTGTAGTGTCAGTGGGATGTGTGTGTACAAAGAACATATGTAACGTTATGTATGGGCTGTGTAGTGTCAGTGGGATGTGTGTGTACAAAGAACATATGTAACGTTATGTATGGGCTGTGTAGTGTCAGTGGGATGTGTGTGTACAAAGAACATATGTAACGTTATGTATGGGCTGTGTAGGGTCAGTGGGATGTGTGTGTACAAAGAACATATGTAACGTTATGTATGGGCTGTGTAGTGTCAGTGGGATGTGTGTGTACAAAGAACATATGTAACATTATGTATGGGCTGTGTAGGGTCAGTGGGATGTTTGTGTACAAAGAACATATGTAACGTTATGTATGGGCTGTGTAGTGTCAGGAGGATGTGTGTGTACAAAGAACATATGTAACGTTATGTATGGGCTGTGTAGGGTCAGTGGGATGTGTGTGTACAAAGAACATATGTAACGTTATGTATGGGCTGTGTAGTGTCAGGAGGATGTGTGAGTGTAGAGAACATATGTAACGTTATGTGTGGGCTGTGTAGGGTCAGGAGGATGTGAGTGTAGAGAACACATGTAATGTTACTGTTACTTCCTACTGTATATCCTATTCCTCCAAATCATCCATTACTTCCAATAAATGTTGTCATTACTCCTACCATTATATTATATCTGCACTATACCTCCTTCTGTTACTGACTATAGCTCCTCCATATAACTCCTCTATCATACTCCATGTAACCTCTGCCCTATACCTCCTTCTGTTACTGCCTATAGCTCCTCCATATAACTCCTCTATCATAGTCCATGTAACCTCTACCCTATAGCTCCTCCATATAACTCCTCTATCATACAACATATAACCTCTGCACTATACCTCCTTCTGTTACTGCCTTTAGCTCCTCCATATAACTCCTCTATTCTATTCCATGTAACCTCTGCCCTATACCTCCTTTTGCCCCTGCCTATAACTCCTCCATATAACTCCTCTATCATACTCCATGTAACCTCTCCCTATACCTCCTTCTGTTACTGCCTATAGCTCCTCCATATAACTCCTCTATCATACTCCATGTAACCTCTGCCTTATACCTCCTTCTGTTACTGCCTATAGCTCCTCCATATAACTCCTCTATCATACTCCATGTAACTTCTGCCCTATACCTCCTTCTGTTACTGCCTATAGCTCCTCCATATAACTCCTCTATCATACTCCATGTAACCTCTGCCCTATACCTCCTTCTGTTACTGCCTATAGCTCCTCCATATAACTCCTCTATCATACTCAATGTAACCTCTGCCCTATACCTCCTTCTGTTACTGCCTATAGCTCCTCCATATAACTCCTCTATCATACTCCATGTAACTTCGGCCCTATACCTCCTTCTGCTCCTGCAAATAACTCCTCCATATAACTCCTCTATCATACTCCATGTAACCTCTGCACTATACCTCCTTCTGTTACTGCCTATAGCTCCTCCATATACTCCTCTATCACTCCATGTAATCTCTGCACTATACCTCCTTCTGTTACTGCCTACAGCTCCTCTATCATACTCCATGTAACCTCTGCCCTATACCTCCTTCTGTTACTGCCTATAGCTCCTCCATATAACTCCTCTATCATAGTCCATGTAACCTCTACCCTATAGCTCCTCCATATAACTCCTCTATCATACAACATATAACCTCTGCACTATACCTCCTTCTGTTACTTCCTTTAGCTCCTCCATATAACTCCTCTATTCTATTCCATGTAACCTCTGCCCTATACCTCCTTTTGCCCCTGCCTATAACTCCTCCATATAACTCCTCTATCATACTCCATGTAACCTCTCCCTATACCTCCTTCTGTTACTGCCTATAGCTCCTCCATATAACTCCTCTATCATACTCAATATAACCTCTGCACTATACCTCCTTCTGTTACTGCCTATAGCTCCTCCATATAACGCCTCTATCATACTCCATGTAACCTCTGCCCTATACCTCCTTCTTCTCCTGCCTATAGCTCCTCCATATAACTCCGCTATATAACCCCATGTAACTTCTGCCCTTTAATGCTTCAGTCCTCTCCATAACTAGTTCTCCATAAGTTATTTTATTACTCCATGCTATCTCAATTTCTTTCCATTAATTACTCCTTATAAATCTCTTCTAAGAAGATTATTTCCAATGTTATCTGTTTGGCCAATGAGAAAGTTGAAAGGACATTTCCCAGTATAACATCCCAGGATTCAGTACTTCCATCACAAATCCCATTGTGAAATACATGGTGGGTGGCCAGCCAGTCACTGTAACATGCCACTCGTTGTTATGATCCAATGTTCCAGGACCATATTGACAAGATGATCATTGCTTCTAAGAGGAACTTTTCAGCCATTTATTTCCGAGAAACTGGAAAGGAAAATAGAGCTATATTGAGTATGACCATAGAGGAAGACAGACACAGAGGTCAGGACCAGGATGTATAGAGTCATTATCATTGATTACATTGTGGTTAAACTTACCGCACACATCCTTGTTGGTATTGTGGCCGGTGGTCAGAGTCTGGAAATATAGAATACTTCTGTTTGTATTAAATATATCATTCCATCAAAACCAATTCTTATGCTGGCCATACATCAGGCATCTATGGGGGCAATTCCCTGTTCTGCCAATGGCTGGGCCAGGTGATCATCAAAATCCAACATGTTGGACAATCTCTATTAGCTAATTCTGGCCCAAAAATTATCAGAACTAGCGAGTCAGGGATTTTTAACATGGAGTATTTTGCAGATCCATCAAGAGATCGCTGATCATTGAAGCCCGCTGATTGGCAGACCGGATTGCTGAATGTCCGACTAGATGTATGGCCGCATTAGGCAACAGCAAAGACTGAATACAGATTTACAAAGAATGCCGTAAATGGTCACGTATATGTAAGTGCAAAGCTGTGGAAACCGCATGTGATTATTACACAGTTGTAAGACAGAATTCCATAACTGACCCAGTAAGTACTTTCTGCACCTACATTCATGGGATACTGGGGCTTGCAAAAAATACACCTAATGGACTGGTGACCAGACAGAACAGGGACTAAACAGCTGGGTCAGTAACTGGTGACCAGACAGAACAGGGACTAAACATCTGGGTCAGTAACTGGTGACCAGACAGAACAGGGACTAAACATCTGGGTCAGTAACTGGTGACCAGACAGAACAGGGACTAAACATCTGGGTCTGTAACTGGTGACCAGACAGAACAGGGACTAAACAGCTGGGTCAGTAACTGGTGACCAGACAGAACAGGGACTAAACAGCTGGGTCAGTAACTGGTGACCAGACAGAACAGGGACTAAACATCTGGGCCAGTAACTGGTGACCAGACAGAACAGGGACTAAACAGCTGGGTCAGTAACTGGTGACCAGACAGAACAGGGACTAAACAGCTGGGTCAGTAACTGGTGACCAGACAGAACAGGGACTAAACATTTGGGTCAGTAACTGGTGACCAGACAGAATAGGGACTAAACATTTGGGTGAGTAACTAATGACCAGACAGCAGAGGGACTAAACAGCTGGGTCAGTAACTGGTGACCAGACAGAACAGGGACTAAACAGCTGGGTCAGTAACTGGTGACCAGACAGAACAGGGACTAAACATTTGGGTCAGTAACTGGTGACCAGACAGAATAGGGACTAAACATTTGGGTGAGTAACTAATGACCAGACAGCAGAGGGACTAAACAGCTGGGTCAGTAACTGGTGACCAGACAGAACAGGGACTAAACATCTGGGTCAGTAACTGGTTACCAGACAGAACAGGGACTAAACATCTGGGTCAGTAACTGGTGACCAGACAGAACAGGGACTAAACAGCTGGGTCAGTAACTGGTGACCAGACAGAATAGGTACTAAACAGCTGGGTCAGTAACTGATGACCAGACAGAACAGGGACTAAACATCTGGGTCAGTAACTGGTGACCAGACAGAATAGGGACTAAACATTTGGGTCAGTAACTGGTGACCAAACAGCAGAGGGACTAAACAGCTGGGTCAGTAACTGGTGACCAAACAGCAGAGGGACTAAACAGCTGGGTCAGTAACTGGTGACCAGACAAAACAGGGACTAAACAGCTGGGTCAGTAACTGGTGACCAGAGAGAACAGGGACCAAACAGCCGGGTCAGTAACTGGTGACCAGACAGAACAGGGACTAAGCAGCTGGGTCAGTAACTGGTGACCAGACAGAGAAGGGACTAAACAGCCGGGTCAGTAACTGGTGACCAGGCAGAACAGACAGATCCCCATAATGACACCAGCAACTTTGTGGCCACCCATATAAAAGTGGGGGAGTTCTCGCTTTCATTTTATGTGGCGCCCTTAGCAGCTATTGACTATCTCTCAGAACTACGGAAAAAATAATTTTCCATAGATCGGGAGGGGCACTTTGTGCCCTATCTCCCCCTACAGGGCTGTACATGCCTGGGGGCATTCTGTCTTGGAAGAAGGGAGTCTCCTCTTTGAAATGATGTGCCTCTTCCCTTAGTAGTTATCATCTGGTGATCACCAGAGAGTAAAGGAAACAGTGCACAGAAGATCAAACTTTCCACAGATGGGGGGGATCTAAAGCCCATTATCTCCCCTATCTTGTGTCAAATAAAATCCCAAATGTAATACAGTAGGCTGCCTGGCTTATACAGTGGTCGGCCATGTACGGCTCCCGTACTCTTCCTACATGTAATACAGTAGGCTGCCTGGCTTATACAATGGTCGGCCATGTACGGCTCCCATATTATTCCTACATGTAATACAGTAGGCTGCCTGGCTTATACAATGGTTGGCCATGTACGGCTCCCATATTCTTCCTACATGTAATACAGTATACTGCCTGGCTTAGACAATGGTCGGCCATGTACTGCTCCCATATTCTTCCTACATGTAATACAGTAGGCTGCCTGGCTTATACAGTGGTCGGCCATGTACTGCTCCCGTATTCTTCTTACATGTAATACAGTAGGCTGCCTGGCTTATACAATGGTCGTCCATGTACTGCTCCCGTATTCTTCCTACATGTAATACAGTAGGCTGCCTGGCTTATACAATGGTCGGCCATGTACGTCTCCCTTATTATTCCTATATGTAATACAGTAGGCTGCCTGGCTTATACAGTGGTCGTCCATATACGGCTCCCATATTCTTCCTACATGTAATACAGTAGGCTGCCTGGCTTATACAATGGTCGGCCATGTACGGCTCCCATATTCTTCCTACATGTAATGCAGTAGGCTGCCAGGCTTATACAGTGGTCGGCCATGTACGGCTCCCGTATTCTTCCTACATGTAATATAGTAGGCTGCCTGGCTTATACAATGGTCGGCCATGTACGGCTCCCATATTATTCCTACATGTAATACAGTAGGCTGCTTGGCTTATACAGTGGTCGGCCATGTACTGCTCCCATATTCTTCCTACATGTAATACAGTAGGCTGCCTGGCTTATACAATGGCCGGCCATGTACAGCTCCCGTATTCTTCCTACATGTAATGCAGTAGGCTGCCCGGCTTATACAGTGGTCGGCCATGTACAGCTCCCGTATTCTTCCTACATGTAATGCAGTAGGCTGCCTGGCTTATACAATGGCCGGCCATGTACAGCTCCCGTATTCTTCCTACATGTAATGCAGTAGGCTGCCCGGCTTATACAATGGCCGGCCATGTACAGCTCCCGTATTCTTCCTACATGTAATGCAGTAGGCTGCCCGGCTTATACAATGCTCAGCCATGTACTGCTCCCGTATTCTTCCTACATGTAATACAGTAGGCTGCCTGGCTTATACAATGGTCGGCCATGTACTGCTCCCATATTCTTCCTACATGTAATGCAGTAGGCTGCCTGGCTTATACAATGGTCGGCCATGTACTGCACCCATATTCTTCCTACATGTAATACAGTAGGCTGTCTGGCTTATACAGTGGTCGGCCATCTACTGCTCCCGTATCCTTCCTACAAGAAATACAGTAGGCTGCCTGGCTTATACAATGGTCGGCCATGTACGGCTCCCGTATTCTTCCTACATGTAATACAGTAGGCTGCCCGGCTTATACAATGGTCGGCCATGTACTGCTCCCGTATTCTTCCTACATGTAATACAGTAGGCTGCCCGGCTTATACAATGGTCGGCCATGTACGGCTCCCTTATTATTCCTATATGTAATACAGTAGGCTGCCTGGCTTATACAGTGGTCGTCCATATACGGCTCCCATATTATTCCTACATGTAATACAGTAGGCTGTCTGGCTTATACAGTGGTCGGCCATGTACTGCTCCCATATTCTTCCTACATGTAATACAGTAGGCTGCCTGGCTTATACAATGGTCGGCCATGTACTGCTCCCGTATTCTTCCTACATGTAATACAGTAGGCTGCCTGGCTTATACAGTGGTCGGCCATGTACAGCTCCCGTATTCTTCCTACATGTAATGCAGTAGGCTGCCTGGCTTATACAATGGCCGGCCATGTACAGCTCCCGTGTTCTTCCTACATGTAATGCAGTAGGCTGCCCGGCTTATACAATGGCCGGCCATGTACAGCTCCCGTATTCTTCCTACATGTAATGCAGTAGGCTGCCCGGCTTATACAATGGTCGGCCATGTACGGCTCCCGTATTCTTCCTACATGTAATGCACAAGGCTCTCCGGCTTATACAGTGGTCGGCCATGTACTGCCCCCGTATTCTTCCTACATGTAATACAGTAGGCTGCCTGGCTTATACAATGGTCGGCCATGTACTGCTCCCGTATTCTTCCTACATGTAATACAGTAGGCTGCCTGGCTTATAAAATGGTTGGCCATGTACTGCTCCCATATTATTCCTACATGTAATGCAGTAGGCTGTCCGGTTTATACAATGGTCGGCCATGTACGGCTCCCATATTATTCCTACATGTAATACAGTAGGCTGCCTGACTTATACAATGATCGGCCATGTACGGATCCCATATTATTCCTACATGTAATGCAGTAGGCTGTCCGTTTTATACAATGGTCGGCCATGTACGGCTCCCATATTATTCCTACATGTAATACAGGAGGCTGCCTGACTTATACAGTGGTCGGCCATGTACTGCTCCCGTATTCTTCCTACATGTAATGCAGTAGGCTGCCTGGCTTATACTATGGTAGGCCATGTACTGTTCCCATATCCTTCCTACATGTAATGCAGTAGGCTGCCTGGCTTATACAATGGTCGGCCATGTACTGCTCGCATATTACTCCTACATGTAATACAGTAGGCTGCCTGGCTTATACAATGGTCGGCCATGTACGGCTCCCGTATTCTTCCTACATGTAATGCAGTAGGCTGCCTGGCTTACACAATGGTCGGCCATGTACTGCTCGCATATTATTCCTACATGTAATACAGTAGGCTGCCTGGCTTATACAATGGTCGGCCATGTACGGCTCCCGTATTCTTCCTACATGTAATGCAGTAGGCTGCCTGGCTTATACAATGGTCAGCCATGTACGGCTCCCATATACTTCCTACATGTAATACAGTAGGCTGCCTGGCTTATACAGTGGTCGGCCATGTACGGCTCCCGTATTCTTCCTACAAGTAATGCAGTAGGCTGCCCGGCTTATACAATGGTCGGCCATGTACTGCTCCCGTATTCTTCTACATGTAATACAGTACGCTGCCTGGCTTATACAATGGTCGGCCATGTACGGCTCCCGTATTCTTCCTACATGTAATGCAGTAGGCTACCTGGCTTATACAGTGGTCGGCCATGTACGGCTCCCGTATTCTTCCTACATGTAATACAGTAGGCTGCCTGGCTTATACAATGATCGGCCATGTACGGCTCCCATATTCTTCCTACATGTAATACAGTAGGCTGCCTGGCTTATACAATGGTCGGCCATCTACGGCTCCCATATTCTTCCTACATGTAATACAGTAGGCTGCCTGGCTTATACAATGGTCGGCCATGTACTGCTCCCATATTCTTCCTACGTGTAATGCAGTAGGCTGCCTGGCTTATACAATGGTCGGCCATGTACTGCTCGCATATTATTCCTACATGTAATACAGTAGGCTGCCTGGCTTATACAATGGTCGGCCATGTATGGCTCCCGTATTCCTCCTACATGTAATACAGTAGGCTGCCTGGCTTATACAGTGGTCGGCCATGTACGGCTCCCGTATTCTTCCTACATGTATTGCAGTAGGCTGCCTGGCTTATACAATGGTCAGCCATGTACGGCTCCCATATACTTCCTACATGTAATACAGTAGGCTGCCCGGCTTATACAGTGGTCGGCCATGTACGGCTCCCGTATTC
Organism: Taudactylus pleione; assembly: GCA_031769625.1. Classification (NCBI taxonomy): domain Eukaryota; kingdom Metazoa; phylum Chordata; class Amphibia; order Anura; family Myobatrachidae; genus Taudactylus; species Taudactylus pleione. The sequence continues at coordinate 55,695 of JAUIMM010000122.1, forward strand.
TTCCTACATGTAATGCAGTAGGCTGCCCGGCTTATACAATGGTCGGCCATGTACTGCTCCCGTATTCTTCTACATGTAATACAGTAGGCTGCCTGGCTTATACAATGGTCGGCCATCTACGGCTCCCATATTCTTGCTACATGTAATACAGTAGGCTGCCTGGCTTATACAATGGTCGGCCATGTACGGCTCCCGTATTCTTCCTACATGTAATGCAGTAGGCTGCCTGGCTTATACAGTGGTCGGCCATGTACGGCTCCGGTATTCTTCCTACATGTAATGCAGTAGGCTGCCTGGCTTATACAGTGGTCGGCCAAGTACTGCTCCCATATTATTCCTACATGTAATACAGTAGGCTGCCTGGCTTATACAGTGGTCGGCCATGTACTGCTTCCATATTATTCCTACATGTAATACAGTAGGCTGCCTGGCTTATACAATGGTCGGCCATGTACTGCTCCCGTATTCTTCCTACATATAATACAGTAGGCTGCCTGGCTTATACAATGGTCGTCCATGTACGGCTCCAGTATTCTTCCTACATGTAATGCAGTAGGCTGCCTGGCTTATACAATGGTCGTCCATGTACGGCTCCCGTATTCTTCCTACATGTAATGCAGTAGGCTGCCTGGTTTATACAGTGGTCGGCCATGTACGGCTCCCATATTATTCCTACATGTAATACAGTAGGCTGCCAGGCTTATACAGTGGTCGGCCATGTACGGCTCCCACATTCTTCCTACATGTAATACAGTAGGCTGCCAGGCTTATACAATGGTCGGCCATGTACTGCTCCCATATTATTCCTACATGTAATACAGTAGGCTGCCTGGCTAATACAATGGTCGGCCATGTACAGCCCCATATTCTTCTTACATGTAATGCAGTAGGCTGCCTGGCTTATACAATGATCGGCCATGTACGGCTCCCTTATTATTCCTACATGTAATGCAGTAGGCTGCCTGGCTTATACAATGGTCGGCCATGTACGGCTCCCATATTCTTCCTACATGTAATGCAGTAGGCTGCCTGGTATATACAGTGATCGGCCATGTATGGCTCCCAAATTCTTCCTACATGTAATGCAGTAGGCTTCCTGGCTTATACAGTGGTCGGCCAGGTACGGCTCCCGTATTCTTCCTACATGTAATGCAGTAGGCTGCCTGGCTTATACAATGGTCGGCCATGTACGGCTCCCGTATTCTTCATACATGTAATACAGTAGGCTGCCCGGCTTATACAATGGTCGGCCATGTACTGCTCCCATATTCTTCCTAAATGTAATACAGTAGGCTGCCTGGCTTATACAATTGTCTGCCATGTACGGCTCCCGTATTCTTCCTATATGTAATACAGTAGGCTGCCTGGCTTATACAATGGTCGGCCTTGTACGGCTCCCGTATTCTTCCTTCATGTAATACAGTACGCTGCCTGGCTTATACAATGGTCGGCCATGTACTGCTCCCGTATTCATCCTACATGTAATGCAGTAGGCTGCCTGGTTTTTACAGTGGTCGGCTGTGTACTGCTCCCATATTCAGTAGGCTGCCTGGCTTATACAATGGTCGTCCATGTTCTGCTCCCGTATTCTTCTTACATATAATACAGTAGGCTGTCTGCCTTATACAGTGGTCGGCCATGTATGGTCCCACATTCTTCCTACATGTAATACAGTAAGCTGCCTGGCTTATACAATTGTCGGCCATGTATGGTCCCACATTCTACCTACATGTAATGCAGTAGGCTGCCTGGCTTATACAATGGTTGGCCATGTACGGCTCCCACATTCCTCCTACATGTAATACAGTAGGCTGCCTGTCTTATACAGTGGTCGGCCATGTACGGCTCTCAAATTCTTCCTACATGTAATGCAGTAGGCTGCCTGGCTTATACAGTGGTCGGCCATGTAAGGCTCCCGTATTCTTCCTACATGTAATACAGTAGGCTGCCTGGCTTATACAATGGTCGGCCATGTACTGCTCCCGTATTCTTCCTACATATAATACAGTAGACGGCCTGGCTTATACAATGGTCGTCCATGTACGGCTCCCGTATTCTTCCTACATGTAATGCAGTAGGCTGCCTGGCTTATACAATGGTCGTCCATGTACGGCTCCCGTATTCTTCCTACATGAAATGCAGTAGGCTGCCTGGCTTATACAGTGGTCGGCCATGTACTGCTCTCATATTATTCCTACATGTAATACAGTTGGCTGCCTGGCTTATACAGTGATCGTCCATGAACTGCTCCCATATTCTTCCTACATGTAATACAGTAGGCTGCCTGGCTTATAAAATGGTTGGCCATGTACTGCTCCCATATTATTCCTACATGTAATGCGGTAGGCTGTCCGGTTTATACAATGGTCGGCCATGTACGGCTCCCATATTATTCCTACATGTAATGCAGTAGGCTGCCTGACTTATACAATGATCGGCCATGTACGGCTCCCATATTATTCCTACATGTAATGCAGTAGGCTGTCCGGTTTATACAATGGTCGGCCATGTACGGCTCCCATATTATTCCTACATGTAATACAGGAGGCTGCCTGACTTATACAGTGGTCGGCCATGTACTGCTCCCGTATTCTTCCTACATGTAATACAGTAGGCTGCCTGGCTTATACTATGGTCGGCCATGTACTGCTCCCATATTCTTCCTACATGTAATGCAGTAGGCTGCCTGGCTTATACAATGGTCGGCCATGTACTGCTCACATATTATTCCTACATGTAATACAGTAGGCTGCCTGGCTTATACAATGGTTGGCCATGTATGGCTCCCGTATTCTTCCTACATGTAATACAGTAGGCTGCCTGGCTTATACAATGGTCGGCCATGTACGGCTCCCGTATTGTTCCTACATGTAATGCAGTAGGCTGCCTGGCTTATACAATGGTCAGCCATGTACGGCTCCCATATACTTCCTACATGTAATACAGTAGGCTGCCCGGATTATACAGTGGTGGGCCATGTACGGCTCCCGTATTCTTCCTACATGTAATGCAGTAGGCTGCCCGGCTTATACAATGGTCGGCCATGTACTGCTCCCATATTCTTCTACATGTAATACAGTACACTGCCTGGCTTATACAATGGTCGGCCATGTACGGCTCCCGTATTCTTCCTACATGTAATGCAGTAGGCTGCCTGGCTTATACAGTGGTCGGCCATGTACGGCTCCCGTATTCTTCCTACATGTAATACAGTAGGCTGCCTGGCTTATACAATGATTGGCCATGTACGGCTCCCATATTCTTCCTACATGTAATACAGTAGGCTGCCTGGCTTATACAATGGTCGGCCATCTACGGCTCCCATATTCTTCCTACATGTAACGCAGTAGGCTGCCTGGCTTATACAGTGGTTTGCCATGTACTGCTCCCATATTATTCCTACATGTAATACAGTAGGCTGCCTGGCTTATACAGTGGTCGGCCATGTACTGCTTCCATATTATTCCTACATGTAATACAGTAGGCTGCCTGGCTTATACAATGGTCGGCCATGTACTGCTCCCGTATTCTTCCTACATATAATACAGTAGGCTGGCTGGCTTATACAATGGTCGTCCATGTACGGCTCCAGTATTCTTCCTACATGTAATGCAGTAGGCTGCCTGGCTTATACAATGGTCGTCCATGTACGGCTCCCGTATTCTTCCTACATGTAATGCAGTAGGCTGCCTGGTTTATACAGTGGTCGGCCATGTACGGCTCCCATATTATTCCTACATGTAATACTGTAGGCTGCCAGGCTTATACAGTGGTCGGCTATGTATGGCTCCCACATTCTTCCTACATGTAATACAGTAGGCTGCCAGGCTTATACAATGGTCGGCCATGTACTGCTCCCATATTATTCCTACATGTAATACAGTAGGCTGCCTGGCTAATACAATGGTTGGCCATGTACGGCCCCATATTCTTCTTACATGTAATGCAGTAGTCTGCCTGGCTTTTACAATGGTCGGCCATGTACGGCTCCCGTATTATTCCTACATGTAATGCAGTAGGCTGCCTGGCTTATACAATGGTCGGCAATGTACGGCTCCCATATTCTTCATACATGTAATGCAGTAGGCTGCCTGGCTTATACAATGGTCGGCCATGTACGGCTCCCATATTCTTCCTACATGTAATACAGTAGGCTGCCTGGCATATACAGTGATCGGCCATGTATGGCTCCCAAATTCTTCCTACATGTAATGCAGTAGGCTTCCTGGCTTATACAGTGGTCGGCCAGGTACAGCTCCCGTATTCTTCCTACATGTAATACAGTACGCTGCCCGGCATATACAATGGTCGGCCATGTACTGCTCCCATATTCTTCCTACATGTAATACAGTAGGCTGCCTGGCTTATACAATTGTCGGCCATGTACAGCTCCCGTATTCTTCCTACATGTAATACAGTAGGCTGCCCGGCTTATACAATGGTCGGCCATGTACGGCTCCCTTATTATTCCTATATGTAATACAGTAGGCTGCCTGGCTTATACAGTGGTCGTCCATATACGGCTCCCATATTCTTCCTACATGTAATACAGTAGGCTGCCTGGCTTATACAATGGTCGGCCATGTACGGCTCCCATATTCTTCCTACATGTAATGCAGTAGGCTGCCTGGCTTATACAATGGTCGTCCATGTACGGCTCCCGTATTCTTCCTACATGAAATGCAGTAGGCTGCCTGGCTTATACAGTGGTCGGCCATGTACTGCTCTCATATTATTCCTACATGTAATACAGTTGGCTGCCTGGCTTATACAGTGATCGTCCATGAACTGCTCCCATATTCTTCCTACATGTAATACAGTAGGCTGCCTGGCTTATAAAATGGTTGGCCATGTACTGCTCCCATATTATTCCTACATGTAATGCGGTAGGCTGTGCGGTTTATACAATGGTCGGCCATGTCCGGCTCCCATATTATTCCTACATGTAATGCAGTAGGCTGCCTGACTTATACAATGATCGGCCATGTACGGCTCCCATATTATTCCTACATGTAATGCAGTAGGCTGTCCGGTTTATACAATGGTCGGCCATGTACGGCTCCCATATTATTCCTACATGTAATACAGGAGGCTGCCTGACTTATACAGTGGTCGGCCATGTACTGCTCCCGTATTCTTCCTACATGTAATACAGTAGGCTGCCTGGCTTATACTATGGTCGGCCATGTACTGCTCCCATATTCTTCCTACATGTAATGCAGTAGGCTGCCTGGCTTATACAATGGTCGGCCATGTACTGCTCGCATATTATTCCTACATGTAATACAGTAGGCTGCCTGGCTTATACAATGGTCGGCCATGTATGGCTCCCGTATTCTTCCTACATGTAATACAGTAGGCTGCCTGGCTTATACAATGGTCGGCCATGTACGGCTCCCGTATTCTTCCTACATGTAATGCAGTAGGCTGCCTGGCTTATACAATGGTCAGCCATGTACGGCTCCCATATACTTCCTACATGTAATACAGTAGGCTGCCCGGATTATACAGTGGTGGGCCATGTACGGCTCCCGTATTCTTCCTACATGTAATGCAGTAGGCTGCCCGGCTTATACAATGGTCGGCCATGTACTGCTCCCATATTCTTCTACATGTAATACAGTACACTGCCTGGCTTATACAATGGTCGGCCATGTACGGCTCCCGTATTCTTCCTACATGTAATGCAGTAGGCTGCCTGGCTTATACAGTTGTCGGCCATGTACGGCTCCCGTATTCTTCCTACATGTAATACAGTAGGCTGCCTGGCTTATACAATGATTGGCCATGTACGGCTCCCATATTCTTCCTACATGTAATACAGTAGGCTGCCTGGCTTATACAATGGTCGGCCATCTACGGCTCCCATATTCTTCCTACATGTAATACAGTAGGCTGCCTGGCTTATACAATGGTCGGCCATGTACGGCTCCCGTATTCTTCCTACATGTAATGCAGTAGGCTGCATGGCTTATACAATGGTCGGCCATGTACGGCTCCCATATTATTCCTACATGTAATACAGTAGGCTGCCTGGCTTATACAATGGTTGGCCATGTACGGCTCCCATATTCTTCCTACATGTAATACAGTATAATGCCTGGCTTATACAATGGTTGGCCATGTACTGCTCCCATATTCTTCCTACATGTAATACAGTAGGCTGCCTGGCTTATACAGTGGTCAGCCATGTACTGCTCCCGTATTCTTCTTACATGTAATACAGTAGGCTGCCTGGCTTATACAATGGTCATCCATGTACTGCTCCCGTATTCTTCCTACATGTAATACAGTAGGCTGCCCGGCTTATACAATGGTCGGCCATGTACTGCTCCCGTATTCTTCCTACATGTAATACAGTAGGCTGCCCGGCTTATACAATGGTCGGCCATGTACGGCTCCCTTATTATTCCTATATGTAATACAGTAGGCTGCCTGGCTTATACAGTGGTCGTCCATATACGGCTCCCATATTCTTCCTACATGTAATACAGTAGGCTGCCTGGCTTATACAATGGTCGGCCATGTACGGCTCCCATATTCTTCCTACATGTAATGCAGTAGGCTGCCAGGCTTATACAGTGGTCGGCCATGTACGGCTCCCGTATTCTTCCTACATGTAATATAGTAGGATGCCTTGCTTATACAAGGGTCGGCCATGTACGGCTCCCATATTATTCCTACATGTAATACAGTAGGCTGCCTGGCTTATACAGTGGTCGGCCATGTACTGCTCCCATATTCTTCCTACATGTAATACAGTAGGCTGCCTGGCTTATACAATGGTCGGCCATGTACTGCTCCCGTATTCTTCCTACATGTAATACAGTAGGCTGCCTGGCTTATACAGTGGTCGGCCATGTACAGCTCCCGTATTCTTCCTACATGTAATGCAGTAGGCTGCCTGGCTTATACAATGGCCGGCCATGTACAGCTCCCGTATTCTTCCTACATGTAATGCAGTAGGCTGCCCGGCTTATACAATGGCCGGCCATGTACAGCTCCCGTATTCTTCCTACATGTAATGCAGTAGGCTGCCCGGCTTATACAATGCTCAGCCATGTACTGCTCCCGTATTCTTCCTACATGTAATACAGTAGGCTGCCTGGCTTATACAATGGTCGGCCATGTACTGCTCCCATATTCTTCCTACATGTAATGCAGTAGGCTGCCTGGCTTATACAATGGTCGGCCATGTACTGCACCCATATTCTTCCTACATGTAATACAGTAGGCTGTCTGGCTTATACAGTGGTCGGCCATCTACTGCTCCCATATCCTTCCTACAAGAAATACAGTAGGCTGCCTGGCTTATACAATGGTCGGCCATGTACGGCTCCCGTATTCTTCCTACATGTAATACAGTAGGCTGCCCGGCTTATACAATGGTCGGGCATGTACTGCTCCCGTATTCTTCCTACATGTAATACAGTAGGCTGCCCGGCTTATACAATGGTCGGCCATGTACGGCTCCCTTATTATTCCTATATGTAATACAGTAGGCTGCCTGGCTTATACAGTGGTCGTCCATATACGGCTCCCATATTCTTTCATACATGTAATACAGTAGGCTGCCTGGCTTATACAATGGTCGGCCATGTACGGCTCCCATATTCTTCCTACATGTAATGCAGTAGGCTGCCAGGCTTATACAGTGGTCGGCCATGTACGGCTCCCGTATTCTTCCTACATGTAATATAGTAGGATGCCTGGCTTATACAAGGGTCGGCCATGTACGGCTCCCATATTATTCCTACATGTAATACAGTAGGCTGTCTGGCTTATACAGTGGTCGGCCATGTACTGCTCCCATATTCTTCCTACATGTAATACAGTAGGCTGCCTGGCTTATACAATGGTCGGCCATGTACTGCTCCCGTATTCTTCCTACATGTAATACAGTAGGCTGCCTGGCTTATACAGTGGTCGGCCATGTACAGCTCCCGTATTCTTCCTACATGTAATGCAGTAGGCTGCCTGGCTTATACAATGGCCGGCCATGTACAGCTCCCATGTTCTTCCTACATGTAATGCAGTAGGCTGCCCGGCTTATACAATGGCCGGCCATGTACAGCTCCCGTATTCTTCCTACATGTAATGCAGTAGGCTGCCCGGCTTATACAATGGTCGGCCATGTACGGCTCCCGTATTCTTCCTACATGTAATGCACTAGGCTCTCCGGCTTATACAGTGGTCGGCCATGTACTGCCCCCGTATTCTTCCTACATGTAATACAGTAGGCTGCCTGGCTTATACAATGGTCGGCCATGTACTGCTCCCGTATTCTTCCTACATGTAATACAGTAGGCTGCCTGGCTTATAAAATGCTTGGCCATGTACTGCTCCCATATTATTCCTACATGTAATGCAGTAGGCTGTCCGGTTTATACAATGGTCGGCCATGTACGGCTCCCATATTATTCCTACATGTAATACAGTAGGCTGCCTGACTTATACAATGATCGGCCATGTACGGATCCCATATTATTCCTACATGTAATGCAGTAGGCTGTCCGTTTTATACAATGGTCGGCCATGTACGGCTCCCATATTATTCCTACATGTAATACAGGAGGCTGCCTGACTTATACAGTGGTCGGCCATGTACTGCTCCCGTATTCTTCCTACATGTAATGCAGTAGGCTGCCTGGCTTATACTATGGTAGGCCATGTACTGTTCCCATATCCTTCCTACATGTAATGCAGTAGGCTGCCTGGCTTATACAATGGTCGGCCATGTACTGCTCGCATATTACTCCTACATGTAATACAGTAGGCTGCCTGGCTTATACAATGGTCGGCCATGTACGGCTCCCGTATTCTTCCTACATGTAATGCAGTAGGCTGCCTGGCTTACACAATGGTCGGCCATGTACTGCTCGCATATTATTCCTACATGTAATACAGTAGGCTGCCTGGCTTATACAATGGTCGGCCATGTACGGCTCCCGTATTCTTCCTACATGTAATGCAGTAGGCTGCCTGGCTTATACAATGGTCGGCCATGTACGGCTCCCATATACTTCCTACATGTAATACAGTAGGCTGCCTGGCTTATACAGTGGTCGGCCATGTACGGCTCCCGTATTCTTCCTACAAGTAATGCAGTAGGCTGCCCGGCTTATACAATGGTCGGCCATGTACTGCTCCCGTATTCTTCTACATGTAATACAGTACGCTGCCTGGCTTATACAATGGTCGGCCATGTACGGCTCCCGTATTCTTCCTACATGTAATGCAGTAGGCTACCTGGCTTATACAGTGGTCGGCCATGTACGGCTCCCGTATTCTTCCTACATGTAATACAGTAGGCTGCCTGGCTTATACAATGATCGGCCATGTACGGCTCCCATATTCTACCTACATGTAATACAGTAGGCTGCCTGGCTTATACAATGGTCGGCCATCTACGGCTCCCATATTCTTCCTACATGTAATACAGTAGGCTGCCTGGCTTATACAATGGTCGGCCATGTACTGCTCCCATATTCTTCCTACGTGTAATGCAGTAGGCTGCCTGGCTTATACAATGGTCGGCCATGTACTGCTCGCATATTATTCCTACATGTAATACAGTAGGCTGCCTGGCTTATACAATGGTCGGCCATGTATGGCTCCCGTATTCCTCCTACATGTAATACAGTAGGCTGCCTGGCTTATACAATGGTCGGCCATGTACGGCTCCCGTATTCTTCCTACATGTATTGCAGTAGGCTGCCTGGCTTATACAATGGTCAGCCATGTACGGCTCCCATATACTTCCTACATGTAATACAGTAGGCTGCCCGGCTTATACAGTGGTCGGCCATGTACGGCTCCCGTATTCTTCCTACATGTAATGCAGTAGGCTGCCCGGCTTATACAATGGTCGGCCATGTACTGCTCCCGTATTCTTCTACATGTAATACAGTAGGTTGCCTGGCTTATACAATGGTCGGCCATCTACGGCTCCCATATTCTTGCTACATGTAATACAGTAGGCTGCCTGGCTTATACAATGGTCGGCCATGTACGGCTCCCGTATTCTTCCTACATGTAATGCAGTAGGCTGCCTGGCTTATACAGTGGTCGGCCATGTACGGCTCCGGTATTCTTCCTACATGTAATGCAGTAGGCTGCCTGGCTTATACAGTGGTCGGCCAAGTACTGCTCCCATATTATTCCTACATGTAATACAGTAGGCTGCCTGGCTTATACAGTGGTCGGCCATGTACTGCTTCCATATTATTCCTACATGTAATACAGTAGGCTGCCTGGCTTATACAATGGTCGGCCATGTACTGCTCCCGTATTCTTCCTACATATAATACAGTAGGCTGCCTGGCTTATACAATGGTCGTCCATGTACGGCTCCAGTATTCTTCCTACATGTAATGCAGTAGGCTGCCTGGCTTATACAATGGTCGTCCATGTACGGCTCCCGTATTCTTCCTACATGTAATGCAGTAGGCTGCCTGGTTTATACAGTGGTCGGCCATGTACGGCTCCCATATTATTCCTACATGTAATACAGTAGGCTGCCAGGCTTATACAGTGGTCGGCCATGTACGGCTCCCACATTCTTCCTACATGTAATACAGTAGGCTGCCAGGCTTATACAATGGTCGGCCATGTACTGCTCCCATATTATTCCTACATGTAATACAGTAGGCTGCCTGGCTAATACAATGGTCGGCCATGTACAGCCCCATATTCTTCTTACATGTAATGCAGTAGGCTGCCTGGCTTATACAATGATCGGCCATGTACGGCTCCCTTATTATTCCTACATGTAATGCAGTAGGCTGCCTGGCTTATACAATGGTCGGCCATGTACGGCTCCCATATTCTTCCTACATGTAATGCAGTAGGCTGCCTGGTATATACAGTGATCGGCCATGTATGGCTCCCAAATTCTTCCTACATGTAATGCAGTAGGCTTCCTGGCTTATACAGTGGTCGGCCAGGTACGGCTCCCGTATTCTTCCTACATGTAATGCAGTAGGCTGCCTGGCTTATACAATGGTCGGCCATGTACGGCTCCCGTATTCTTCATACATGTAATACAGTAGGCTGCCCGGCTTATACAATGGTCGGCCATGTACTGCTCCCATATTCTTCCTAAATGTAATACAGTAGGCTGCCTGGCTTATACAATTGTCTGCCATGTACGGCTCCCGTATTCTTCCTATATGTAATACAGTAGGCTGCCTGGCTTATACAATGGTCGGCCTTGTACGGCTCCCGTATTCTTCCTTCATGTAATACAGTACGCTGCCTGGCTTATACAATGGTCGGCCATGTACTGCTCCCGTATTCATCCTACATGTAATGCAGTAGGCTGCCTGGTTTTTACAGTGGTCGGCTGTGTACTGCTCCCATATTCAGTAGGCTGCCTGGCTTATACAATGGTCGTCCATGTTCTGCTCCCGTATTCTTCTTACATATAATACAGTAGGCTGTCTGCCTTATACAGTGGTCGGCCATGTATGGTCCCACATTCTTCCTACATGTAATACAGTAAGCTGCCTGGCTTATACAATTGTCGGCCATGTATGGTCCCACATTCTACCTACATGTAATGCAGTAGGCTGCCTGGCTTATACAATGGTTGGCCATGTACGGCTCCCACATTCCTCCTACATGTAATACAGTAGGCTGCCTGTCTTATACAGTGGTCGGCCATGTACGGCTCTCAAATTCTTCCTACATGTAATGCAGTAGGCTGCCTGGCTTATACAGTGGTCGGCAATGTAAGGCTCCCGTATTCTTCCTACATGTAATACAGTAGGCTGCCTGGCTTATACAATGGTCGGCCATGTACTGCTCCCGTATTCTTCCTACATATAATACAGTAGACGGCCTGGCTTATACAATGGTCGTCCATGTACGGCTCCCGTATTCTTCCTACATGTAATGCAGTAGGCTGCCTGGCTTATACAATGGTCGTCCATGTACGGCTCCCGTATTCTTCCTACATGAAATGCAGTAGGCTGCCTGGCTTATACAGTGGTCGGCCATGTACTGCTCTCATATTATTCCTACATGTAATACAGTTGGCTGCCTGGCTTATACAGTGATCGTCCATGAACTGCTCCCATATTCTTCCTACATGTAATACAGTAGGCTGCCTGGCTTATAAAATGGTTGGCCATGTACTGCTCCCATATTATTCCTACATGTAATGCGGTAGGCTGTCCGGTTTATACAATGGTCGGCCATGTACGGCTCCCATATTATTCCTACATGTAATGCAGTAGGCTGCCTGACTTATACAATGATCGGCCATGTACGGCTCCCATATTATTCCTACATGTAATGCAGTAGGCTGTCCGGTTTATACAATGGTCGGCCATGTACGGCTCCCATATTATTCCTACATGTAATACAGGAGGCTGCCTGACTTATACAGTGGTCGGCCATGTACTGCTCCCGTATTCTTCCTACATGTAATACAGTAGGCTGCCTGGCTTATACTATGGTCGGCCATGTACTGCTCCCATATTCTTCCTACATGTAATGCAGTAGGCTGCCTGGCTTATACAATGGTCAGCCATGTACTGCTCACATATTATTCCTACATGTAATACAGTAGGCTGCCTGGCTTATACAATGGTCGGCCATGTACGGCTCCCGTATTCTTCCTACATGTAATATAGTAGGATGCCTGGCTTATACAAGGGTCGGCCATGTACGGCTCCCATATTATTCCTACATGTAATACAGTAGGCTGCCTGGCTTATACAGTGGTCGGCCATGTACTGCTCCCATATTCTTCCTACATGTAATACAGTAGGCTGCCTGGCTTATACAATGGACGGCCATGTACTGCTCCCGTATTCTTCCTACATGTAATACAGTAGGCTGCCTGGCTTATACAGTGGTCGGCCATGTACAGCTCCCGTATTCTTCCTACATGTAATGCAGTAGGCTGCCTGGCTTATACAATGGCCGGCCATGTACAGCTCCCGTATTCTTCCTACATGTAATGCAGTAGGCTGCCCGGCTTATACAATGGCCGGCCATGTACAGCTCCCGTATTCTTCCTACATGTAATGCAGTAGGCTGCCCGGCTTATACAATGCTCAGCCATGTACTGCTCCCGTATTCTTCCTACATGTAATACAGTAGGCTGCCTGGCTTATACAATGGTCGGCCATGTACTGCTCCCATATTCTTCCTACATGTAATGCAGTAGGCTGCCTGGCTTATACAATGGTCGGCCATGTACTGCACCCATATTCTTCCTACATGTAATACAGTAGGCTGTCTGGCTTATACAGTGGTCGGCCATCTACTGCTCCCATATCCTTCCTACAAGAAATACAGTAGGCTGCCTGGCTTATACAATGGTCGGCCATGTACGGCTCCCGTATTCTTCCTACATGTAATACAGTAGGCTGCCCGGCTTATACAATGGTCGGCCATGTACTGCTCCCGTATTCTTCCTACATGTAATACAGTAGGCTGCCCGGCTTATACAATGGTCGGCCATGTACGGCTCCCTTATTATTCCTATATGTAATACAGTAGGCTGCCTGGCTTATACAGTGGTCGTCCATATACGGCTCCCATATTCTTTCATACATGTAATACAGTAGGCTGCCTGGCTTATACAATGGTCGGCCATGTACGGCTCCCATATTCTTCCTACATGTAATGCAGTAGGCTGCCAGGCTTATACAGTGGTCGGCCATGTACGGCTCCCGTATTCTTCCTACATGTAATATAGTAGGATGCCTGGCTTATACAAGGGTCGGCCATGTACGGCTCCCATATTATTCCTACATGTAATACAGTAGGCTGTCTGGCTTATACAGTGGTCGGCCATGTACTGCTCCCATATTCTTCCTACATGTAATACAGTAGGCTGCCTGGCTTATACAATGGTCGGCCATGTACTGCTCCCGTATTCTTCCTACATGTAATACAGTAGGCTGCCTGGCTTATACAGTGGTCGGCCATGTACAGCTCCCGTATTCTTCCTACATGTAATGCAGTAGGCTGCCTGGCTTATACAATGGCCGGCCATGTACAGCTCTCGTGTTCTTCCTACATGTAATGCAGTAGGCTGCCCGGCTTATACAATGGCCGGCCATGTACAGCTCCCGTATTCTTCCTACATGTAATGCAGTAGGCTGCCCGGCTTATACAATGGTCGGCCATGTACGGCTCCCGTATTCTTCCTACATGTAATGCACTAGGCTCTCCGGCTTATACAGTGGTCGGCCATGTACTGCCCCCGTATTCTTCCTACATGTAATACAGTAGGCTGCCTGGCTTATACAATGGTCGGCCATGTACTGCTCCCGTATTCTTCCTACATGTAATACAGTAGGCTGCCTGGCTTATAAAATGGTTGGCCATGTACTGCTCCCATATTATTCCTACATGTAATGCAGTAGGCTGTCCGGTTTATACAATGGTCGGCCATGTACGGCTCCCATATTATTCCTACATGTAATACAGTAGGCTGCCTGACTTATACAATGATCGGCCATGTACGGATCCCATATTATTCCTACATGTAATGCAGTAGGCTGTCCGTTTTATACAATGGTCGGCCATGTACGGCTCCCATATTATTCCTACATGTAATACAGGAGGCTGCCTGACTTATACAGTGGTCGGCCATGTACTGCTCCCGTATTCTTCCTACATGTAATGCAGTAGGCTGCCTGGCTTATACTATGGTAGGCCATGTACTGTTCCCATATCCTTCCTACATGTAATGCAGTAGGCTGCCTGGCTTATACAATGGTCGGCCATGTACTGCTCGCATATTACTCCTACATGTAATACAGTAGGCTGCCTGGCTTATACTATGGTCGGCCATGTACTGCTCCCATATTCTTCCTACATGTAATGCAGTAGGCTGCCTGGCTTATACAATGGTCGGCCATGTACTGCTCACATATTATTCCTACATGTAATACAGTAGGCTGCCTGGCTTATACAATGGTCGGCCATGTACGGCTCCCGTATTCTTCCTACATGTAATATAGTAGGATGCCTGGCTTATACAAGGGTCGGCCATGTACGGCTCCCATATTATTCCTACATGTAATACAGTAGGCTGCCTGGCTTATACAGTGGTCGGCCATGTACTGCTCCCATATTCTTCCTACATGTAATACAGTAGGCTGCCTGGCTTATACAATGGTTGGCCATGTACTGCTCCCGTATTCTTCCTACATGTAATACAGTAGGCTGCCTGGCTTATACAGTGGTCGGCCATGTACAGCTCCCGTATTCTTCCTACATGTAATGCAGTAGGCTGCCTGGCTTATACAATGGCCGGCCATGTACAGCTCCCGTATTCTTCCTACATGTAATGCAGTAGGCTGCCCGGCTTATACAATGGCCGGCCATGTACAGCTCCCGTATTCTTCCTACATGTAATGCAGTAGGCTGCCCGGCTTATACAATGCTCAGCCATGTACTGCTCCCGTATTCTTCCTACATGTAATACAGTAGGCTGCCTGGCTTATACAATGGTCGGCCATGTACTGCTCCCATATTCTTCCTACATGTAATGCAGTAGGCTGCCTGGCTTATACAATGGTCGGCCATGTACTGCACCCATATTCTTCCTACATGTAATACAGTAGGCTGTCTGGCTTATACAGTGGTCGGCCATCTACTGCTCCCATATCCTTCCTACAAGAAATACAGTAGGCTGCCTGGCTTATACAATGGTCGGCCATGTACGGCTCCCGTATTCTTCCTACATGTAATACAGTAGGCTGCCCGGCTTATACAATGGTCGGCCATGTACTGCTCCCGTATTCTTCCTACATGTAATACAGTAGGCTGCCCGGCTTATACAATGGTCGGCCATGTACGGCTCCCTTATTATTCCTATATGTAATACAGTAGGCTGCCTGGCTTATACAGTGGTCGTCCATATACGGCTCCCATATTCTTTCATACATGTAATACAGTAGGCTGCCTGGCTTATACAATGGTCGGCCATGTACGGCTCCCATATTCTTCCTACATGTAATGCAGTAGGCTGCCAGGCTTATACAGTGGTCGGCCATGTACGGCTCCCGTATTCTTCCTACATGTAATATAGTAGGATGGCTGGCTTATACAAGGGTCGGCCATGTACGGCTCCCATATTATTCCTACATGTAATACAGTAGGCTGTCTGGCTTATACAGTGGTCGGCCATGTACTGCTCCCATATTCTTCCTACATGTAATACAGTAGGCTGCCTGGCTTATACAATGGTCGGCCATGTACTGCTCCCGTATTCTTCCTACATGTAATACAGTAGGCTGCCTGGCTTATACAGTGGTCGGCCATGTACAGCTCCCGTATTCTTCCTACATGTAATGCAGTAGGCTGCCTGGCTTATACAATGGCCGGCCATGTACAGCTCCCGTGTTCTTCCTACATGTAATGCAGTAGGCTGCCCGGCTTATACAATGGCCGGCCATGTACAGCTCCCGTATTCTTCCTACATGTAATGCAGTAGGCTGCCCGGCTTATACAATGGTCGGCCATGTACGGCTCCCGTATTCTTCCTACATGTAATGCACTAGGCTCTCCAGCTTATACAGTGGTCGGCCATGTACTGCCCCCGTATTCTTCCTACATGTAATACAGTAGGCTGCCTGGCTTATACAATGGTCGGCCATGTACTGCTCCCGTATTCTTCCTACATGTAATACAGTAGGCTGCCTGGCTTATAAAATGGTTGGCCATGTACTGCTCCCATATTATTCCTACATGTAATGCAGTAGGCTGTCCGGTTTATACAATGGTCGGCCATGTACGGCTCCCATATTATTCCTACATGTAATACAGTAGGCTGCCTGACTTATACAATGATCGGCCATGTACGGATCCCATATTATTCCTACATGTAATGCAGTAGGCTGTCCGTTTTATACAATGGTCGGCCATGTACAGCTCCCATATTATTCCTACATGTAATACAGGAGGCTGCCTGACTTATACAGTGGTCGGCCATGTACTGCTCCCGTATTCTTCCTACATGTAATGCAGTAGGCTGCCTGGCTTATACTATGGTAGGCCATGTACTGTTCCCATATCCTTCCTACATGTAATGCAGTAGGCTGCCTGGCTTATACAATGGTCGGCCATGTACTGCTCGCATATTACTCCTACATGTAATACAGTAGGCTGCCTGGCTTATACAATGGTCGGCCATGTACGGCTCCCGTATTCTTCCTACATGTAATGCAGTAGGCTGCCTGGCTTACACAATGGTCGGCCATGTACTGCTCGCATATTATTCCTACATGTAATACAGTAGGCTGCCTGGCTTATACAATGGTCGGCCATGTACGGCTCCCGTATTCTTCCTACATGTAATGCAGTAGGCTGCCTGGCTTATACAATGGTCAGCCATGTACGGCTCCCATATACTTCCTACATGTAATACAGTAGGCTGCCTGGCTTATACAGCGGTCGGCCATGTACGGCTCCCGTATTCTTCCTACAAGTAATGCAGTAGGCTGCCCGGCTTATACAATGGTCGGCCATGTACTGCTCCCGTATTCTTCTACATGTAATACAGTACGCTGCCTGGCTTATACAATGGTCGGCCATGTACGGCTCCCGTATTCTTCCTACATGTAATGCAGTAGGCTGCCTGGCTTATACAATGATCGGCCATGTACGGCTCCCATATTCTACCTACATGTAATACAGTAGGCTGCCTGGCTTATACAATGGTCGGCCATCTACGGCTCCCATATTCTTCCTACATGTAATACAGTAGGCTGCCTGGCTTATACAATGGTCGGCCATGTACTGCTCCCATATTCTTCCTACGTGTAATGCAGTAGGCTGCCTGGCTTATACAATGGTCGGCCATGTACTGCTCGCATATTATTCCTACATGTAATACAGTAGGCTGCCTGGCTTATACAATGGTCGGCCATGTATGGCTCCCGTATTCCTCCTACATGTAATACAGTAGGCTGCCTGGCTTATACAATGGTCGGCCATGTACGGCTCCCGTATTCTTCCTACATGTATTGCAGTAGGCTGCCTGGCTTATACAATGGTCAGCCATGTACGGCTCCCATATACTTCCTACATGTAATACAGTAGGCTGCCCGGCTTATACAGTGGTCGGCCATGTACGGCTCCCGTATTCTTCCTACATGTAATGCAGTAGGCTGCCCGGCTTATACAATGGTCGGCCATGTACTGCTCCCGTATTCTTCTACATGTAATACAGTAGGCTGCCTGGCTTATACAATGGTCGGCCATCTACGGCTCCCATATTCTTGCTACATGTAATACAGTAGGCTGCCTGGCTTATACAATGGTCGGCCATGTACGGCTCCCGTATTCTTCCTACATGTAATGCAGTAGGCTGCCTGGCTTATACAGTGGTCGGCCATGTACGGCTCCGGTATTCTTCCTACATGTAATGCAGTAGGCTGCCTGGCTTATACAGTGGTCGGCCAAGTACTGCTCCCATATTATTCCTACATGTAATACAGTAGGCTGCCTGGCTTATACAGTGGTCGGCCATGTACTGCTTCCATATTATTCCTACATGTAATACAGTAGGCTGCCTGGCTTATACAATGGTCGGCCATGTACTGCTCCCGTATTCTTCCTACATATAATACAGTAGGCTGCCTGGCTTATACAATGGTCGTCCATGTACGGCTCCAGTATTCTTCCTACATGTAATGCAGTAGGCTGCCTGGCTTATACAATGGTCGTCCATGTACGGCTCCCGTATTCTTCCTACATGTAATGCAGTAGGCTGCCTGGTTTATACAGTGGTCGGCCATGTACGGCTCCCATATTATTCCTACATGTAATACAGTAGGCTGCCAGGCTTATACAGTGGTCGGCCATGTACGGCTCCCACATTCTTCCTACATGTAATACAGTAGGCTGCCAGGCTTATACAATGGTCGGCCATGTACTGCTCCCATATTATTCCTACATGTAATACAGTAGGCTGCCTGGCTAATACAATGGTCGGCCATGTACAGCCCCATATTCTTCTTACATGTAATGCAGTAGGCTGCCTGGCTTATACAATGATCGGCCATGTACGGCTCCCTTATTATTCCTACATGTAATGCAGTAGGCTGCCTGGCTTATACAATGGTCGGCCATGTACGGCTCCCATATTCTTCCTACATGTAATGCAGTAGGCTGCCTGGTATATACAGTGATCGGCCATGTATGGCTCCCAAATTCTTCCTACATGTAATGCAGTAGGCTTCCTGGCTTATACAGTGGTCGGCCAGGTACGGCTCCCGTATTCTTCCTACATGTAATGCAGTAGGCTGCCTGGCTTATACAATGGTCGGCCATGTACGGCTCCCGTATTCTTCATACATGTAATACAGTAGGCTGCCCGGCTTATACAATGGTCGGCCATGTACTGCTCCCATATTCTTCCTAAATGTAATACAGTAGGCTGCCTGGCTTATACAATTGTCTGCCATGTACGGCTCCCGTATTCTTCCTATATGTAATACAGTAGGCTGCCTGGCTTATACAATGGTCGGCCTTGTACGGCTCCCGTATTCTTCCTTCATGTAATACAGTACGCTGCCTGGCTTATACAATGGTCGGCCATGTACTGCTCCCGTATTCATCCTACATGTAATGCAGTAGGCTGCCTGGTTTTTACAGTGGTCGGCTGTGTACTGCTCCCATATTCAGTAGGCTGCCTGGCTTATACAATGGTCGTCCATGTTCTGCTCCCGTATTCTTCTTACATATAATACAGTAGGCTGTCTGCCTTATACAGTGGTCGGCCATGTATGGTCCCACATTCTTCCTACATGTAATACAGTAAGCTGCCTGGCTTATACAATTGTCGGCCATGTATGGTCCCACATTCTACCTACATGTAATGCAGTAGGCTGCCTGGCTTATACAATGGTTGGCCATGTACGGCTCCCACATTCCTCCTACATGTAATACAGTAGGCTGCCTGTCTTATACAGTGGTCGGCCATGTACGGCTCTCAAATTCTTCCTACATGTAATGCAGTAGGCTGCCTGGCTTATACAGTGGTCGGCCATGTAAGGCTCCCGTATTCTTCCTACATGTAATACAGTAGGCTGCCTGGCTTATACAATGGTCGGCCATGTACTGCTCCCGTATTCTTCCTACATATAATACAGTAGACGGCCTGGCTTATACAATGGTCGTCCATGTACGGCTCCCGTATTCTTCCTACATGTAATGCAGTAGGCTGCCTGGCTTATACAATGGTCGTCCATGTACGGCTCCCGTATTCTTCCTACATGAAATGCAGTAGGCTGCCTGGCTTATACAGTGGTCGGCCATGTACTGCTCTCATATTATTCCTACATGTAATACAGTTGGCTGCCTGGCTTATACAGTGATCGTCCATGAACTGCTCCCATATTCTTCCTACATGTAATACAGTAGGCTGCCTGGCTTATAAAATGGTTGGCCATGTACTGCTCCCATATTATTCCTACATGTAATGCGGTAGGCTGTCCGGTTTATACAATGGTCGGCCATGTACGGCTCCCATATTATTCCTACATGTAATGCAGTAGGCTGCCTGACTTATACAATGATCGGCCATGTACGGCTCCCATATTATTCCTACATGTAATGCAGTAGGCTGTCCGGTTTATACAATGGTCGGCCTTGTACGGCTCCCATATTATTCCTACATGTAATACAGGAGGCTGCCTGACTTATACAGTGGTCGGCCATGTACTGCTCCCGTATTCTTCCTACATGTAATACAGTAGGCTGCCTGGCTTATACTATGGTCGGCCATGTACTGCTCCCATATTCTTCCTACATGTAATGCAGTAGGCTGCCTGGCTTATACAATGGTCGGCCATGTACTGCTCACATATTATTCCTACATGTAATACAGTAGGCTGCCTGGCTTATACAATGGTCGGCCATGTATGGCTCCCGTATTCTTCCTACATGTAATACAGTAGGCTGCCTGGCTTATACAATGGTCGGCCATGTACGGCTCCCGTATTGTTCCTACATGTAATGCAGTAGGCTGCCTGGCTTATACAATGGTCAGCCATGTACGGCTCCCATATACTTCCTACATGTAATACAGTAGGCTGCCCGGATTATACAGTGGTGGGCCATGTACGGCTCCCGTATTCTTCCTACATGTAATGCAGTAGGCTGCCCGGCTTATACAATGGTCGGCCATGTACTGCTCCCATATTCTTCTACATGTAATACAGTACACTGCCTGGCTTATACAATGGTCGGCCATGTACGGCTCCCGTATTCTTCCTACATGTAATGCAGTAGGCTGCCTGGCTTATACAGTGGTCGGCCATGTACGGCTCCCGTATTCTTCCTACATGTAATACAGTAGGCTGCCTGGCTTATACAATGATTGGCCATGTACGGCTCCCATATTCTTCCTACATGTAATACAGTAGGCTGCCTGGCTTATACAATGGTCGGCCATCTACGGCTCCCATATTCTTCCTACATGTAACGCAGTAGGCTGCCTGGCTTATACAGTGGTTTGCCATGTACTGCTCCCATATTATTCCTACATGTAATACAGTAGGCTGCCTGGCTTATACAGTGGTCGGCCATGTACTGCTTCCATATTATTCCTACATGTAATACAGTAGGCTGCCTGGCTTATACAATGGTCGGCCATGTACTGCTCCCGTATTCTTCCTACATATAATACAGTAGGCTGGCTGGCTTATACAATGGTCATCCATGTACGGCTCCAGTATTCTTCCTACATGTAATGCAGTAGGCTGCCTGGCTTATACAATGGTCGTCCATGTACGGCTCCCGTATTCTTCCTACATGTAATGCAGTAGGCTGCCTGGTTTATACAGTGGTCGGCCATGTACGGCTCCCATATTATTCCTACATGTAATACTGTAGGCTGCCAGGCTTATACAGTGGTCGGCTATGTATGGCTCCCACATTCTTCCTACATGTAATACAGTAGGCTGCCAGGCTTATACAATGGTCGGCCATGTACTGCTCCCATATTATTCCTACATGTAATACAGTAGGCTGCCTGGCTAATACAATGGTTGGCCATGTACGGCCCCATATTCTTCTTACATGTAATGCAGTAGTCTGCCTGGCTTTTACAATGGTCGGCCATGTACGGCTCCCGTATTATTCCTACATGTAATGCAGTAGGCTGCCTGGCTTATACAATGGTCGGCAATGTACGGCTCCCATATTCTTCATACATGTAATGCAGTAGGCTGCCTGGCTTATACAATGGTCGGCCATGTACGGCTCCCATATTCTTCCTACATGTAATACAGTAGGCTGCCTGGCATATACAGTGATCGGCCATGTATGGCTCCCAAATTCTTCCTACATGTAATGCAGTAGGCTTCCTGGCTTATACAGTGGTCGGCCAGGTACAGCTCCCGTATTCTTCCTACATGTAATACAGTACGCTGCCCGGCATATACAATGGTCGGCCATGTACTGCTCCCATATTCTTCCTACATGTAATACAGTAGGCTGCCTGGCTTATACAATGGTCGGCCATGTACGGCTCCCATATTCTTCCTACATGTAATGCAGTAGGCTGCCTGGCTTATACAATGGTCGTCCATGTACGGCTCCCGTATTCTTCCTACATGAAATGCAGTAGGCTGCCTGGCTTATACAGTGGTCGGCCATGTACTGCTCTCATATTATTCCTACATGTAATACAGTTGGCTGCCTGGCTTATACAGTGATCGTCCATGAACTGCTCCCATATTCTTCCTACATGTAATACAGTAGGCTGCCTGGCTTATAAAATGGTTGGCCATGTACTGCTCCCATATTATTCCTACATGTAATGCGGTAGGCTGTCCGGTTTATACAATGGTCGGCCATGTACGGCTCCCATATTATTCCTACATGTAATGCAGTAGGCTGCCTGACTTATACAATGATCGGCCATGTACGGCTCCCATATTATTCCTACATGTAATGCAGTAGGCTGTCCGGTTTATACAATGGTCGGCCATGTACGGCTCCCATATTATTCCTACATGTAATACAGGAGGCTGCCTGACTTATACAGTGGTCGGCCATGTACTGCTCCCGTATTCTTCCTACATGTAATACAGTAGGCTGCCTGGCTTATACTATGGTCGGCCATGTACTGCTCCCATATTCTTCCTACATGTAATGCAGTAGGCTGCCTGGCTTATACAATGGTCGGCCATGTACTGCTCGCATATTATTCCTACATGTAATACAGTAGGCTGCCTGGCTTATACAATGGTCGGCCATGTATGGCTCCCGTATTCTTCCTACATGTAATACAGTAGGCTGCCTGGCTTATACAATGGTCGGCCATGGACGGCTCCCGTATTCTTCCTACATGTAATGCAGTAGGCTGCCTGGCTTATACAATGGTCAGCCATGTACGGCTCCCATATACTTCCTACATGTAATACAGTAGGCTGCCCGGATTATACAGTGGTGGGCCATGTACGGCTCCCGTATTCTTCCTACATGTAATGCAGTAGGCTGCCCGGCTTATACAATGGTCGGCCATGTACTGCTCCCATATTCTTCTACATGTAATACAGTACACTGCCTGGCTTATACAATGGTCGGCCATGTACGGCTCCCGTATTCTTCCTACATGTAATGCAGTAGGCTGCCTGGCTTATACAGTGGTCGGCCATGTACGGCTCCCGTATTCTTCCTACATGTAATACAGTAGGCTGCCTGGCTTATACAATGATTGGCCATGTACGGCTCCCATATTCTTCCTACATGTAATACAGTAGGCTGCCTGGCTTATACAATGGTCGGCCATCTACGGCTCCCATATTCTTCCTACATGTAATACAGTAGGCTGCCTGGCTTATACAATGGTCAGCCATGTACGGCTCCCGTATTCTTCCTACATGTAATG
The DNA here is from genome assembly GCA_031769625.1 of Taudactylus pleione. NCBI lineage: Eukaryota > Metazoa > Chordata > Amphibia > Anura > Myobatrachidae > Taudactylus > Taudactylus pleione. Next base: position 79,564 of record JAUIMM010000122.1, read on the forward strand.
CAGTAGGCTGCTTGGCTTATACACTGGTCGGCCATGTACGGCTCCGGTATTCTTCCTACATGTAACGCAGTAGGCTGCCTGGCTTATACAGTGGTTTGCCATGTACTGCTCCCATATTATTCCTACATGTAATACAGTAGGCTGCCTGGCTTATACAGTGGTCGGCCATGTACTGCTTCCATATTATTCCTACATGTAATACAGTAGGCTGCCTGGCTTATACAATGGTCGGCCATGTACTGCTCCCGTATTCTTCCTACATATAATACAGTAGGCTGGCTGGCTTATACAATGGTCGTCCATGTACGGCTCCAGTATTCTTCCTACATGTAATGCAGTAGGCTGCCTGGCTTATACAATGGTCGTCCATGTACGGCTCCCGTATTCTTCCTACATGTAATGCAGTAGGCTGCCTGGTTTATACAGTGGTCGGCCATGTACGGCTCCCATATTATTCCTACATGTAATACTGTAGGCTGCCAGGCTTATACAGTGGTCGGCTATGTACGGCTCCCACATTCTTCCTACATGTAATACAGTAGGCTGCCAGGCTTATACAATGGTCGGCCATGTACTGCTCCCATATTATTCCTACATGTAATACAGTAGGCTGCCTGGCTAATACAATGGTTGGCCATGTACGGCCCCATATTCTTCTTACATGTAATGCAGTAGTCTGCCTGGCTTTTACAATGGTCGGCCATGTACGGCTCCCGTATTATTCCTACATGTAATGCAGTAGGCTGCCTGGCTTATACAATGGTCGGCAATGTACGGCTCCCATATTCTTCCTACATGTAATGCAGTAGGCTGCCTGGCTTATACAATGGTCGGCCATGTACGGCTCCCATATTCTTCCTACATGTAATACAGTAGGCTGCCTGGCATATACAGTGATCGGCCATGTATGGCTCCCAAATTCTTCCTACATGTAATGCAGTAGGCTTCCTGGCTTATACAGTGGTCGGCCAGGTACAGCTCCCGTATTCTTCCTACATGTAATACAGTACGCTGCCCGGCATATACAATGGTCGGCCATGTACTGCTCCCATATTCTTCCTACATGTAATACAGTAGGCTGCCTGGCTTATACAATTGTCGGCCATGTACAGCTCCCGTATTCTTCCTATATGTAATACAGTAGGCTGTCTGGCTTATACAATGGTCGGCCTTGTACGGCTCCCGTATTCTTCCTTCATGTAATACAGTACACTGCCTGGCTTATACAGTGGTCGGCCATGTACTGCTCCCGTATTCATCCTACATGTAATGCAGTAGGCTGCCTGGCTTATTCAGTGGTCAGCCATGTACGGCTCTCATATTATTCCTTCATGTAATGCAGTAGGCTGCCTGGCTTTTACAGTGGTCGGCTGTGTACTGCTCCCATATTCAGTAGGCTGCCTGGCTTATACAATGGTCGTCCATGTTCTGCTCCCGTATTCTTCTTACATATAATACAGTAGGCTGTCTGCCTTATACAGTGGTCGGCCATGTATGGTCCCACATTCTTCCTACATGTAATACAGTAGGCTGCCTGGCTTATACAATTGTCGGCCATGTATGGTCCCACATTCTTCCTACATGTAATGCAGTAGGCTGCCTGGCTTATACAATGGTTGGCCATGTACGGCTCCCATATTCTTCCTACATGTAATACAGTAGGCTGCCTGTCTTATACAGTGGTCGGCCATGTACGGCTCTCAAATTCTTCCTACATGTAATGCAGTAGGCTGCCTGGCTTATACAGTGGTCGGCTAGGTACGGCTCCAGTATTCTTCCTACATGTAATACAGTAGGCTGCCTGGCTTATACAATGGACGGCCATGTACTGCTCCCGTATTCTTCCTACATATAATACAGTAGACTGCCTGGCTTATACAATGGTCGTCCATGTACGGCTCCCGTATTCTTCCTACATGTAATGCAGTAGGCTGCCTGGCTTATACAATGGTCGTCCATGTACGGTTCCCGTATTCTTCCTACATGAAATGCAGTAGGCTGCCTGGCTTATACAGTGGTCGGCCATGTACGGCTCCCATATTATTCCTACATGTAATACAGTAGGCTGCCAGGCTTATACAGTGGTCGGCCATGTACGGCTCCCACATTCTTCCTACATGTAATACAGTAGGCTGCCAGGCTTATACAATGGTCGACCATGTACTGCTCCCATATTATTCCTACATGTAATACAGTAGGCTGCCTGGCTAATACAATGGTCGGCCATGTACGGCCCCATATTTTTCTTACATGTAATACAGTAGGCTGCCTGGCTTATACAATGGTCGGCCATGTACGGCTCCCATATTCTTCCTACAAGTAATGCAGTAGGCTGCCTGGCTTATACAATGGTCGGCAATGTACGGCTTTCATATTCTTCCTACATGTAACACAGTAGGCTGCCTGGCTTATACAATGATAGGCCATGTACAGCTCCCTTATTATTCCTACATGTAATGCAGTAGGCTGCCTGGCTTATACAATGGTCGGCCATGTACAAGCTCCCATATTCTTCCTACATGTAATACAGTAGGCTGCCTGGCTTATACAATGGCCGGCCATGTACGGCCCCATATTCTTCTTACATGTAATGCAGTAGGGTGCCTGGCTGTTACAATGGTCGGCGATGTACGGCTCCCGTATTATTCCTACATGTAATACAGTAGGCTGCCTGGCTTATACAGTGGTCGGCCATGTACGGCTCCCATATTCTTCCTACATGTAATGCAGTAGGCTGCCTGGCTTATACAATGGTCGGCATTGTACGGCTCCCATATTCTTCCTACATGTAATGCAGTAAGCTGCCTGGCTTATACAATGGTCGACCATGTACGGCTCCCATATTCTTCCTACATGTAATACAGTAAGCTGCCTGGCTTATACAGTGGTCGGCCATGTACGGCTCCCAAATTCTTCCTACATCTAATGCAGTATGTTTCCTGGCTTATTCAGTGGTCGGCCATGTACGGCTCCCATATTCTTCCTACATGTAATGCAGTAGGCTGCCCGGCTTACACTATGGTCGGCCATGTACGGCTCCCATATTCTTCCTACATGTAATACAGTAGGCTGCCCGGCTTATACAATGGTCGGCCATGTACTGCTCCCATATTCTTCCTACATGTAATACAGTAGGCTCCCTGGCTTATACAATGGTCGGCCATGTACGGCTCCCGTATTCTTCCTACATGAAATACAGTAGGCTCCCTGGCTTATACAATGGTCGGCCTTGTACGGCTCCCGTATTCTTCCTACATGTAATACAGTAGGCTGTCTGCCTTATACAGTGGTCGGCCATGTATGGTCCCACATTCTTCCTACATGTAATACAGTAGGCTGCCTGGCTTATACAATTGTCGGCCATGTATGGTCCCACATTCTTCCTACATGAAATACAGTAGGCTGCCTGGCTTATACAATGGTCGGTCATGTACGGCTCCCATATTCTTCCTACATGTAATGCAGTAGGCTGCCTGGCTTATACAATGGTCGGCTATGTATGGCTCCCATATTCTTCCTACATGTAATGCAGTAGGCTGCCTGGCTTATACAATGGTCGGCTATGTATGGCTCCCGTATTCTTCCTACATGTAATGCAGTAGGCTGCCTGGCTTATACAATGGTCGGCTATGTATGGCTCCCGTATTCTTCCTACATGTAATGCAGTAGGCTGCCTGGCTTATACAATGGACGGCCATGTACGGCTCCCATATTCTTCCTACATGTAATACAGTAGGCTGCCTGGCTTATACAATGGTCGGCCATGTACGCTGCTATATTCTTCCTACATGTAATACAGTAGGCTGCCTGGCTTATACAATGGTCGGCCATGTACGGCTCCCATAATCTTCCTACATGTAATACAGTAGGCTGTCTGCCTTATACAGTGGTCGGCCATGTATGGTCCCACATTCTTCCTACATGTAATACAGTAGGCTCCCTGGCTTATACAATTGTCGGCCATGTATGGTCCCACATTCTTCCTACATGAAATACAGTAGGCTGCCTGGCTTATACAATGGTCGACCATGTACGGCTCCCATATTCTTCCTACATGTAATGCAGTAGGCTGCCTGGCTTATACAATGGACGGCTGTGTACTGCTCCCATATTCAGTAGGCTGCCTGGCTTATACAATTGTCGGCCATGTATGGTCCCACATTCTTCCTACATGTAATGCAGTAGGCTGCCTGGCTTATACAATGGTTGGCCATGTACGGCTCCCATATTCTTCCTACATGTAATACAGTAGGCTGCCTGTCTTATACAGTGGTCGGCCATGTACGGCTCTCAAATTCTTCCTACATGTAATGCAGTAGGCTGCCTGGCTTATACAGTGGTCGGCTAGGTACGGCTCCAGTATTCTTCCTACATGTAATACAGTAGGCTGCCTGGCTTATACAATGGTCGGCCATGTACTGCTCCCGTATTCTTCCTACATATAATACAGTAGACTGCCTGGCTTATACAATGGTCGTCCATGTACGGCTCCCGTATTCTTCCTACATGTAATGCAGTAGGCTGCCTGGCTTATACAATGGTCGTCCATGTACGGTTCCCGTATTCTTCCTACATGAAATGCAGTAGGCTGCCTGGCTTATACAGTGGTCGGCCATGTACTGCTCCCATATTATTCCTACATGTAATACAGTAGGCTGCCTGGCTAATACAATGGTCGGCCATGTACGGCCCCATATTCTTCTTACATGTAATACAGTAGGCTGCCTGGCTTATACAATGGTCGGCCATGTACGGCTCCCATATTCTTCCTACAAGTAATGCAGTAGGCTGCCTGGCTTATACAATGGTCGGCAATGTACGGCTTTCATATTCTTCCTACATGTAACACAGTAGGCTGCCTGGCTTATACAATGATAGGCCATGTACAGCTCCCTTATTATTCCTACATGTAATGCAGTAGGCTGCCTGGCTTATACAATGGTCGGCCATGTACAAGCTCCCATATTCTTCCTACATGTAATACAGTAGGCTGCCTGGCTTATACAATGGCCGGCCATGTACGGCCCCATATTCTTCTTACATGTAATGCAGTAGGCTGCCTGGCTGTTACAATGGTCAGCGTTGTACGGCTCCCGTATTATTCCTACATGTAATACAGTAGGCTGCCTGGCTTATACAGTGGTCGGCCATGTACGGCTCCCATATTCTTCCTACATGTAATGCAGTAGGCTGCCTGGCTTATACAATGGTCGGCATTGTACGGCTCCCATATTCTTCCTACATGTAATGCAGTAGGCTGCCTGGCTTATACAATGGTCGGCCATGTACGGCTCCCATATTCTTCCTACATGTAATACAGTAGGCTGCCTGGCTTATACAGTGGTCGGCCATGTACGGCTCCCAAATTCTTCCTACATCTAATGCAGTATGTTTCCTGGCTTATTCAGTGGTCGGCCATGTACGGCTCCCATATTCTTCCTACATGTAATGCAGTAGGCTGCCCGGCTTACACTATGGTCGGCCATGTACGGCTCCCATATTCTTCCTACATGTAATACAGTAGGCTGCCCGGCTTATACAATGGTCGGCCATGTACTGCTCCCATATTCTTCCTACATGTAATACAGTAGGCTCCCTGGCTTATACAATGGTCGGCCATGTACGGCTCCCGTATTCTTCCTACATGAAATACAGTAGGCTCCCTGGCTTATACAATGGTCGGCCTTGTACGGCTCCCGTATTCTTCCTACATGTAATACAGTAGGCTGTCTGCCTTATACAGTGGTCGGCCATGTATGGTCCCACATTCTTCCTACATGTAATACAGTAGGCTGCCTGGCTTATACAATTGTCGGCCATGTATGGTCCCACATTCTTCCTACATGTAATGCAGTAGGCTGCCTGGCTTATACAATGGTTGGCCATGTACGGCTCCCATATTCTTCCTACATGTAATACAGTAGGCTGCCTGTCTTATACAGTGGTCGGCCATGTACGGCTCTCAAATTCTTCCTACATGTAATGCAGTAGGCTGCCTGGCTTATACAGTGGTCGGCTAGGTACGGCTCCAGTATTCTTCCTACATGAAATACAGTAGGCTGCCTGGCTTATACAATGGTCGGCCATGTACGGCTCCCATATTCTTCCTACATGTAATGCAGTAGGCTGCCTGGCTTATACAATGGTCGGCTATGTATGGCTCCCATATTCTTCCTACATGTAATGCAGTAGGCTGCCTGGCTTATACAATGGTCGGCTATGTATGGCTCCCGTATTCTTCCTACATGTATTGCAGTAGGCTGCCTGGCTTATACAATGGTCGGCTATGTATGGCTCCCGTATTCTTCCTACATGTAATGCAGTAGGCTGCCTGGCTTATACAATGGACGGCCATGTACGGCTCCCATATTCTTCCTACATGTAATAAAGTAGGCTGCCTGGCTTATACAATGTTCGGCCATGTACGCTGCTATATTCTTCCTACATGTAATACAGTAGGCTGCCTGGCTTATACAATGGTCGGCCATGTAGGGCTCCCATAATCTTCCTACATGTAATACAGTAGGCTGTCTGCCTTATACAGTGGTCGGCCATGTATGGTCCCACATTCTTCCTACATGTAATACAGTAGGCTCCCTGGCTTATACAATTGTCGGCCATGTATGGTCCCACATTCTTCCTACATGAAATACAGTAGGCTGCCTGGCTTATACAATGGTCGGCCATGTACGGCTCCCATATTCTTCCTACATGTAATGCAGTAGGCTGCCTGGCTTATACAATGGACGGCCATGTATGGCTCCCGTATTCTTCCTACATGTAATGCAGTAGGCTGCCTGGCTTTTACAATGGACGGCCATGTACGGCTCCCGTATTCTTCCTACATGTAATGCAGTAGGCTGCCTGGCTTATACAGTGGTCGGCCATGTACTGCACCCTTGTTCTTCCTAAATGTAATGCAGTAGGCTGCCTCGCTTATACAGTGGTTGGCCATGTACTGCTCTCATATTCTTCCTACATGTAATAGAGTAGGCTGCCTGGCTTATACAATGGTCGGCCATGTACGGCTCCCATATTCTTCCTACATGTAATGCAGTAGGCTGCCTGGTATATACAGTGATCGGCCATGTATGGCTCCCAAATTCTTCCTACATGTAATGCAGTAGGCTTCCTGGCTTATACAGTGGTCGGCCAGGTACGGCTCCCGTATTCTTCCTACATGTAATGCAGTAGGCTGCCTGGCTTATACAATGGTCGGCCATGTACGGCTCCCGTATTCTTCCTACATGTAATACAGTAGGCTGCCCGGCTTATACAATGGTCGGCCATGTACTGCTCCCATATTCTTCCTACATGTAATACAGTAGGCTGCCTGGCTTATACAATTGTCTGCCATGTACGGCTCCCGTATTCTTCCTATATGTAATACAGTAGGCTGCCTGGCTTATACAATGGTCGGCCTTGTACGGCTCCCGTATTCTTCCTTCATGTAATACAGTACGCTGCCTAGCTTATACAATGGTCGGCCATGTACTGCTCCCGTATTCATCCTACATGTAATGCAGTAGGCTGCCTGGTTTTTACAGTGGTCGGCTGTGTACTGCTCCCATATTCAGTAGGCTGCCTGGCTTATACAATGGTCGTCCATGTTCTGCTCCCGTATTCTTCTTACATATAATACAGTAAGCTGTCTGCCTTATACAGTGGTCGGCCATGTATGGTACCACATTCTTCCTACATGTAATGCAGTAGGCTGCCTGGCTTATACAATGGTTGGCCATGTACGGCTCCCATATTCTTCCTACATGTAATACAGTAGGCTGCCTGTCTTATACAGTGGTCGGCCATGTACGGCTCTCAAATTCTTCCTACATGTAATGCAGTAGGCTGCCTGGCTTATACAGTGGTCGGCCATGTAAGGCTCACGTATTCTTCCTACATGTAATACAGTAGGCTGCCTGGCTTATACAATGGTCGGCCATGTACTGCTCCCGTATTCTTCCTACATATAATACAGTTAGAATGCCTGGCTTATACAATGGTCGTCCATGTTCTGCTCCCGTATTCTTCTTACATATAATACAGTAAGCTGCCTGGCTTATACAGTGGTCGGCCATGTATGGTCCCACATTCTTCCTACATGTAATGCAGTAGGCTGCCTGGCTTATACAATGGTTGGCCATGTACGGCTCCCATATTCTTCCTACATGTAATACAGTAGGCTGCCTGTCTTATACAGTGGTCGGCCATGTACGGCTCTCAAATTCTTCCTACATGTAATGCAGTAGGCTGCCTGGCTTATACAGTGGTCGGCCATGTAAGGCTCCCGTATTCTTCCTACATGTAATACAGTAGGCTGCCTGGCTTATACAATGGTCGGCCATGTACTGCTCCCGTATTCTTCCTACATATAATACAGTTAGAATGCCTGGCTTATACAATGGTCGTCCATGTACGGCTCCCGTATTCTTCCTACATGTAATGCAGTAGGCTGCCTGGCTTATACAATGGTCGTCCATGTACGGCTCCCGTATTCTTCCTACATGAAATGCAGTAGGCTGCCTGGCTTATACAGTGGTCGGCCAAGTACTGCTCTCATATTATTCCTACATGTAATACAGTTGGCTGCCTGGCTTATACAGTGATCGTCCATGAACTGCTCCCATATTCTTCCTACATGTAATACAGTAGGCTGCCTGGCTTATAAAATGGTTGGCCATGTACTGCTCCCATATTATTCCTACATGTAATGCGGTAGGCTGTCCGGTTTATACAATGGTCGGCCATGTACGGCTCCCATATTATTCCTACATGTAATGCAGTAGGCTGCCTGACTTATACAATGATCGGCCATGTACGGCTCCCATATTATTCCTACATGTAATGCAGTAGGCTGTCCGGTTTATACAATGGTCGGCCATGTACGGCTCCCATATTATTCCTACATGTAATACAGGAGGCTGCCTGACTTATACAGTGGTCGGCCATGTACTGCTCCCGTATTCTTCCTACATGTAATACAGTAGGCTGCCTGGCTTATACTATGGTCGGCCATGTACTGCTCCCATATTCTTCCTACATGTAATGCAGTAGGCTGCCTGGCTTATACAATGGTCGGCCATGTACTGCTCGCATATTATTCCTACATGTAATACAGTAGGCTGCCTGGCTTATACAATGGTCGGCCATGTATGGCTCCCGTATTCTTCCTACATGTAATACAGTAGGCTGCCTGGCTTATACAATGGTCGGCCATGTACGGCTCCCGTATTCTTCCTACATGTAATGCAGTAGGCTGCCTGGCTTATACAATGGTCAGCCATGTACGGCTCCCATATACTTCCTACATGTAATACAGTAGGCTGCCCGGATTATACAGTGGTGGGCCATGTACGGCTCCCGTATTCTTCCTACATGTAATGCAGTAGGCTGCCCGGCTTTTACAATGGTCGGCCATATACTGCTCCCATATTCTTCTACATGTAATACAGTACACTGCCTGGCTTATACAATGGTCGGCCATGTACGGCTCCCGTATTCTTCCTACATGTAATGCAGTAGGCTGCCTGGCTTATACAGTGGTCGGCCATGTACGGCTCCCGTATTCTTCCTACATGTAATACAGTAGGCTGCCTGGCTTATACAATGATCGGCCATGTACGGCTCCCATATTCTTCCTACATGTAATACAGTAGGCTGCCTGGCTTATACAATGGTCGGCCATCTACGGCTCCCATATTCTTCCTACATGTAATACAGTAGGCTGCCTGGCTTATACAATGGTCGGCCATGTACGGCTCCCGTATTATTCCTACATGTAATGCAGTAGGCTGCCTGGCTTATACACTGGTCAGCCATGTACGGCTCCGGTATTCTTCCTACATGTAACGCTGTAGGCTGCCTGGCTTATACAGTGGTTGGCCATGTACTGCTCCCATATTATTCCTACATGTAATACAGTAGGCTGCCTGGCTTATACAGTGGTCGGCCATGTACTGCTTCCATATTATTCCTACATGTAATACAGTAGGCTGCCTGGCTTATACAATGGTCGGCCATGTACTGCTCCCGTATTCTTCCTACATATAATACAGTAGGCTGGCTGGCTTATACAATGGTCGTCCATGTACGGCTCCAGTATTCTTCCTACATGTAATGCAGTAGGCTGCCTGGCTTATACAATGGTCGTCCATGTACGGCTCCCGTATTCTTCCTACATGTAATGCAGTAGGCTGCCTGGTTTATACAGTGGTCGGCCATGTACGGCTCCCATATTATTCCTACATGTAATACTGTAGGCTGCCAGGCTTATACAGTGGTCGGCTATGTACGGCTCCCACATTCTTCCTACATGTAATACAGTAGGCTGCCAGGCTTATACAATGGTCGGCCATGTACTGCTCCCATATTATTCCTACATGTAATACAGTAGGCTGCCTGGCTAATACAATGGTTGGCCATGTACGGCCCCATATTCTTCTTACATGTAATGCAGTAGTCTGCCTGGCTTTTACAATGGTCGGCCATGTACGGCTCCCGTATTATTCCTACATGTAATGCAGTAGGCTGCCTGGCTTATACAATGGTCGGCCATGTACGGCTCCCGTATTCTTCCTACATGTAATGCAGTAGGCTGCCTGGCTTATACAGTGGTCGGCCATGTACGGCTCCCGTATTCTTCCTACATGTAATACAGTAGGCTGCCTGGCTTATACAATGATCGGCCATGTACGGCTCCCATATTCTTCCTACATGTAATACAGTAGGCTGCCTGGCTTATACAATGGTCGGCCATCTACGGCTCCCATATTCTTCCTACATGTAATACAGTAGGCTGCCTGGCTTATACAATGGTCGGCCATGTACGGCTCCCGTATTCTTCCTACATGTAATGCAGTAGGCTGCCTGGCTTATACACTGGTCAGCCATGTACGGCTCCGGTATTCTTCCTACATGTAACGCAGTAGGCTGCCTGTCTTATACAGTGGTTGGCCATGTACTGCTCCCATATTATTCCTACATGTAATACAGTAGGCTGCCTGGCTTATACAGTGGTCGGCCATGTACTGCTTCCATATTATTCCTACATGTAATACAGTAGGCTGCCTGGCTTATACAATGGTCGGCCATGTACTGCTCCCGTATTCTTCCTACATATAATACAGTAGGCTGGCTGGCTTATACAATGGTCGTCCATGTACGGCTCCAGTATTCTTCCTACATGTAATGCAGTAGGCTGCCTGGCTTATACAATGGTCGTCCATGTACGGCTCCCGTATTCTTCCTACATGTAATGCAGTAGGCTGCCTGGTTTATACAGTGGTCGGCCATGTACGGCTCCCATATTATTCCTACATGTAATACTGTAGGCTGCCAGGCTTATACAGTGGTCGGCTATGTACGACTCCCACATTCTTCCTACATGTAATACAGTAGGCTGCCAGGCTTATACAATGGTCGGCCATGTACTGCTCCCATATTATTCCTACATGTAATACAGTAGGCTGCCTGGCTAATACAATGGTTGGCCATGTACGGCCCCATATTCTTCTTACATGTAATGCAGTAGTCTGCCTGGCTTTTACAATGGTCGGCCATGTACGGCTCCCGTATTATTCCTACATGTAATGCAGTAGGCTGCCTGGCTTATACAATGGTCGGCAATGTACGGCTCCCATATTCTTCCTACATGTAATGCAGTAGGCTGCCTGGCTTATACAATGGTCGGCCATGTACGGCTCCCATATTCTTCCTACATGTAATACAGTAGGCTGCCTGGCATATACAGTGATCGGCCATGTATGGCTCCCAAATTCTTCCTACATGTAATGCAGTAGGCTTCCTGGCTTATACAGTGGTCGGCCAGGTACGGCTCCCGTATTCTTCCTTCATGTAATACAGTACGCTGCCCGGCATATACAATGGTCGGCCATGTACTGCTCCCATATTCTTCCTACATGTAATACAGTAGGCTTCCTGGCTTATACAATTGTCAGCCATGTACGGCTCCCGTATTCTTCCTATATGTAATACAGTAGGCTGCCTGGCTTATACAATGGTCGGCCTTGTACGGCTCCCGTATTCTTCCTTCATGTAATACAGTACACTGCCTGGCTTATACAGTGGTCGGCCATGTACTGCTCCCGTCTTCATCCTACATGTAATGCAGTAGGCTGCCTGGCTTATTCAGTGGTCAGCCATGTACGGCTCTCATATTATTCCTTCATGTAATGCAGTAGGCTGCCTGGCTTTTACAGTGGTCGGCTGTGTACTGCTCCCATATTCAGTAGGCTGCCTGGCTTATACAATGGTCGTCCATGTTCTGCTCCCGTATTCTTCTTACATATAATACAGTAGGCTGTCTGCCTTATAGAGTGGTCGGCCATGTATGGTCCCACATTCTTCCTACATGTAATACAGTAGGCTGCCTGGCTTATACAATTGTCGGCCATGTATGGTCCCACATTCTTCCTACATGTAATGCAGTAGGCTGCCTGGCTTATACAATGGTTGGCCATGTACGGCTCCCATATTCTTCCTACATGTAATACAGTAGGCTGCCTGTCTTATACAGTGGTCGGCCATGTACGGCTCTCAAATTCTTCGTACATGTAATGCAGTAGGCTGCCTGGCTTATACAATGGTCGGCCATGTACTGCTCCCGTATTCTTCCTACATATAATACAGTAGACTGCCTGGCTTATACAATGGTCGTCCATGTACGGCTCCCGTATTCTTCCTACATGTAATGCAGTAGGCTGCCTGGCTTATACAATGGTCGTCCATGTACGGCTCCCGTATTCTTCGTACATGAAATGCAGTAGGCTGCCTGGCTTATACAGTGGTCGGCCATGTACGGCTCCCATATTATTCCTACATGTAATACAGTAGGCTGCCAGGCTTATACAGTGGTCGGCCATGTACGGCTCCCACATTCTTCGTACATGTAATACAGTAGGCTGCCAGGCTTATACAATGGTCGGCCATGTACTGCTCCCATATTATTCCTACATGTAATACAGTAGGCTGCCTGGCTAATACAATGGTCGGCCATGTACGGCCCCATATTCTTCTTACATGTAATACAGTAGGCTGCCTGGCTTATACAATGGTCGGCCATGTACGGCTCCCATATTCTTCCTACAAGTAATGCAGTAGGCTGCCTGGCTTATACAATGGTCGGCAATGTACGGCTTTCATATTCTTCCTACATGTAACACAGTAGGCTGCCTGGCTTATACAATGATATGACATGTACAGCTCCCTTATTATTCCTACATGTAATGCAGTAGGCTGCCTGGCTTATACAATGGTCGGCCATGTACAAGCTCCCATATTCTTCCTACATGTAATACAGTAGGCTGCCTGGCTTATACAATGGCCGGCCATGTACGGCCCCATATTCTTCTTACATGTAATGCAGTAGGCTGCCTGGCTGTTACAATGGTCGGCGATGTACGGCTCCCGTATTATTCCTACATGTAATACAGTAGGCTGCCTGGCTTATACAGTCGTCGGCCATGTACGGCTCCCATATTCTTCATACATGTAATGCAGTAGGCTGCCTGGCTTATACAATGGTCGGCATTGTACGGCTCCCATATTCTTCCTACATGTAATGCAGTAGGCTGCCTGGCTTATACAATGGTCGGCCATGTACGGCTCCCATATTCTTCCTACATGTAATACAGTAGGCTGCCTGGCTTATACAGTGGTCGGCCATGTACGGCTCCCAAATTCTTCCTACATCTAATGCAGTATGTTTCCTGGCTTATTCAGTGGTCGGCCATGTACGGCTCCCATATTCTTCCTACATGTAATGCAGTAGGCTGCCTGGCTTATACTATGGTCGGCCATGTACGGCTCCCATATTATTCCTACATGTAATACAGTAGGCTGCCCAGCTTATACAATGGTCGGCCATGTACTGCTCCCATATTCTTCCTACATGTAATACAGTAGGCTCCCTGGCTTATACAATGGTCGGCCATGTACGGCTCCCGTATTCTTCCTACATGTAATACAGTAGGCTCCCTGGCTTATACAATGGTCGGCCTTGTACGGCTCCCGTATTCTTCCTACATGTAATACAGTAGGCTGTCTGCCTTATACAGTGGTCGGCCATGTATGGTCCCACATTCTTCCTACATGTAATACAGTAGGCTGCCTGGCTTATACAATTGTCGGCCATGTATGGTCCCACATTCTTCCTACATGAAATACAGTAGGCTGCCTGGCTTATACAATGGTCGGCCATGTACGGCTCCCATATTCTTCCTACATGTAATGCAGTAGGCTGCCTGGCTTATACAATGGTCGGCTATGTATGGCTCCCATATTCTTCCTACATGTAATGCAGTAGGCTGCCTGGCTTATACAATGGTCGGCTATGTATGGCTCCCGTATTCTTCCTACATGTAATGCAGTAGGCTGCCTGGCTTATACAATGGTCGGCTATATATGGCTCCCGTATTCTTCCTACATGTAATGCAGTAGGCTGCCTGGCTTATACAATGGACGGCCATGTACGGCTCCCATATTCTTCCTACATGTAATACAGTAGGATGCCTGGCTTATACAATGGTCGGCCATGTACGCTGCTATATTCTTCCTACATGTAATACAGTAGGCTGCCTGGCTTATACAATGGTCGGCCATGTAAGGCTCCCATAATCTTCCTACATGTAATACAGTAGGCTGTCTGCCTTATACAGTGGTCGGCCATGTATGGTCCCACATTCTTCCTACATGTAATACAGTAGGCTCCCTGGCTTATACAATTGTCGGCCATGTATGGTCCCACATTCTTCCTACATGAAATACAGTAGGCTGCCTGGCTTATACAATGGTCGGCCATGTACGGCTCCCATATTCTTCCTACATGTAATGCAGTAGGCTGCCTGGCTTATACAATGGACGGCCATGTATGGCTCCCGTATTCTTCCTACATGTAATGCAGTAGGCTGCCTGGCTTATACAATGGACGGCCATGTACGGCTCCCGTATTCTTCCTACATGTAATGCAGTAGGCTGCCTGGCTTATACAGTGGTCGGCCATGTACTGCACCCTTGTTCTTCCTAAATGTAATGCAGTAGGCTGCCTCGCTTATACAGTGGTTGGCCATGTACTGCTCCCATATTCTTCCTACATGTAATAGAGTAGGCTGCCTGGATTATACAATGGTCGGCCATGTACGGCTCCCATATTCTTCCTACATGTAATACAGTAGGCTGCCTGGCTTATACAATGGTTGGCCATATACGGCTCCCATATTCTTCCTACATGTAATGCAGTAGGCTGGCTGGCTTAAACAATGGTCGGCAATGTACAGCTACCATATTCTTCCTACATGTAATAGAGTAGGCTCCCTGGCTTATACAATGGTCAGCGATGTACGGCCCCATATTCTTCCTACATGTAATACAGTAGGCTGCCTGGCTTATACAATGGTCAGCGATGTATGGCCCCATATTCTTCCTACATGTAATACAGTAGGCTGCCTGGCTTATACAATGGTCGGCCATGTATGGCTCCCATATTCTTCCTACATGTAATACAGTATGCTGCCTGGCTTAAACAGTGGTCGGCCATGTACGGCTCCCGTATTCTTCCTACATGTAATACAGGAGGCTGCCTGTCTTATACAACTGCTCCCTTATTATTCCTACATGTAATACAGTAGGCTGCCTGGCTTATACAATGATCGGCCATGTACGGCTCCCATATTATTCCTACAAATAATACAGTAGTCTGCCTGGCTTATACAATGGTCGGCTATGTACGGCTCCCATATTCTTCCTACATGTAATACAGTAGGCTGCCTGGCTTATACAATGGTCGGGCATGTACGGCTGCTATATTCTTCCTACATGTAACACAGTAGGCTGCCTGGCTTATACAATGGTCGGCCAAGTACGGCTCCCATATTCTCCCTACATGTAATACAGTAGGCTGCCTGGCTTATACAATGGTCGGCCATGTACGGCCCCGTATTCTTCCTACATGTAATACAGTAGGCTGCCTGGCTTATACAATGGTCGGCCATATACGGCTCCCATATTCTTCCTACATGTAATGCAGTAGGCTGTCCTGTTTATACAATGGTTAGCAATGTACGGCTACCATATTCTTCCAACATGTAATACAGTAGGCTGCCTGGCTTATACAATAGTCGGCCATGTACTGCTCGCATTTTATTCCTACATGTAATACAGTAGGCTGCCTGGCTTACACAATGGGCGGCCATGTACGGCTCCCGTATTCTTCCAACATGTAATGCAGTAGGCTGCCCGGCTTATACAATGGTCGGCCATGTACGGCTCCCGTATTCTTCCTACATGTAATGCACTAGGCTCCCCGGCTTATATAGTGGTCGGCCATGTACTGCCCCCGTATTCTTCCTACATTTAATGCAGTAGGCTGCCTGGTTTATACAGTGGTCGGCCATGTACTGCTCCCGTATTCTTCCTACTTGTAATACAGTAGGCTGCCTGGCTTATACAATGGTCGGCCATGCACGGCTCCGGTAATCTTCCTTCATGTAATACAGTAGGCTGCCTGGCTTATACAGTGGTCGGCCAAATACGGCTCCCGTATTCTTCCTACATGTAATGCAGTAGGCTGCCTGGCTTATACAATGGTCGGCCATGTACTGCTCCCACATTCTTCCTACATGTAATACAGTAGGCTCCCTGGCTTATACAATGGTCGGCCATGTACTGCTCCCATATTCTTCCTACATGTAATGCAGTAGGCTGCCTGGCTTATACAATGGTCGGCCATGTTCTCCTCCCGTATTCTTCTTACATATAATACAGTAGGCTGTCTGCCTTATACAATGGTCGGCCATATATGGTCCCACATTCTTCCTACATGTAAGACAGTAGGCTGCCTGGCTTATACAATGGTCAGCGATGTACTGCTCCCATATTATTCCTACATGTAATACAGTAGGCTGCCTGGCTAATACAATGTTCGGCCATGTACGGCTCCCGTATTCTTCCTAAATGTAATACAGTAGGCTGCCTGGCTTATACAATGGTCAGCGATGTACGGCCCCATATTCTTCCTACATGTAATACAGTAGGCTGCCTGGCTTATACAATGGTCAGCGATGTACGGCCCCATATTCTTCCTACATGTAATACAGTAGGCTGCCTGGCTTATACAATGGTCGGCCATGTACGGCTCCCATATTCTTCCTAAATGTAATACAGTATGCTGCCTGGCTTATACAGTGGTCGGCCATGTACGGCTCCCGTATTCTTCCTACATGTAATACAGTAGGCTGCCTGTCTTATACAATGGTCGGACATGTACTGCTCCCATATCATTCCTACATGTAATACAGTAGACTGCCTGGCTTATACAATGATCGGCCATGTACGGCTCCCATATTATTCCTACAAATAACACAGTAGTCTGCCTGGCTTATGCAATGGTCGGCTATGTACGGCTACCATATTCTTCCTACATGTAATACAGTAGGCTGCCTGGCTTATACAATGGTCGGCCATGTACGGCTCCCATATTCTTCCTACATGTATTGCAGTAGGCTGCCTGGCTTATACAGTGGTCGGCCATGTACGGCCCCATATTCTTCCTACATGTAATACAGTAGGCTGCCTGGCTTATACAATGGTCAGCGATGTACTGCTCCCATATTATTCCTACATGTAATACAGTAGGCTGCCTGGCTAATACAATGTTCGGCCATGTATGGCTCCCGTATTCTTCCTAAATGTAATACAGTAGGCTGCCTGGCTTATACAATGGTCAGCGATGTACGGCCCCATATTCTTCCTACATGTAATACAGTAGGCTGCCTGGCTCATACAATGGTCAGCGATGTATGGCCCCATATTCTTCCTACATGTAATACAGTAGGCTGCCTGGCTTATACAATGGTCGGCCATGTACGGCTCCCATATTCTTCCTACATGTAATACAGTATGCTGCCTGGCTTATACAGTGGTCGGCCATGTACGGCTCCCGTATTCTTCCTACAGGTAATACAGTAGGCTCCCTGGCTTATACAATGGTCGGCCTTGTATGGCTCCCGTATTCTTCCTACATGTAATACAGTAGGCTGTCTGCCTTATACAGTGGTCGGCCATGTATGGTCCCACATTCTTCCTACATGTAATACAGTAGGCTGCCTGGCTTATACAATTGTCGGCCATGTATGGTCCCACATTCTTCCTACATGAAATACAGTAGGCTGCCTGGCTTATACAATGGTCGGCCATGTACGGCTCCCATATTCTTCCTACATGTAATGCAGTAGGCTGCCTGGCTTATACAATGGTCGGCTATGTATGGCTCCCATATTCTTCCTACATGTAATGCAGTAGGCTGCCTGGCTTATACAATGCTCGGCTATGTATGGCTCCCGTATTCTTCCTACATGTAATGCAGTAGGCTGCCTGGCTTATACAATGGTCGGCTATGTATGGCTCCCGTATTCTTCCTACATGTAATGCAGTAGGCTGCCTGGCTTATACAATGGACGGCCATGTACGGCTCCCATATTCTTCCTACATGTAATACAGTAGGCTGCCTGGCTTATACAATGGTCGGCCATGTACGCTGCTATATTCTTCCTACATGTAATACAGTAGGCTGCCTGGCTTATACAATGGTCGGCCATGTACGGCTCCCATAATCTTCCTACATGTAATACAGTAGGCTGTCTGCCTTATACAGTGGTCGGCCATGTATGGTCCCACATTCTTCCTACATGTAATACAGTAGGCTCCCTGGCTTATACAATTGTCGGCCATGTATGGTCCCACATTCTTCCTACATGAAATACAGTAGGCTGCCTGGCTTATACAATGGTCGGCCATGTACGGCTCCCATATTCTTCCTACATGTAATGCAGTAGGCTGCCTGGCTTATACAATGGACGGCCATGTATGGCTCCCGTATTCTTCCTACATGTAATGCAGTAGGCTGCCTCGCTTATACAATGGACGGCCATGTACGGCTCCCGTATTCTTCCTACATGTAATACAGTAGGCTGCCTGGCTTATACAATGGTTGGCCATATACGGCTCCCATATTCTTCCTACATGTAATGCAGTAGGCTGGCTGGCTTAAACAATGGTCGGCAATGTTCAGCTACCATATTCTTCATACATGTAATAGAGTAGGCTCCCTGGCTTATACAAAGGTCAGTGATGTACGGCCCCATATTCTTCCTACATGTAATACAGTAGGCTGCCTGGCTTATACAATGGTCAGCGATGTATGGCCCCATATTCTTCCTACATCTAATACAGTAGGCTGCCTGGCTTATACAATGGTCGGCCATGTATGGCTCCCATATTCTTCCTACATGTAATACAGTATGCTGCCTGGCTTAAACAGTGGTCGGCCATGTACGGCTCCCGTATTCTTCCTACATGTAATAAAGTAGGCTGCCTGTCTTATACAACTGCTCCCTTATTATTCCTACATGTAATACAGTAGGCTGCCTGGCTTATACAATGATCGGCCATGTACGGCTCCCATATTATTCCTACAAATAATACAGTAGTCTGCTTGGCTTATACAATGGTCGGCTATGTACGGCTCCCATATTCTTCCTACATGTAATACAGTAGGCTGCCTGGCTTATACAATGGTCGGGCATGTACGGCTGCTATATTCTTCCTACATGTAATACAGTAGGCTGCCTGGCTTATACAATGGTCGGCCAAGTACGGCTCCCATATTCTCCCTACATGTAATACAGTAGGCTGCCTGGCTTATACAATGGTCGGCCATGTACGGCCCCATATTCTTCCTACATGTAATACAGTAGGCTGCCTGGCTTATACAATGGTCGGCCATATACGGCTCCCATATTCTTCCTACATGTAATGCAGTAGGCTGTCCGGTTTATACAATGGTTAGCAATGTACGGCTACCATATTCTTCCAACATGTAATACAGTAGGCTGCCTGGCTTATACAATAGTCGGCCATGTACTGCTCGCATTTTATTCCTACATGTAATACAGTAGGCTGCGTGGCTTACACAATGGTTGGCCATGTACGGCTCCCGTATTCTTCCAACATGTAATGCAGTAGGCTGCCTGGCTTATACAATGGTCGGCCATGTACGGCTCCCGTATTCATCCTACATGTAATGCACTAGGCTCCCCATCTTATATAGTGGTCGGCCATGTACTGCCCCGTATTCTTCCTACATTTAATGCAGTAGGCTGCCTGGTTTATACAGTGGTCGGCCATGTACTGCTCCCGTATTTTTCCTACTTGTAATACAGTAGGCTGCCTGGCTTATACAATGGTCGGCCATGCACGGCTCCGGTAATCTTCCTTCATGTAATACAGTAGGCTGCCTGGCTTATACAGTGGTCGGCCAAATACGTCTCCCGTATTCTTCCTACATGTGCTGCAGTAGGCTGCCTGGCTTATACAATGGTCGGCCATGTACTGCTCCCACATTCTTCCTACATGTAATACAGTAGGCTCCCTGGCTTATACAATGGTCGGCCATGTACTGCTCCCATATTCTTCCTACATGTAATGCAGTAGGCTGCCTGGCTTATACAATGGTCGGCCATGTTCTGCTCCCGTATTCTTCTTACATATAATACAGTAGGCTGTCTGCCTTATACAATGGTCGGCCATATATGGTCCCACATTCTTCCTACATGTAATACAGTAGGCTGCCTGGCTTATACAATGGTCAGCGATGTACTGCTCCCATATTATTCCTACATGTAATACAGTAGGCTGCCTGGCTAATACAATGTTCGACCATGTACGGCTCCCGTATTCTTCCTAAATGTAATACAGTAGGCTGCCTGGCTTATACAATGGTCAGCGATGTACGGCCCCATATTCTTCCTACATGTAATACAGTAGGCTGCCTGGCTTATACAATGGTCAGCGATGTACGGCCCCATATTCTTCCTACATGTAATACAGTAGGCTGCCTGGCTTATACAATGGTCAGCGATGTACGGCTACCATATTCTTCCTACATGTAATACAGTATGCTGCCTGGCTTATACAGTGGTCGGCCATGTACAGCTCCCGTATTCTTCCTACATGTAATACAGTAGGCTGCCTGTCTTATACAATGGTCGGCCATGTACTGCTCCCATATCATTCCTACATGTAATACAGTAGGCTGCCTGGCTTATACAATGATCGGCCATGTACGGCTCCCATATTATTCCTACAAATAACACAGTAGTCTGCCTGGCTTATGCAATGGTCGGCTATGTACGGCTCCCATATTCTTCCTACATGTAATACAGTAGGCTGCCTGGCTTATACAATGGTCGGCCATGTACGGCTCCCATATTCTTCCTACATGTATTGCAGTAGGCTGCCTGGCTTATACAGTGGTCGGCCATGTACGGCCCCATATTCTTCCTACATGTAATACAGTAGGCTGCCTGGCTTATACAATGGTCAGCGATGTACTGATCCCATATTATTCCTACATGTAATACAGTAGGCTGCCTGGCTAATACAATGTTCGGCCATGTATGGCTCCCGTATTCTTCCTAAATGTAATACAGTAGGCTGCCTGGCTTATACAATGGTCAGCGATGTACGGCCCCATATTCTTCCTACATGTAATACAGTAGGCTGCCTGGCTCATACAATGGTCAGCGATGTATGGCCCCATATTCTTCCTACATGTAATACAGTAGGCTGCCTGGCTTATACAATGGTCGGCCATGTACGGCTCCCATATTCTTCCTACATGTAATACAGTATGCTGCCTGGCTTATACAGTGGTCGGCCATGTACGGCTCCCGTATTCTTCCTACATGTAATACAGTAGGCTGCCTGTCTTATACAACTGCTCCCTTATTATTCCTACATGTAATACAGTAGGCTGCCTGGCTTATACAATGATCGGCCATGTACGGCTCCCATATTATTCCTACAAATAATACAGTAGTCTGCCTGGCTTATACAATGGTCGGCTATGTACGGCTCCCATATTCTTCCTACATGTAATACAGTAGGCTGCCTGGCTTATACAATGGTCGGCCATGTACGGCTGCTATATTCTTCCTACATGTAATACAGTAGGCTGCCTGGCTTATACAATGGTCAGCCAAGTACGGCTCCCATATTCTTCCTACATGTAATACAGTAGGCTGCCTGGCTTATACAATGGTCGGCCATGTACGGCCCCATATTCTTCCTACATGTAATACAGTACGCTGCCTGGCTTATACAATGGTCGGCCATGTACGGCTCCCGTATTCTTCCAACATGTAATGCAGTAGGCTGCCTGGCTTATACAGTGGTCGGCAATGTACGGCTCCGGTATTCTTCCTACATGTAATGCAGTAGGCTGCCTGGCTTATACAGTGGTCAGCCATGTACTGCTCCCATATTATTCCTACATGTAATACAGTAGGCTGCCTGGCTTATACAGTGGTCGGCCATTTACCGCTTCCATATTATTCCTACATGTAATACAGTAGGCTGCCTGGCTTATACAATGGTCGGCCAAGTACGGCTCCCACATTCTTCCTACATGTAATACAGTAGGCTGCCTGGCTTATACAATGGTCGGCCATGTACTGCTCCCGTATTCTTCCTACATATAATACAGTAGGCTGCCTGGCTTATACAATGGTCGGCCAAGTACGGCTCCCACATTCTTCCTACATGTAATACAGTAGGCTGCCAGGCTTATACAATGGTCGGCCATGTACTGCTCCCATATTATTCCTACATGTAATACAGTAGGCTGCCTGGCTAATACAATGGTCGGCCATGTACGGCCCCAAATTCTTCTTACATGTAATGCAGTAGGCTGCCTGGCTTATACAATGGTCGGCCATCTACGGCTCCCATATTCTTCCTACATGTAATACAGTACGCTGCCTGGCTTATACAATGGTCGGCCATCTACGGCTCCCGTATTCTTCCTACATGTAATGCAGTAGGCTGCCTGGCTTATACAGTGGTCGGCCATGTACGGCTCCGGTATTCTTCCTACATGTAATGCAGTAGGCTGCCTGGCTTATACAGTGGTCGGCCATGTACTGCTCCCATATTATTCCTACATGTAATACAGTAGGCTGCCTGGCTTATACAGTGGTCGGCCATGTACTGCTTCCATATTATTCCTACATGTAATACAGTAGGCTGCCTGGCTTATACAATGGTCGGCCATTTACTGCTCCCGTATTCTTCCTACATATAATACAGTAGGCTGCCTGGCTTATACAATGGTCGTCCATGTACGGCTCCAGTATTCTTCCTACATGTAATGCAGTAGGCTGCCTGGCTTATACAATGGTCGTCCATGTACGGCTCCCGTATTCTTCCTACATGTAATGCAGTAGGCTGCCTGGTTTATACAGTGGTCGTCCATGTACGGCTCCCGTATTCTTCCTACATGTAATGCAGTAGGCTGCCTGGTTTATACAGTGGTCGGCCATGTACGGCTCCCATATTTTTCCTACATGTAATACAGTAGGCTGCCAGGCTTATACAGTGGTCGGCCATGTACGGCTCCCACATTCTTCCTACATGTAATACAGTAGGCTGCCAGGCTTATACAATGGTCGGCCATGTACTGCTCCCATATTATTCATACATGTAATACAGTAGGCTGCCTGGCTAATACAATGGTCGGCCATGTACGGCCCCATATTCTTCTTACATGTAATGCAGTAGGCTGCCTGGCTTTTACAATGGTCGGCCATGTACGGCTCCAGTATTATTCCTACCTGTAATGCAGTAGGCTGCCTGGCTTATACAATGGTCGGCAATGTACGGCTCCCATATTCTTCCTACATGTAATACAGTAGGCTGCCTGGCTTATACAATGATCGGCCATGTACGGCTCCCTTATTATTCCTACATGTAATGCAGTAGGCTGCCTGGCTTATACAATGGTCCGCCATGTACGGCCCCATATTCTTCCTACATGTAATACAGTAGGCTGCCTGGCTTATACAATGGTCAGCGATGTATGGCCCCATATTCTTCCTACATGTAATACAGTAGGCTGCCTGGCTTATACAATGGTCGGCCATGTATGGCTCCCATATTCTTCCTACATGTAATACAGTATGCTGCCTGGCTTAAACAGTGGTCGGCCATGTACGGCTCCCGTATTCTTCCTACATGTAATACAGTAGGCTGCCTGTCTTATACAACTGCTCCCTTATTATTCCTACATGTAATACAGTAGGCTGCCTGGCTTATACAATGATCGTCCATGTACGGCTCCCATATTATTCCTACAAATAATACAGTAGTCTGCCTGGCTTATACAATGGTCGGCTATGTACGGCTCCCATATTCTTCCTACATGTAATACAGTAGGCTGCCTGGCTTATACAATGGTCGGGCATGTACGGCTGCTATATTCTTCCTACATGTAACACAGTAGGCTGCCTGGCTTATACAATGGTCGGCCAAGTACGGCTCCCATATTCTCCCTACATGTAATACAGTAGGCTGCCTGGCTTATACAATGGTCGGCCATGTACGGCCCCGTATTCTTCCTACATGTAATACAGTAGGCTGCCTGGCTTATACAATGGTCGGCCATATACGGCTCCCATATTCTTCCTACATGTAATGCAGTAGGCTGTCCGGTTTATACAATGGTTAGCAATGTACGGCTACCATATTCTTCCAACATGTAATACAGTAGGCTGCCTGGCTTATACAATATTCGGCCATGTACTGCTCGCATTTTATTCCTACATGTAATACAGTAGGCTGCCTGGCTTACACAATGGTCGGCCATGTACGGCTCCCGTATTCTTCCAACATGTAATGCAGTAGGCTGCCCGGCTTATACAATGGTCGGCCATGTACGGCTCCCGTATTCTTCCTACATGTAATGCACTAGGCTCCCCGGCTTATATAGTGGTCGGCCATGTACTGCCCCCGTATTCTTCCTACATTTAATGCAGTAGGCTGCCTGGTTTATACAGTGGTCGGCCATGTACTGCTCCCGTATTCTTCCTACTTGTAATACAGTAGGCTGCCTGGCTTATACAATGGTCGGCCATGCACGGCTCCGGTAATCTTCCTTCATGTAATACAGTAGGCTGCCTGGCTTATACAGTGGTCGGCCAAATACGGCTCCCGTATTCTTCCTACATGTAATGCAGTAGGCTGCCTGGCTTATACAATGGTCGGCCATGTACTGCTCCCACATTCTTCCTACATGTAATACAGTAGGCTCCCTGGCTTATACAATGGTCGGCCATGTACTGCTCCCATATTCTTCCTACATGTAATGCAGTAGGCTGCCTGGCTTATACAATGGTCGGCCATGTTCTGCTCCCGTATTCTTCTTACATATAATACAGTAGGCTGTCTGCCTTATACAATGGTCGGCCATATATGGTCCCACATTCTTCCTACATTTAAGACAGTAGGCTGCCTGGCTTATACAATGGTCAGCGATGTACTGCTCCCATATTATTCCTACATGTAATACAGTAGGCTGCCTGGCTAATACAATGTTCGGCCATGTACGGCTCCCGTATTCTTCCTAAATGTAATACAGTAGGCTGCCTGGCTTATACAATGGTCAGCGATGTACGGCCCCATATTCTTCCTACATGTAATACAGTAGGCTGCCTGGCTTATACAATGGTCAGCGATGTACGGCCCCATATTCTTCCTACATGTAATACAGTAGGCTGCCTGGCTTATACAATGGTCGGCCATGTACGGCTCCCATATTCTTCCTAAATGTAATACAGTATGCTGCCTGGCTTATACAGTGGTCGGCCATGTACGGCTCCCGTATTCTTCCTACATGTATTGCAGTAGGCTGCCTGGCTTATACAGTGGTCGGCCATGTATGGCCCCATATTCTTCCTACATGTAATACAGTAGGCTGCCTGGCTTATACAATGGTCAGCGATGTACTGCTCCCATATTATTCCTACATGTAATACAGTAGGCTGCCTGGCTAATACAATGTTCGGCCATGTATGGCTCCCGAATTCTTCCTAAATGTAATACAGTAGGCTGCCTGGCTTATACAATGGTCAGCGATGTACGGCCCCATATTCTTCCTACATGTAATACAGTAGGCTGCCTGGCTCATACAATGGTCAGCGATGTATGGCCCCATATTCTTCCTACATGTAATACAGTAGGCTGCCTGGCTTATACAATGGTCGGCCATGTACGGCTCCCATATTCTTCCTACATGTAATACAGTATGCTGCCTGGCTTATACAGTGGTCGGCCATGTACGGCTCCCGTATTCTTCCTACAGGTAATACAGTAGGCTCCCTGGC
This sequence comes from Taudactylus pleione, assembly GCA_031769625.1. Classification (NCBI taxonomy): domain Eukaryota; kingdom Metazoa; phylum Chordata; class Amphibia; order Anura; family Myobatrachidae; genus Taudactylus; species Taudactylus pleione. The sequence goes on from JAUIMM010000122.1 coordinate 105,795, forward strand.
TTATACAATGGTCGGCCTTGTACGGCTCCCGTATTCTTCCTACATGTAATACAGTAGGCTGTCTGCCTTATACAGTGGTCGGCCATGTATGGTCCCACATTCTTCCTACATGTAATACAGTAGGCTGCCTGGCTTATACAATTGTCGGCCATGTATGGTCCCACATTCTTCCTACATGAAATACAGTAGGCTGCCTGGCTTATACAATGGTCGGCCATGTACGGCTCCCATATTCTTCCTACATGTAATGCAGTAGGCTGCCTGGCTTATACAATGGTCGGCTATGTATGGCTCCCATATTCTTCCTACATGTAATGCAGTAGGCTGCCTGGCTTATACAATGCTCGGCTATGTATGGCTCCCGTATTCTTCCTACATGTAATGCAGTAGGCTGCCTGGCTTATACAATGGTCGGCTATGTATGGCTCCCGTATTCTTCCTACATGTAATGCAGTAGGCTGCCTGGCTTATACAATGGACGGCCATGTACGGCTCCCATATTCTTCCTACATGTAATACAGTAGGCTGCCTGGCTTATACAATGGTCGGCCATGTACGCTGCTATATTCTTCCTACATGTAATACAGTAGGCTGCCTGGCTTATACAATGGTCGGCCATGTACGGCTCCCATAATCTTCCTACATGTAATACAGTAGGCTGTCTGCCTTATACAGTGGTCGGCCATGTATGGTCCCACATTCTTCCTACATGTAATACAGTAGGCTCCCTGGCTTATACAATTGTCGGCCATGTATGGTCCCACATTCTTCCTACATGAAATACAGTAGGCTGCCTGGCTTATACAATGGTCGGCCATGTACGGCTCCCATATTCTTCCTACATGTAATGCAGTAGGCTGCCTGGCTTATACAATGGACGGCCATGTATGGCTCCCGTATTCTTCCTACATGTAATGCAGTAGGCTGCCTGGCTTATACAATGGACGGCCATGTACGGCTCCCGTATTCTTCCTACATGTAATGCAGTAGGCTGCCTGGCTTATACAGTGGTCGGCCATGTACTGCACCCATGTTCTTCCTAAATGTAATGCAGTAGGCTGCCTCGCTTATACAGTGGTTGGCCATGTACTGCTCCCATATTCTTCCTACATGTAATAGAGTAGGCTGCCTGGCTTATACAATGGTCGGCCATGTACGGCTCCCATATTCTTCCTACATGTAATACAGTAGGCTGCCTGGCTTATACAATGGTTGGCCATATACGGCTCCCATATTCTTCCTACATGTAATGCAGTAGGCTGGCTGGCTTAAACAATGGTCGGCAATGTTCAGCTACCATATTCTTCCTACATGTAATAGAGTAGGCTCCCTGGCTTATACAATGGTCAGTGATGTACGGCCCCATATTCTTCCTACATGTAATACAGTAGGCTGCCTGGCTTATACAATGGTCAGCGATGTATGGCCCCGTATTCTTCCTACATGTAATACAGTAGGCTGCCTGGCTTATACAATGGTCGGCCATGTACGGCTCCCATATTCTTCCTACATGTAATACAGTATGCTGCCTGGCTTATACAGTGGTCGGCCATGTACGGCTCCCGTATTCTTCCTACATGTAATACAGTAGGCTGCCTGTCTTATACAACTGCTCCCTTATTATTCCTACATGTAATACAGTAGGCTGCCTGGCTTATACAATGATCGGCCATGTACGGCTCCCATATTATTCCTACAAATAATACAGTAGTCTGCCTGACTTATACAATGGTCGGCTATGTACGGCTCCCATATTCTTCCTACATGTAATACAGTAGGCTGCCTGGCTTATACAATGGTCGGCCATGTACGGCTGCTATATTCTTCCTACATGTAATACAGTAGGCTGCCTGGCTTATACAAAGGTCGGCTAAGTACGGCTCCCATATTCTTCCTACATGTAATACAGTAGGCTGCCTGGCTTATACAATGGTCGGCCATGTACGGCCCCATATTCTTCCTACATGTAATACAGTACGCTGCCTGGCTTATACAATGGTCGGCCATGTACAGCTCCCGTATTCTTCCAACATGTAATGCAGTAGGCTGCCTGGCTTATACAGTGGTCGGCAATGTACGGCTCCGGTATTCTTCCTACATGTAATGCAGTAGGCTGCCTGGCTTATACAATGGTCGGCCAAGTACGGCTCCCACATTCTTCCTACATGTAATACAGTAGGCTGCCAGGCTTATACAATCGTCGGCCATGTACTGCTCCCATATTATTCCTACATGTAATACAGTAGGCTGCCTGGCTAATACAATGGTCGGCCATGTACGGCCCCAAATTCTTCTTACATGTAATGCAGTAGGCTGCCTGGCTTATACAATGGTCGGCCATCTACGGCTCCCATATTCTTCCTACATGTAATACAGTACGCTGCCTGGCTTATACAATGGTCGGCCATGTACGGCTCCCGTATTCTTCCTACATGTAATGCAGTAGGCTGCCTGGCTTATACAGTGGTCGGCCATGTACGGCTCCGGTATTCTTCCTACATGTAATGCAGTAGGCTGCCTGGCTTATACAGTGGTCGGCCATGTACTGCTCCCATATTATTCCTACATGTAATACAGTAGGCTGCCTGGCTTATACAGTGGTCGGCCATGTTCTGCTTCCATATTATTCCTACATGTAATACAGTAGGCTGCCTGGCTTATACAATGGTCGGCCATGTACTGCTCCCGTATTCTTCCTACATATAATACAGTAGGCTGCCTGGCTTATACAATGGTCGTCCATGTACGGCTCCAGTATTCTTCCTACATGTAATGCAGTAGGCTGCCTGGCTTATACAATGGTCGTCCATGTACGGCTCCCGTATTCTTCCTACATGTAATGCAGTAGGCTGCCTGGTTTATACAGTGGTCGGCCATGTACTGCTCCCATATTATTCCTACATGTAATACAGTAGGCTGCCAGGCTTATACAGTGGTCGGCCATGTACTGCTCCCACATTCTTCCTACATGTAATACAGTAGGCTGCCAGGCTTATACAATGGTCGGCCATGTACTGCTCCCATATTATTCCTACATGTAATACAGTAGGCTGCCTGGCTAATACAATGGTCGGCCATGTACGGCCCCATATTCTTCTTACATGTAATGCAGTAGGCTGCCTGGCTTTTACAATGGTCGGCCATGTACGGCTCCAGTATTATTCCTACATGTAATGCAGTAGGCTGCCTGGCTTATACAATGGTCGGCAATGTACGGCTCCCATATTCTTCCTACATGTAATACAGTAGGCTGCCTGGCTTATACAATGATTGGCCATGTACGGCTCCCTTATTATTCCTACATGTAATGCAGTAGGCTGCCTGGCTTATACAATGGTCCGCCATTTACGGCTCCCATATTCTTCCTACATGTAATACAGTAGGCTGCCTGGCATATACAGTGATCGGCCATGTATGGCTCCCAAATTCTTCCTACATGTAATGTAGTAGGCTTCCTGGCTTATACAGTGGTCGGCCAGGTACGGCTCCCGTATTCTTCCTACATGTAATGTAGTAGGCTGCCTGGCTTATACAATGGTCGGTCATGTACGCTGCTATATTCTTCCTACATGTAATACAGTAGGCTGCCTGGCTTATACAATGGTCGGCCATGTACGCTGCTATATTCTTCCTACATGTAATACAGTAGGCTGCCTGGCTAATACAATGTTCGGCCATGTATGGCTCCCGAATTCTTCCTAAATGTAATACAGTAGGCTGCCTGGCTTATACAATGGTCAGCGATGTACGGCCCCATATTCTTCCTACATGTAATACAGTAGGCTGCCTGGCTCATACAATGGTCAGCGATGTATGGCCCCATATTCTTCCTACATGTAATACAGTAGGCTGCCTGGCTTATACAATGGTCGGCCATGTACGGCTCCCATATTCTTCCTACATGTAATACAGTATGCTGCCTGGCTTATACAGTGGTCGGCCATGTACGGCTCCCGTATTCTTCCTACAGGTAATACAGTAGGCTCCCTGGCTTATACAATGGTCGGCCTTGTACGGCTCCCGTATTCTTCCTACATGTAATACAGTAGGCTGTCTGCCTTATACAGTGGTCGGCCATGTATGGTCCCACATTCTTCCTACATGTAATACAGTAGGCTGCCTGGCTTATACAATTGTCGGCCATGTATGGTCCCACATTCTTCCTACATGAAATACAGTAGGCTGCCTGGCTTATACAATGGTCGGCCATGTACGGCTCCCATATTCTTCCTACATGTAAAGCAGTAGGCTGCCTGGCTTATATAATGGTCGGCTATGTATGGCTCCCATATTCTTCCTACATGTAATGCAGTAGGCTGCCTGGCTTATACAATGCTCGGCTATGTATGGCTCCCGTATTCTTCCTACATGTAATGCAGTAGGCTGCCTGGCTTATACAATGGTCGGCTATGTATGGCTCCCGTATTCTTCCTACATGTAATGCAGTAGGCTGCCTGGCTTATACAATGGACGGCCATGTACGGCTCCCATATTCTTCCTACATGTAATACAGTAGGCTGCCTGGCTTATACAATGGTCGGCCATGTACGCTGCTATATTCTTCCTACATGTAATACAGTAGGCTGCCTGGCTTATACAATGGTCGGCCATGTACGGCTCCCATAATCTTCCTACATGTAATACAGTAGGCTGTCTGCCTTATACAGTGGTCGGCCATGTATGGTCCCACATTCTTCCTACATGTAATACAGTAGGCTCCCTGGCTTATACAATTGTCGGCCATGTATGGTCCCACATTCTTCCTACATGAAATACAGTAGGCTGCCTGGCTTATACAATGGTCGGCCATGTACGGCTCCCATATTCTTCCTACATGTAATGCAGTAGGCTGCCTGGCTTATACAATGGACGGCCATGTATGGCTCCCGTATTCTTCCTACATGTAATGCAGTAGGCTGCCTGGCTTATACAATGGACGGCCATGTACGGCTCCCGTATTCTTCCTACATGTAATGCAGTAGGCTGCCTGGCTTATACAGTGGTCGGCCATGTACTGCACCCATGTTCTTCCTAAATGTAATGCAGTAGGCTGCCTCGCTTATACAGTGGTTGGCCATGTACTGCTCCCATATTCTTCCTACATGTAATAGAGTAGGCTGCCTGGCTTATACAATGGTCGGCCATGTACGGCTCCCATATTCTTCCTACATGTAATACAGTAGGCTGCCTGGCTTATACAATGGTTGGCCATATACGGCTCCCATATTCTTCCTACATGTAATGCAGTAGGCTGGCTGGCTTATACAATGGTCAGCGATGTATGGCCCCATATTCTTCCAACATGTAATACAGTAGGCTGCCTGGCTTATACAATGGTCGGCCATGTATGGCTCCCATATTCTTCCTACATGTAATACAGTATGCTGCCTGGCTTAAACTGTGGTCGGCCATGTACGGCTCCCGTATTCTTCCTACATGTAATACAGTAGGCTGCCTGTCTTATACAACTGCTCCCTTATTATTCCTACATGTAATACAGTAGGCTGCCTGGCTTATACAATGATCGGCCATGTACGGCTCCCATATTATTCCTACAAATAATACAGTAGTCTGCCTGGCTTATACAATGGTCGGCTATGTACGGCTCCCATATTCTTCCTACATGTAATACAGTAGGCTGCCTGGCTTATACAATGGTCGGACATGTAAGGCTGCTATATTCTTCCTACATGTAATACAGTAGGCTGCCTGGCTTATACAATGGTCGGCCAAGTACGGCTCCCATATTCTCCCTACATGTAATACAGTAGGCTGCCTGGCTTATACAATGGTCGGCCATGTACGGCCCCATATTCTTCCTACATGTAATACAGTAGGCTGCCTGGCTTATACAATGGTCGGCCATATACGGCTCCCATATTCTTCCTACATGTAATGCAGTAGGCTGTCCGGTTTATACAATGGTTAGCAATGTACGGCTACCATATTCTTCCAACATGTAATACAGTAGGCTGCCTGGCTTATACAATAGTCGGCCATGTACTGCTCGCATTTTATTCCTACATGTAATACAGTAGGCTGCGTGGCTTACACAATGGTCGGCCATGTACGGCTCCCGTATTCTTCCAACATGTAATGCAGTAGGCTGCCTGGCTTATACAATGGTCGGCCATGTACGGCTCCCCTATTCATCCTACATGTAATGCACTAGGCTCCCCATCTTATATAGTGGTTGGCCATGTACTGCCCCCGTATTCTTCCTACATTTAATGCAGTAGGCTGCCTGGTTTATACAGTGGTCGGCCATGTACTGCTCCCGTATTTTTCCTACTTGTAATACAGTAGGCTGCCTGGCTTATACAATGGTCGGCCATGCACGGCTCCGGTAATCTTCCTTCATGTAATACAGTAGGCTGCCTGGCTTATACAGTGGTCGGCCAAATACGTCTCCCGTATTCTTCCTACATGTGCTGCAGTAGGCTGCCTGGCTTATACAATGGTCGGCCATGTACTGCTCCCACATTCTTCCTACATGTAATACAGTAGGCTCCCTGGCTTATACAATGGTCGGCCATGTACTGCTCCCATATTCTTCCTACATGTAATGCAGTAGGCTGCCTGGCTTATACAATGGTCGGCCATGTTCTGCTCCCGTATTCTTCTTACATATAATACAGTAGGCTGTCTGCCTTATACAATGGTCGGCCATATATGGTCCCACATTCTTCCTACATGTAATACAGTAGGCTGCCTGGCTTATACAATGGTCAGCGATGTACTGCTCCCATATTATTCCTACATGTAATACAGTAGGCTGCCTGGCTAATACAATGTTCGGCCATGTACGGCTCCCGTATTCTTCCTAAATGTAATACAGTAGGCTGCCTGGCTTATACAATGGTCAGCGATGTACGGCCCCATATTCTTCCTACATGTAATACAGTAGGCTGCCTGGCTTATACAATGGTCAGCGATGTACGGCTCCCATATTCTTCCTACATGTAATACAGTATGCTGCCTGGCTTATACAGTGGTCGGCCATGTACGGCTCCCGTATTCTTCCTACATGTAATACAGTAGGCTGCCTGTCTTATACAATGGTCGGCCATGTACGGCTCCCATATTATTCCTACAAATAACACAGTAGTCTGCCTGGTTTATGCAATGGTCGGCTATGTACGGATCCCATATTCTTCCTACATGTAATACAGTAGGCTGCCTGGCTTATACAATGGTCGGACATGTACGGCTGCTATATTCTTCCTACATGTAATACAGTAGGCTGCCTGGCTTATACAATGGTCGGCCAAGTACGGCTCCCATATTCTCCCTACATGTAATACAGTAGGCTGCCTGGCTTATACAATGGTCGGCCATGTACGGCCCCATATTCTTCCTACATGTAATACAGTAGGCTGCCTGGCTTATACAATGGTCGGCCATATACGGCTCCCATATTCTTCCTACATGTAATGCAGTAGGCTGTCCGGTTTATACAATGGTTAGCAATGTACGGCTACCATATTCTTCCAACATGTAATACAGTAGGCTGCCTGGCTTATACAATAGTCGGCCATGTACTGCTCGCATTTTATTCCTACATGTAATACAGTAGGCTGCGTGGCTTACACAATGGTCGGCCATGTACGGCTCCCGTATTCTTCCAACATGTAATGCAGTAGGCTGCCTGGCTTATACAATGGTCGGCCATGTACGGCTCCCCTATTCATCCTACATGTAATGCACTAGGCTCCCCATCTTATATAGTGGTTGGCCATGTACTGCCCCCGTATTCTTCCTACATTTAATGCAGTAGGCTGCCTGGTTTATACAGTGGTCGGCCATGTACTGCTCCCGTATTTTTCCTACTTGTAATACAGTAGGCTGCCTGGCTTATACAATGGTCGGCCATGCACGGCTCCGGTAATCTTCCTTCATGTAATACAGTAGGCTGCCTGGCTTATACAGTGGTCGGCCAAATACGTCTCCCGTATTCTTCCTACATGTGCTGCAGTAGGCTGCCTGGCTTATACAATGGTCGGCCATGTACTGCTCCCACATTCTTCCTACATGTAATACAGTAGGCTCCCTGGCTTATACAATGGTCGGCCATGTACTGCTCCCATATTCTTCCTACATGTAATGCAGTAGGCTGCCTGGCTTATACAATGGTCGGCCATGTTCTGCTCCCGTATTCTTCTTACATATAATACAGTAGGCTGTCTGCCTTATACAATGGTCGGCCATATATGGTCCCACATTCTTCCTACATGTAATACAGTAGGCTGCCTGGCTTATACAATGGTCAGCGATGTACTGCTCCCATTTTATTCCTACATGTAATACAGTAGGCTGCCTGGCTAATACAATGTTCGGCCATGTACGGCTCCCGTATTCTTCCTAAATGTAATACAGTAGGCTGCCTGGCTTATACAATGGTCAGCGATGTACGGCCCCATATTCTTCCTACATGTAATACAGTAGGCTGCCTGGCTTATACAATGGTCAGCGATGTACGGCCCCATATTCTTCCTACATGTAATACAGTGGGCTGCCTGGCTTATACAATGGTCAGCGATGTACGGCTCCCATATTCTTCCTACATGTAATACAGTATGCTGCCTGGCTTATACAGTGGTCGGCCATGTACGGCTCCCGTATTCTTCCTACATGTAATACAGTAGGCTGCCTGTCTTATACAATGGTCGGCCATGTACGGCTCCCATATTATTCCTACAAATAACACAGTAGTCTGCCTGGTTTATGCAATGGTCGGCTATGTACGGATCCCATATTCTTCCTACATGTAATACAGTAGGCTGCCTGTCTTATACAATGGTCGGCCATGTACGGCTCCCATATTCTTCCTACATGTATTGCAGTAGGCTGCCTGGCTTATACAGTGGTCGGCCATGTACGGCCCCATATTCTTCCTACATGTAATACAGTAGGCTGCCTGGCTTATACAATGGTCAGCGATGTACTGCTCCCATATTATTCCTACATGTAATACAGTAGGCTGCCTGGCTAATACAATGTTTGGCCATGTATGGCTCCCGTATTCTTCCTAAATGTAATACAGTAGGCTGCCTGGCTTATACAATGGTCAGCGATGTACGGCCCCATATTCTTCCAACATGTAATACAGTAGGCTGCCTGGCTCATACAATGGTCAGCGATGTATGTCCCCATATTCTTCCTACATGTAATACAGTAGGCTGCCTGGCTTATACAATGGTCGGCCATGTACGGCTCCCATATTCTTCCTACATGTAATACAGTATGCTGCCTGGCTTATACAGTGGTCGGCCATGTACGGCTCCCGTATTCTTCCTACATGTAATACAGTAGGCTGCCTGTCTTATACAACTGCTCCCTTATTATTCCTACATGTAATACAGTAGGCTGCCTGGCTTATACAATGATCGGCCATGTACGGCTCCCATATTATTCCTACAAATAATACAGTAGTCTGCCTGGCTTATACAATGGTCGGCTATGTACGGCTCCCATATTCTTCCTACATGTAATACAGTAGGCTGCCTGGCTTATACAATGGTCGGCCATGTACGGCTGCTATATTCTTCCTACATGTAATACAGTAGGCTGCCTGGCTTATACAAAGGTCGGCTAAGTACGGCTCCCATATTCTTCCTACATGTAATACAGTAGGCTGCCTGGCTTATACAATGGTCGGCCATGTACGGCCCCATATTCTTCCTACATGTAATACAGTACGCTGCCTGGCTTATACAATGGTCGGCCATGTACGGCTCCCGTATTCTTCCAACATGTAATGCAGTAGGCTGCCTGGCTTATACAGTGGTCGGCAATGTACGGCTCCGGTATTCTTCCTACATGTAATGCAGTAGGCTGCCTGGCTTATACAATGGTCGGCCAAGTACGGCTCCCACATTCTTCCTACATGTAATACAGTAGGCTGCCAGGCTTATACAATGGTCGGCCATGTACTGCTCCCATATTATTCCTACATGTAATACAGTAGGCTGCCTGGCTAATACAATGGTCGGCCATGTACGGCCCCAAATTCTTCTTACATGTAATGCAGTAGGCTGCCTGGCTTATACAATGGTCGGCCATCTACGGCTCCCATATTCTTCCTACATGTAATACAGTACGCTGCCTGGCTTATACAATGGTCGGCCATGTACGGCTCCCGTATTCTTCCTACATGTAATGCAGTAGGCTGCCTGGCTTATACAGTGGTCGGCCATGTACTGCACCCATGTTCTTCCTAAATGTAATGCAGTAGGCTGCCTCGCTTATACAGTGGTTGGCCATGTACTGCTCCCATATTCTTCCTACATGTAATAGAGTAGGCTGCCTGGCTTATACAATGGTCGGCCATATACGGCTCCCATATTCTTCCTACATGTAATGCAGTAGGCTGGCTGGCTTAAACAATGGTCGGCAATGTTCAGCTACCATATTCTTCCTACATGTAATAGAGTAGGCTCCCTGGCTTATACAATGGTCAGTGATGTACGGCCCCATATTCTTCCTACATGTAATACAGTAGGCTGCCTGGCTTATACAATGGTCAGCGATGTATGGCCCCATATTCTTCCTACATGTAATACAGTAGGCTGCCTGGCTTATACAATGGTCGGCCATGTATGGCTCCCATATTCTTCCTACATGTAATACAGTATGCTGCCTGGCTTAAACTGTGGTCGGCCATGTACGGCTCCCGTATTCTTCCTACATGTAATACAGTAGGCTGCCTGTCTTATACAACTGCTCCCTTATTATTCCTACATGTAATACAGTAGGCTGCCTGGCTTATACAATGATCGGCCATGTACGGCTCCCATATTATTCCTACAAATAATACAGTAGTCTGCCTGGCTTATACAATGGTCGGCTATGTACGGCTCCCATATTCTTCCTACATGTAATACAGTAGGCTGCCTGGCTTATACAATGGTCGGACATGTACGGCTGCTATATTCTTCCTACATGTAATACAGTAGGCTGCCTGGCTTATACAATGGTCGGCCAAGTACGGCTCCCATATTCTCCCTACATGTAATACAGTAGGCTGCCTGGCTTATACAATGGTCGGCCATGTACGGCCCCATATTCTTCCTACATGTAATACAGTAGGCTGCCTGGCTTATACAATGGTCGGCCATATACGGCTCCCATATTCTTCCTACATGTAATGCAGTAGGCTGTCCGGTTTATACAATGGTTAGCAATGTACGGCTACCATATTCTTCCAACATGTAATACAGTAGGCTGCCTGGCTTATACAATAGTCGGCCATGTACTGCTCGCATTTTATTCCTACATGTAATACAGTAGGCTGCGTGGCTTACACAATGGTCGGCCATGTACGGCTCCCGTATTCTTCCAACATGTAATGCAGTAGGCTGCCTGGCTTATACAATGGTCGGCCATGTACGGCTCCCGTATTCATCCTACATGTAATGCACTAGGCTCCCCATCTTATATAGTGGTCGGCCATGTACTGCCCCCGTATTCTTCCTACATTTAATGCAGTAGGCTGCCTGGTTTATACAGTGGTCGGCCATGTACTGCTCCCGTATTTTTCCTACTTGTAATACAGTAGGCTGCCTGGCTTATACAATGGTCGGCCATGCACGGCTCCGGTAATCTTCCTTCATGTAATACAGTAGGCTGCCTGGCTTATACAGTGGTCGGCCAAATACGTCTCCCGTATTCTTCCTACATGTGCTGCAGTAGGCTGCCTGGCTTATACAATGGTCGGCCATGTACTGCTCCCACATTCTTCCTACATGTAATACAGTAGGCTCCCTGGCTTATACAATGGTCGGCCATGTACTGCTCCCATATTCTTCCTACATGTAATGCAGTAGGCTGCCTGGCTTATACAATGGTCGGCCATGTTCTGCTCCCGTATTCTTCTTACATATAATACAGTAGGCTGTCTGCCTTATACAATGGTCGGCCATATATGGTCCCACATTCTTCCTACATGTAATACAGTAGGCTGCCTGGCTTATACAATGGTCAGCGATGTACTGCTCCCATATTATTCCTACATGTAATACAGTAGGCTGCCTGGCTAATACAATGTTCGGCCATGTACGGCTCCCGTATTCTTCCTAAATGTAATACAGTAGGCTGCCTGGCTTATACAATGGTCAGCGATGTACGGCCCCATATTCTTCCTACATGTAATACAGTAGGCTGCCTGGCTTATACAATGGTCAGCGATGTACGGCCCCATATTCTTCCTACATGTAATACAGTAGGCTGCCTGGCTTATACAATGGTCAGCGATGTACGGCTCCCATATTCTTCCTACATGTAATACAGTATGCTGCCTGGCTTATACAATGGTCGGCCATGTATGGCCCCATATTCTTCCTACATGTAATACAGTAGGCTGCCTGGCTTATACAATGGTCGGCCATATACGGCTCCCATATTCTTCCTACATGTCATGCAGTAGGCTGTCCGGTTTATACAATGGTTAGCAATGTACGGCTACCATATTCTTCCTACATGTAATACAGTAGGCTGCCTGGCTTATACAATAGTCGGCCATGTACTGCTCGCATTTTATTCCTACATGTAATACAGTAGGCTGCCTGGCTTACACAATGGTCGGCCATGTACGGCTCCCGTATTCTTCCAACATGTAATGCAGTAGGCTGCCTGGCTTATACAATGGTCGGCCATGTACTTCTCCCGTATTCTTCCTACATGTAATGCACTAGGCTCCCCGGCTTATATAGTGGTCGGCCATGTACTGCCCCCGTATTCTTCCTACATTTAATGCAGTAGGCTGCCTGGTTTATACAGTGGTCGGCCATGTACTGCTCCCGTATTCTTCCTAAATGTAATACAGTAGGCTGCCTGGCTTATACAATGGTCGGCCAAGCACGGCTCCCGTAATCTTCCTTCATGTAATACAGTAGGCTGCCTGGCTTATACAGTGGTCGGCCAAATACGGCTCCCGTATTCTTCCTACATGTAATGCAGTAGGCTGCCTGGCTTATACAATGGTCGGCCATGTACTGCTCCCACATTCTTCCTACATGTAATACAGTAGGCTCCCTGGCTTATACAATGGTCGGCCATGTACTGCTCCCATATTCTTCCTACATGTAATGCAGTAGGCTGCCTGGCTTATACAATGGTCATCCATGTTCTGCTCCCGTATTCTTCTTACATATAATACAGTAGGCTGTCTGCCTTATACAATGGTCGGCCATATATGGTCCCACATTCTTCCTACATGTAATACAGTAGGCTGCCTGGCTTATACAATGGTCAGCGATGTACTGCTCCCATATTATTCCTACATGTAATACAGTAGGCTGCCTGGCTAATACAATGTTCGGCCATGTACGGCTCCCGTATTCTTCCTAAATGTAATACAGTAGGCTGCCTGGCTTTTACAATGGTCAGCGATGTACGGCCCCATATTCTTCCTACATGTAATACAGTAGGCTGCCTGGCTTATACAATGGTCAGCGATGTACGGCCCCATATTCTTCCTACATGTAATACAGTAGGCTGCCTGGCTTATACAATGGTCGGCCATGTACGGCTCCCATATTCTTCCTACATGTAATACAGTATGCTGCCTGGCTTATACAGTGGTCGGCCATGTACGGCTCCCGTATTCTTCCTACATGTAATACAGTAGGCTGCCTGTCTTATACAATGGTCGGCCATGTACTGCTCCCATATCATTCCTACATGTAATACAGTAGGCTGCCTGGCTTATACAATGATCGGCCATGTACGGCTCCCATATTATTCCTACAAATAACACAGTAGTCTGCCTGGCTTATGCAATGGTCGGCTATGTACGGCTCCCATATTCTTCCTACATGTAATACAGTAGGCTGCGTGGCTTATACAATGGTCGGCCATGTACGGCTCCCATATTCTTCCTACATGTATTGCAGTAGGCTGCCTGGCTTATACAGTGGTCGGCCATGTACGGCCCCATATTCTTCCTACATGTAATACAGTAGGCTGCCTGGCTTATACAATGGTCAGCGATGTACTGCTCCCATATTATTCCTACATGTAATACAGTAGGCTGCCTGGCTAATACAATGTTCGGCCATGTATGGCTCCCGTATTCTTCCTAAATGTAATACAGTAGGCTGCCTGGCTTATACAATGGTCAGCGATGTACGGCCCCATATTCTTCCTACATGTAATACAGTAGGCTGCCTGGCTCATACAATGGTCAGCGATGTATGGCCCCATATTCTTCCTACATGTAATACAGTAGGCTGCCTGGCTTATACAATGGTCGGCCATGTACGGCTCCCATATGCTTCCTACATGTAATACAGTATGCTGCCTGGCTTATACAGTGGTCGGCCATGTACGGCTCCCGTATTCTTCCTACATGTAATACAGTAGGCTGCCTGTCTTATACAACTGCTCCCTTATTATTCCTACATGTAATACAGTAGGCTGCCTGGCTTATACAATGATCGGCCATGTACGGCTCCCATATTATTCCTACAAATAATACAGTAGTCTGCCTGGCTTATACAATGGTCAGCGATGTACGGCCCCATATTCTTCCTACATGTAATACAGTAGGCTGCCTGGCTTATACAATGGTCAGCGATGTACGGCCCCATATTCTTCCTACATGTAATACAGTAGGCTGCCTGGCTTATACAATGGTCGGCCATGTACGGCTCCCATATTCTTCCTACATGTAATACAGTATGCTGCCTGGCTTATACAGTGGTCGGCCATGTACGGCTCCCGTATTCTTCCTACATGTAATACAGTAGGCTGCCTGTCTTATACAATGGTCGGCCATGTACTGCTCCCATATCATTCCTACATGTAATACAGTAGGCTGCCTGGCTTATACAGTGATCGGCCATGTACGGCTCCCATATTATTCCTACAAATAACACAGTAGTCTGCCTGGCTTATGCAATGGTCGGCTATGTACGTCTCCCATATTCTTCCTACATGTAATACAGTAGGCTGCGTGGCTTATACAATGGTCGGCCATGTACGGCTCCCATATTCTTCCTACATGTATTGCAGTAGGCTGCCTGGCTTATACAGTGGTCGGCCATGTACGGCCCCATATTCTTCCTACATGTAATACAGTAGGCACCCTGGCTTATACAATGGTCAGCGATGTACTGCTCCCATATTATTCCTACATGTAATACAGTAGGCTGCCTGGATAATACAATGTTCGGCCATGTATGGCTCCCGTATTCTTCCTAAATGTAATACAGTAGGCTGCCTGGCTTATACAATGGTCAGCGATGTACGGCCCCATATTCTTCGTACATGTAATACAGTAGGCTGCCTGGCTCATACAATGGTCAGCGATGTATGGCCCCATATTCTTCCTACATGTAATACAGTAGGCTGCCTGGCTTATACAATGGTCGGCCATGTACGGCTCCCATATTCTTCCTACATGTAATACAGTATGCTGCCTGGCTTATATAGTGGTCGGCCATGTACGGCTCCCGTATTCTTCCTACATGTAATACAGTAGGCTGCCTGTCTTATACAACTGCTCCCTTATTATTCCTACATGTAATACAGTAGGCTGCCTGGCTTATACAATGATCGGCCATGTACGGCTCCCATATTATTCCTACAAATAATACAGTAGTCTGCCTGGCTTATACAATGGTCGGCTATGTACGGCTCACATATTCTTCCTACATGTAATACAGTAGGCTGCCTGGCTTATACAATGGTCGGCCATGTACGGCTGCTATATTCTTCCTACATGTAATACAGTAGGCTGCCTGGCTTATACAATGGTCGGCCAAGTACGTCTCCCATATTCTTCCTACATGTAATACAGTAGGCTGCCTGGCTTATACAATGGTCGGCCATGTACGGCCCCATATTCTTCCTACATGTAATACAGTACGCTGCCCGGCTTATACAATGGTCGGCCATGTACTGCTCCCATATTCTTCCTACATGTAATACAGTAGGCTGCCTGGCTTATACAATTGTCGGCCATGTATGGCTCCCGTATTCTTCCTATATGTAATACAGTAGGCTGCCTGGCTTATACAATGGTCGGCCTTCTACGGCTCCCGTATTCTTCCTTCATGTAATACTGTACACTGCCTGGCTTATACAGTGGTCGGCCATGTACTGCTCCCGTATTCATCCTACATGTAATGCAGTAGGCTGCCTGGCTTATACAGTGGTCGGCCATGTACGGCTCTCATATTATTCCTTCATGTAATGCAGTAGGCTGCCTGGCTTATACAGTGGTCGGCCATGTACTGCTCCCGTATTCATCCTACATGTAATGCAGTAGGCTGCCTGGCTTATACAGTGGTCGGCCATGTACGGCTCTCAAATTCTTCCTACATGTAATGCAGTAGGCTGCCTGGCTTATACAGTGGTCGGCCATGTACGGCTCCAGTATTCTTCCAACATGTAATACAGTAGGCTGCCTGGCTTATACAGTGGTCGGCCATGTACAGGCTCCCATATTCTTCCTACATGTAATACAGTAGGCTGCCTGGCTAATACAATGGTCGGCCATGTACGGCACCATATTCTTCTTACATGTAATACAGTAGGCTGCCTGGCTTATACAATGGTCGGCCATGTACGGCTCCCATATTCTTCCTACATGTAATGCAGTAGGCTGCCTGGCTTATACAATGATCGGCAATGTACGGCTCCCATATTCTTCCTACATGTAACACAGTAGGCTGCCTGGCTTATACAATGATAGGCCATGTACAGCTCCCTTATTATTCCTACATGTAATGCAGTAGGCTGCCTGGCTTATACAATGGTCGGCCATGTACAGGCTCCCATATTCTTCCTACATGTAATACAGTAGGCTGCCTGGCTTATACAATGGCCGGCAATGTACGGCCCCATATTCTTCTTACATGTAATGCAGTAGGCTGCCTGGCTGTTACAATGGTCGGCGATGTACGGCTCCCGTATTATTCCTACATGTAATACAGTAGGCTGCCTGGCTTATACAGTGGTCGGCCATGTACGGCTCCCATATTCTTCCTACATGTAATGCAGTAGGCTGCCTGGCTTATACAATGGTCGGCATTGTACGGCTCCCATATTCTTCCTACATGTAATGCAGTAGGCTGCCTGGCTTATACAATGGTCGGCCATGTACGGCTCCCATATTCTTCCTACATGTAATACAGTAGGCTGCCTGTCTTATACAGTGGTCGGCCATGTACGGCTCCCAAATTCTTCCTACATCTAATGCAGTAGATTTCCTGGCTTATTCAGTGGTCGGCCATGTACGGCTCCCATATTCTTCCTACATGTAATGCAGTAGGCTGCCCGGCTTATACTATGGTCGGCCATGTACGGCTCCCATATTCTTCCTACATGTAATACAGTAGGCTGCCCGGCTTATACAATGGTCGGCCATGTACTGCTCCCATATTCTTCCTACATGTAATACAGTAGGCTCCCTGGCTTATACAATGGTCGGCCATGTACGGCTCCCGTATTCTTCCTACATGTAATACAGTAGGCTCCCTGGCTTATAAAATGGTCGGCCTTGTACGGCTCCCGTATTCTTCCTACATGTAATACAGTAGGCTGTCTGCCTTATACAGTGGTCGGCCATGTATGGTCCCACATTCTTCCTACATGTAATACAGTAGGCTGCCTGGCTTATACAATTGTCGGCCATGTATGGTCCCACATTCTTCCTACATGAAATACAGTAGGCTGCCTGGCTTATACAATGGTCGGCCATGTACGGCTCCCATATTCTTCCTACATGTAATGCAGTAGGCTGCCTGGCTTATACAATGGTCGGCTATGTATGGCTCCCGTATTCTTCCTACATGTAATGCAGTAGGCGGCCTGGCTTATACAATGGACGGCCATGTACGGCTCCCGTATTCTTCCTACATGTAATGCAGTATGCTGCCTGGCTTATACAGTGGTCGGCCATGTACTGCTCCCATGTTCTTCCTACATGTAAAGCAGTAGGCTGCCTCGCTTATACAGTGGTCGGCTATGTACGGCTCCCATATTATTCCTACATGTAATACAGTAGGCTGCCTGGCTTATACAATGGTCGGCCATGTACGCTGCTATATTCTTCCTACATGTAATACAGTAGGCTGCCTGGCTTATACAATGGTCGGCCATGTACGGCTCCCATAATCTTCCTACATGTAATACAGTAGGCTGTCTGCCTTATACAGTGGTCGGCCATGTATGGTCCCACATTCTTCCTACATGTAATACAGTAGGCTGCCTGGCTTATACAATTGTCGGCCATGTATGGTCCCACATTCTTCCTACATGAAATACAGTAGGCTGTCTGGCTTATACAATGGTCGGCCATGTACGGCTCCCATATTTTTCCTACATGTAATGCAGTAGGCTGCCTGGCTTATACAATGGACAGCCATGTATGGCTCCCGTATTCTTCCTACATGTAATGCAGTAGGCTGCCTGGCTTATACAATGGACGGCCATGTACGGCTCCCGTATTCTTCCTACATGTAATGCAGTAGGCTGCCTGGCTTATACAATGGTCGGCCATGTACGGCTCCCATATTCTTCCTACATGTAATAGAGTAGGCTGCCTGGCTTATACAGTGGTCGGCTATGTACGTCTCCCGTATTCTTCCTACATGTAATGCAGTAGGCTGTCTGGTTTATACAATGGTTAGCAATGTACGGCTACCATATTCTTCCTACATGTAATACAGTAGGCTGCCTGGCTTATACAATAGTCGGCCATGTACTGCTCGCATTTTCTTCCTACATGTAATACAGTAGGCTGCCTGGCTTAAACAATGGTCGGCCATGTACGGCTCCCGTATTCTCCAACATGTAATGCAGTAGGCTGCCTGGCTTATACATTGGTCGGCCATGTACGGCTCCCGTATTCTTCCAACATGTAATGCACTAGGCTCCCTGGCTTATATAGTGGTCGGCCATGTACTGCCCCCGTATTCTTCCTGCATTTAATGCAGTAGGCTGCCTGGTTTATACAGTGGTCGGCCATGTACTGCTCCCGTATTCTTCCTACATGTAATACAGTAGGCTGCCTGGCTTATACAATGGTCGGCCATGCACGGCTTCCGTAATCTTCCTTCATGTAATACAGTAGGCTGCCTGGCTTATACAGTGGTCGGCCATATACTGCTACCGTATTCTTCCTACATGTAATGCAGTAGGCTGCCTGGCTTATACAATGGTCGGCCATGTACTGCTCCCACATTCTTCCTACATGTAATACAGTAGGCTCCCTGGCTTATACAATGGTCGGCCATGTACTGCTCCCATATTCTTCCTACATGTAATGCAGTAGGCTGCCTGGCTTATACAATGGTCGGCCATGTTCTGCTCCCATATTCTTCTTACATATAATACAGTAGGCTGTCTGCCTTATACAATGGTCGGCCATATATGGTCCCACATTCTTCCTACATGTAATACAGTAGGCTGCCTGGCTTATACAATGGTCGGCCATGTACGGCTCTCATATTATTCCTACATGTAATACAGTAGGCTGCCTGGCTTATACAATGGTCGGCCATGTACGGCTCCCATATTTTTCCTACATGTATTACAGTAGGCTGCCTGGCTTATACAATGGTCGGCCATGTACGGCCCCATATTCTTCCAACATATAATACAGTAGGCTGCCTGGCTTATACAATGGTCGGCCATGTACGGCTCCCATATTCTTCCTACATGTAATACAGTAGGCTGCCTGGCTTATACAATGGTCTGCCATGTACGGCCCCATATTCTTCCTACATGTAATACAGTAGGCTGCCTGGCTTATACAATGGTCAGCGATGTACGGCCCCGTATTCTTCCTACATGTAATACAGTAGGCTGCCTGGCTTATACAATGGTCGGCCATGTACGGCTCCCATATTCCTCCTACATGTAATACAGTATGCTGCCTGGCTTATACAGTGGTCGGCCATGTACGGCTCCCGTATTCTTCCTACATGTAATACAGTAGGCTGCCTGTCTTATACAATGGTCGGCCATGTACTGCTCCCATATCATTCCTACATGTAATACAGTAGGCTGCCTGGCTTATACAATGATCGGCCATGTACGGCTCCCATATTATTCCTACAAATAATACAGTAGTCTGCCTGGCTTATGCAATGGTCGGCTATGTACGGCTCCCGTATTCTTCCTACATGTAATACAGTAGGCTGCCTAGCTTATACAATGGTCGGCCATGTACGGCTCCCATATTCTTCCTACATGTAATACAGTAGGCTGCCTGGCTTATACAATGGTCGGCCATGTACGCTGCTATATTCTTCCTACATGTAATACAGTAGGCTGCCTGGCTTATACAATGGTCGGCCATGTACGGCTCCCATATTCTTCCTACATGTAATACAGTAGGCTGCCTGGCTTATACAATGGTCGGCCATGTACGGCCCCATATTCTTCCAACATATAATACAGTAGGCTGCCTGGCTTATACAATGGTCGGCCATGTACGGCTCTCATATTATTCCTACATGTAATACAGTAGGCTGCCTGGCTTATACAATGGTCGGCCATGTACGGCTCCCATATTCTTCCTACATGTATTGCAGTAGGCTGCCTGGCTTATACAGTGGTTGGCCATGTACTGCTCCCGTATTCATCCTACATGTAATGCAGTAGGCTGCCTGGCTTATACAGTGGTCGGCCATGTACGGCTCTCATATTATTCCTTCATGTAATGCAGTAGGCTGCCTGGCTTTTACAGTGGTCAGCTGTGTACTGCTTCCATATTCAGTAGGCTGCCTGGCTTATACAATGGTCGTCCATGTTCTGCTCCCGTATTCTTCTTACATATAATACAGTAGGCTGTCTGCCTTATACAGTGGTCGGCCATGTATGGTCCCACATTCTTCCTACATGTAATACAGTAGGCTGCCTGGCTTATACAATTGTCGGCCATGTATGGTCCCACATTCTTCCTACATGTAATGCAGTAGGCTGCCTGGCTTATACAATGGTTGGCCATGTATGGCTCCCATATTCTTCCTACATGTAATACAGTAGGCTGCCTGTCTTATACAGTGGTCGGCCATGTACGGCTCTCAAATTCTTCCTACATGTAATGCAGTAGGCTGCCTGGCTTATACAGTGGTCGGCCATGTACGGCTTCAGTATTCTTCCTACACGTAATACAGTAGGCTGCCTGGCTTATACTGTGGTCGGCCATGTACAGGCTCCCATATTCTTCCTACATGTAATACAGTAGGCTGCCTGGCTTATGCAATGGTCGGCCATGTACGGCTCCCATATTCTTCCTACATGTAATACAGTAGGCTGCCTGGCTTATACAATGGTCGGCCATGTACGGCCCCATATTCTTCCTACATGTAATACAGTAGGCTGCCTGGCTTATACAATGGTCGGCCATGTACGGCTCTCATATTATTCCTACATGTAATACAGTAGGCTGCCTGGCTTATACAATGGTCGGCCATGTACGGCTCCCATATTCTTCCTACATGTATTGCAGTATGCTGCCTGGCTTATACAGTGGTCGGCCATGTACTGCTCCCGTATTCATCCTACATGTAATGCAGTAGGCTGCCTGGCTTATACAGTGGTCGGCCATGTACGGCTCTCATATTATTCCTTCATGTAATGCAGTAGGCTGCCTGGCTTTTACAGTGGTCGGCTGTGTACTGCTCCCATATTCAGTAGGCTGCCTGGCTTATACAATGGTCGTCCATGTTCTGCTCCCGTATTCTTCTTACATATAATACAGTAGGCTGTCTGCCTTATACAGTGGTCGGCCATGTATGGTCCCACATTCTTCCTACATGTAATACAGTAGGCTGCCTGGCTTATACAATTGTCGGCCATGTATGGTCCCACATTCTTCCTACATGTAATGCAGTAGGCTGCCTGGCTTATACAATGGTTGGCCATGTATGGCTCCCATATTCTTCCTACATGTAATACAGTAGGCTGCCTGTCTTATACAGTGGTCGGCCATGTACGGTTCTCAAATTCTTCCTACATGTAATGCAGTAGGCTGCCTGGCTTATACAGTGGTCGGCCATGTACGGCTCCAGTATTCTTCCTACACGTAATACAGTAGGCTGCCTGGCTTATACAGTGGTCGGCCATGTACAGGCTCCCATATTCTTCCTACATGTAATACAGTAGGCTGCCTGGCTAATACAATGGTCGGCCATGTACGGCCCCATATTCTTCTTACATGTAATGCAGTAGGCGGCCTGGCTTATACAATGGTCGGCCATGTACGGCTCCCATATTCTTCCTACATGTAATGCAGTAGGCTGCCTGGCTTATACAATGGTCGGCAATGTACGGCTCCCATATTCTTCCTACATGTAACACAGTAGGCTGCCTGGCTTATACAATGATAGGCCATGTACAGCTCCCTTATTATTCCTACATGTAATGCAGTAGGCTGCCTGGCTTATACAATGGTCGGCCATGTACAGGCTCCCATATTCTTCCTACATGTAATACAGTAGGCTGCCTGGCTTATACAATGGCAGGCATTGTACGGCCCCATATTCTTCTAACATGTAAAGCAGTAGGCTGCCTGGCTGTTACAATGGTCGGCGATGTACGGCTCCCGTATTATTCCTACATGTAATACAGTAGGCTGCCTGGCTTATACAGTGGTCGGCCATGTACGGCTCCCATATTCTTCCTACATGTAATGCAGTAGGCTGCCTGGCTTATACAATGGTCGGCATTGTACGGCTCCCATATTCTTCCTACATGTAATGCAGTAGGCTGCCTGGCTTATACAATGTTCGGCCATGTACGGCTCCCATATTCTTCCTACATGTAATACAGTAGGCTGCCTGGCTTATACAGTGGTCGGCCATGTACTGCTCCCATATTCTTCCTACATGTAATACAGTAGGCTCCCTGGCTTATACAATGGTCGGCCATGTACGGCTCCCGTATTCTTCCTACATGTAATACAGTAGGCTCCCTGGCTTATACAATGGTCAGCCTTGTAAGGCTCCCATATTCTTCCTACATGTAATACAGTAGGCTGCCTGGCTTATACAATGGCAGGCAATGTACGGCCCCATATTCTTCTAACATGTAAAGCAGTAGGCTGCCTGGCTGTTACAATGGTCGGCGATGTACGGCTCCCGTATTATTCCTACATGTAATACAGTAGGCTGCCTGGCTTATACAGTGGTCGGCCATGTACGGCTCCCATATTCTTCCTACATGTAATGCAGTAGGCTGCCTGGCTTATACAATGGTCGGCATTGTACGGCTCCCATATTCTTCCTACATGTAATGCAGTAGGCTGCCTGGCTTATACAATGGTCGGCCATGTACGGCTCCCATATTCTTCCTACATGTAATACAGTAGGCTGCCTGGCTTATACAGTGGTCGGCCATGTACTGCTCCCATATTCTTCCTACATGTAATACAATAGGCTCCCTGGCTTATACAATGGTCGGCCATGTACGGCTCCCGTATTCTTCCTACATGTAATACAGTAGGCTCCCTGGCTTATACAATGGTCAGCCTTGTACGGCTCCCGTATTCTTCCTACATGTAATACAGTAGGCTGTCTGCCTTATACAGTGGTCGGCCATGTATGGTCCCACATTCTTCCTACATGTAAAACAGTAGGCTGCCTGGCTTATACATTGTTCGGCCATGTATGGTCCCACATTCTTCCTACATGAAATACAGTAGGCTGCCTGGCTTATACAATGGTCGGCCATGTACGGCTCCCATATTCTTCCTACATGTAATGCAGTAGGCTGCCTGGCTTATACAATGGTCGGCTATGTATGGCTCCCGTATTCTTCCTACATGTAATGCAGTAGGCGGCCTCGCTTATACAATGGACGGCCATGTACGGCTCCCGTATTCTTCCTACATGTAATGCAGTAGGCTGCCTGGCTTATACAGTGGTCGGCCATGTACTGCTCCCATGTTCTTCCTACATGTAAAGCAGTAGGCTGCCTCGCTTATACAGTGGTCGGCTATGTTCGGCTCCCATATTCTTCCTACATGTAATACAGTAGGCTGCCTGGCTTATACAATGGTCGGCCATGTACGCTGCTATATTCTTCCTACATGTAATACAGTAGGCTGCCTGGCTTATACAATGGTCGGCCATGTACGGCTCCCATAATCTTCCTACATGTAATACAGTAGGCTGTCTGCCTTATACAGTGGTCGGCCATGTACAGGCTCCCATATTCTTCCTACATGTAATACAGTAGGCTGCCTAGCTAATACAATGGTCGGCCATGTACGGCCCCATATTCTTCTTACATGTAATACAGTAGGCTGCCTGGCTTATACAATGGTCGGCCATGTACGGCTCCCATATTCTTCCTACATGTAATGCAGTAGGCTGCCTGGCTTATACAATGGTCGGCAATGTACGGCTCCCATATTCTTCCTACATGTAACACAGTAGGCTGCCTGGCTTATACAATGATAGGCCATGTACAGCTCCCTTATTATTCCTACATGTAATGCAGTAGGCTGCCTGGCTTATACAATGGTCGGCCATGTACAGGCTCCCATATTCTTCCTACATGTAATACAGTAGGCTGCCTGGCTTATACAATGGCAGGCAATGTACGGCCCCATATTCTTCTAACATGTAATGCAGTAGGCTGCCTGGCTGTTACAATGGTCGGCGATGTACGGCTCCCGTATTATTCCTACATGTAATACAGTAGGCTGCCTGGCTTATACAGTGGTCGGCCATGTACGGCTCCCATATTCTTCCTACATGTAATGCAGTAGGCTGCTTGGCTTATACAATGGTCGGCATTGTACGGCTCCCATATTCTTCCTACATGTAATGCAGTAGGCTGCCTGGCTTATACAATGGTCGGCCATGTACGGCTCCCATATTCTTCCTACATGTAATACAGTAGGCTGCCTGGCTTATACAGTGGTCGGCCATGTACGGCTCCCAAATTCTTCCTACATCTAATGCAGTAGGTTTCCTGGCTTATTCAGTGGTCGGCCATGTACGGCTCCCATATTCTTCCTACATGTAATGCAGTAGGCTGCCCGGCTTATACTATGGTCGGCCATGTACGGCTCCCATATTCTTCCTACATGTAATACAGTAGGCTGCCCGGCTTATACAATGGTCGGCCATGTACTGCTCCCATATTCTTCCTACATGTAATACAGTAGGCTCCCTGGCTTATACAATGGTCGGCCATGTACGGCTCCCGTATTCTTCCTACATGTAATACAGTAGGCTCCCTGGCTTATACAATGGTCGGCCTTGTACGGCTCCCGTATTCTTCCTACATGTAATACAGTAGGCTGTCTGCCTTATACAGTGGTCGGCCATGTATGGTCCCACATTCTTCCTACATGTAAAACAGTAGGCTGCCTGGCTTATACATTGTTCGGCCATTTATGGTCCCACATTCTTCCTACATGAAATACAGTAGGCTGCCTGGCTTATAAAATGGTCGGCCATGTAAGGCTCCCATATTCTTCCTACATGTAATGCAGTAGGCTGCCTGGCTTATACAATGGTCGGCTATGTATGGCTCCCGTATTCTCCCTACATGTAATGCAGTAGGCGGCCTGGCTTATACAATGGACGGCCATGTACGGCTCCCGTATTCTTCCTACATGTAATGCAGTAGGCTGCCTGGCTTATACAGTGGTCGGCCATGTACTGCTCCCATGTTCTTCCTACATGTAAAGCAGTAGGCTGCCTCGCTTATACAGTGGTCGGCTATGTTCGGCTCCCATATTCTTCCTACATGTAATACAGTAGGCTGCCTGGCTTATACAATGGTCGGCCATGTACGCTGCTATATTCTTCCTACATGTAATACAGTAGGCTGCCTGGCTTATACAATGGTCGGCCATGTACGGCTCCCATAATCTTCCTACATGTAATACAGTAGGCTGTCTGCCTTATACAGTGGTCGGCCATGTATGGTCCCACATTCTTCCTACATGTAATACAGTAGGCTGCCTGGCTTATACAATTGTCGGCCATGTATGGTCCCACATTCTTCCTACATGAAATACAGTAGGCTGCCTGGCTTATACAATGGTCGGCCATGTACGGCTCCCATATTTTTCCTACATGTAATGCAGTAGGCTGCCTGGCTTATACAATGGACGGCCATGTATGGCTCCCGTATTCTTCCTACATGTAATGCAGTAGGCTGCCTGGCTTATACAATGGACGGCCATGTACGGCTCCCGTATTCTTCCTACATGTAATGCAGTAGGCTGCCTGGCTTATACAGTGGTCGGCCATGTACTGCACCCATGTTCTTCCTAAATGTAATGCAGTAGGCTGCCTCGCTTATACAGTGGTTGGCCATGTACTGCTCCCATATTCTTCCTACATGTAATACAGTAGGCTGCCTGGCTTATACAATGGTCGGCCATGTACGGCTCCCATATTCTTCCTACATGTAATACAGTAGGCTGCCTGGCTTATACAATGGTTGGCCATATACGGCTCCCATATTCTTCCTACATGTAAGGCAGTAGGCTGGCTGGCTTAAACAATGGTCGGCAATGTACAGCTACCATATTCTTCCTACATGTAATAGAGTAGGCTGCCTGGCTTATACAGTGGTCGGCTATGTACGTCTCCCGTATTCTTCCTACATGTAATGCAGTAGGCTGTCTGGTTTATACAATGGTTAGCAATGTACGGCTACCATATTCTTCCTACATGTAATACAGTAGGCTGCCTGGCTTATACAATAGTCGGCCATGTACTGCTCGCATTTTATTCCTACATGTAATACAGTAGGCTGCCTGGCTTACACAATGGTCGGCCATGTACGGCTCCCGTATTCTTCCAACATGTAATGCACTAGGCTCCCTGGCTTATATAGTGGTCGGCCATGTACTGCCCCCGTATTCTTCCTGCATTTAATGCAGTAGGCTACCTGGTTTATACAGTGGTCGGCCATGTACTGCTCCCGTATTCTTCCTACATGTAATACAGTAGGCTGCCTGGCTTATACAATGGTCGGCCATGCACGGCTTCCGTAATCTTCCTTCATGTAATACAGTAGGCTGCCTGGCTTATACAGTGGTCGGCCATATACTGCTGCCGTATTCTTCCTACATGTAATGCAGTAGGCTGCCTGGCTTATACAATGGTCGGCCATGTACTGCTCCCACATTTTTCCTACATGTAATACAGTAGGCTCCCTGGCTTATACAATGGTCGGCCATGTACTGCTCCCATATTCTTCCTACATGTAATGCAGTAGGCTGCCTGGCTTATACAATGGTCGGCCATGTTCTGCTCCCGTATTCTTCTTACATATAATACAGTAGGCTGTCTGCCTTATACAATGGTCGGCCATATATGGTCCCACATTCTTCCTACATGTAATACAGTAGGCTGCCTGGCTTATACAATGATCGGCCATGTACGGCTCTCATATTATTCCTACATGTAATACAGTAGGCTGCCTGGCTTATACAATGGTCGGCCATGTACGGCTCCCATATTCTTCCTACATGTATTACAGTAGGCTGCCTGGCTTATACAGTGGTCTGCCATGTACGGCCCCATATTCTTCCTACATGTAATACAGTAGGCTGCCTGGCTTATACAATGGTCAGCGATGTACTGCTCCCATATTATTCCTACATGTAATACAGTAGGCTGCCTGGCTAATACAATGTTCGGCCATGTACGGCTCCCGTATTCTTCCTAAATGTAATATTGTAGGCTGCCTGGCTTATACAATGGTCAGCGATGTACGGCCCCATATTCTTCCTACATGTAATACAGTAGGCTGCCTGGCTTATACAATGGTCAGCGATGTACGGCCCCGTATTCTTCCTACATGTAATACAGTAGGCTGCCTGGCTTATACAATGGTCGGCCATGTACGGCTCCCATATTCCTCCTACATGTAATACAGTATGCTGCCTGGCTTATACAGTGGTCGGCCATGTACGGCTCCCGTATTCTTCCTACATGTAATACAGTAGGCTGCCTGTCTTATACAATGGTCGGCCATGTACTGCTCCCATATCATTCCTACATGTAATACAGTAGGCTGCCTGGCTTATACAATGATCGGCCATGTACGGCTCCCATATTATTCCTACAAATAATACAGTAGTCTGCCTGGCTTATGCAATGGTCGGCTATGTACGGCTCCCGTATTCTTCCTACATGTAATACAGTAGGCTGCCTGGCTTATACAATGGTCGGCCATGTACGGCTCCCATATTCTTCCTACATGTAATACAGTAGGCTGCCTGGCTTATACAATGGTCGGCCATGTACGCTGCTATATTCTTCCTACATGTAATACAGTAGGCTGCCTGGCATATACAATGGTCGGCCATGTACGGCTCCCATATTCTTCCTACATGTAATACAGTAGGCTGCCTGGCTTATACAATGGTCGGCCATGTACGGCCCCATATTCTTCCTACATGTAATACAGTAGGCTGCCTGGCTTATACAATGGTCGGCCATGTACGGCTCTCATATTATTCCTACATGTAATACAGTAGGCTGCCTGGCTTATACAATGGTCGGCCATGTACGGCTCCCATATTCTTCCTACATGTATTGCAGTAGGCTGCCTGGCTTATACAGTGGTCGGCCATGTACGGCCCCATATTCTTCCTACATGTAATACAGTAGGCTGCCTGGCTTATACAATGGTCAGCGATGTACTGCTCCCATATTATTCCTACATGTAATACAGTAGGCTGCCTGGCTAATACAATGTTCGGCCATGTATGGCTCCCGTATTCTTCCTAAATGTAATACAGTAGGCTGCCTGGCTTATACAATGGTCAGCGATGTATGGCCCCATATTCTTCCTACATGTAATACAGTAGGCTGCCTGGCTTATACAATGGTCGGCCATGTACGGCTCCCATATTCTTCCTACATGTAATACAGTATGCTGCCTGGCTTAAACAGTGGTCGGCCATGTACGGCTCCCGTATTCTTCCTACATGTAATACAGTAGGCTGCCTGTCTTATACAACTGCTCCCTTATTATTCCTACATGTAATACAGTAGGCTGCCTGGCTTATACAATGATCGGCCATGTACGGCTCCCATATTATTCCTACAAATAATACAGTAGTCTGCCTGGCTTATACAATGGTCGGCTATGTACGGCTCCCATATTCTTCCTACATGTAATACAGTAGGCTGCCTGGCTTTTACAATGGTCGGCCAAGTACGGCTCCCATATTCTCCCTACATGTAATACAGTAGGCTGCCTGGCTTATACAATGGTCAGCCATGTACGGCCCCATATTCTTCCTACATGTTATACAGTAGGCTGCCTGGCTTATACAATGGTCGGCCATATACGGCTCCCATATTCTTCCTACATGTAATGCAGTAGGCTGTCCGGTTTATACAATGGTTAGCAATGTACGGCTACCATATTCTTCCTACATGTAATACAGTAGGCTGCCTGGCTTATACAATAGTCGGCCATGTACTGCTCGCATTTTATTCCTACATGTAATACAGTAGGCTGCCTGGCTTACACAATGGTCGGCCATGTACGGCTCCCGTATTCTTCCAACATGTAATGCAGTAGGCTGCCTGGCTTATACAATGGTCGGCCATGTAAGGCTCCCGTATTCTTTCTACATGTAATGCACTAGGCTCCCCGGCTTATATAGTGGTCGGCCATGTACTGCCCCCATATTCTTCCTACATTTAATGCAGTAGGCTGCCTGGTTTATACAGTGGTCGGCCATGTACTGCTCCCGTATTCGTCCTACATGTAATACAGTAGGCTGCCTGGCTTATACAATGGTCGGCCATGCACGGCTCCCGTAATCTTCCTTCATGTAATACATTAGGCTGCCTGGCTTATACAGTGGTCGGCCAAATACGGCTCCCGTATTCTTCCTACATGTAATGCAGTAGGCTGCCTGGCTTATACAATGGTCGGCCATGTACTGCTCCCACATTCTGCCTACATGTAATACAGTAGGCTCCCTGGCTTATACAATGGTCGGCCATGTACTGCTCCCATATTCTTTCTACATGTAATGCAGTAGGCTGCCTGGCTTATACAATGGTCGGCCATGTTCTGCTCCCGTATTCTTCTTACATATAATACAGTAGGCTGTCTGCCTTATACAATGGTCGGCCATATATGGTCCCACATTCTTCCTACATGTAATACAGTAGGCTGCCTGGCTTATACAATGGTCAGCGATGTACTGCTCCCATATTATTCCTACATGTAATACAGTAGGTTGCCTGGCTAATACAATGTTCGGCCATGTACGGCTCCCGTATTCTTCCTAAATGTAATACAGTAGGCTGCCTGGCTTATACAATGGTCAGCGATGTACGGCCCCATATTCTTCCTACATGTAATACAGTAGGCTGCCTGGCTTATACAATGGTCAGCGATGTACGGCCCCATATTCTTCCTACATGTAATACAGTAGGCTGCCTGGCTTATACAATGGTCGGCCATGTACGGCTCCCTTATTCTTCCTACATGTAATACAGTATGCTGCCTGGCTTATACAGTGGTCGGCCATGTACGGCTCCCGTATTCTTCCTACATGTAATACAGTAGGCTGCCTGTCTTATACAATGGTCGGCCATGTACTGCTCCCATATCATTCCTACATGTAATACAGTAGGCTGCCTGGCTTATACAATGATCGGCCATGTACGGCTCCCATATTATTCCTACAAATAACACAGTAGTCTGCCTGGCTTATGCAATGGTCGGCTATGTACGGCTCCCGTATTCTTCCTACATGTAATACAGTAGGCTGCCTGGCTTATACAATGGTCGGCCATGTACGGCTCTCATAATATTCCTACATGTAATACAGTAGGCTGCCTGGCTTATACAATGGTCGGCCATGTACGGCTCCCATATTCTTCCTACATGTATTGCAGTAGGCTGCCTGGCTTATACAGTGGTCGGCCATGTACGGCCCCATATTCTTCCTACATGTAATACAGTAGGCTGCCTGGCTTATACAATGGACAGCGATGTACTGCTCCCATATTATTCCTACATGTAATACAGTAGGCTGCCTGGCTAATACAATGTTCGGCCATGTATGGCTCCCGTATTCTTCCTAAATGTAATACAGTAGGCTGCCTGGCTTATACAATGGTCAGCGATGTACGGCCCCATATTATTCCTACATGTAATACAGTAGGCTGCCTGGCTCATACAATGGTCAGCGATGTATGGCCCCATATTCTTCCTACATGTAATACAGTAGGCTGCCTGGCTTATACAATGGTCGGCCATGTACGGCTCCCATATTCTTCCTACATGTAATACAGTATGCTGCCTGGCTTATACAGTGGTCGGCCATGTACGGCTCCCGTATTCTTCCTACATGTAATACAGTAGGCTGCCTGTCTTATACAACTTCTCCCTTATTATTCATACATGTAATACAGTAGGCTGCCTGGCTTATACAATGATCGGCCATGTACGGCTCCCATATTATTCCTACAAATAATACAGTAGTCTGCATGGCTTATACAATGGTCGGCTATGTACGGCTCCCATATTCTTCCTACATGTAATACAGTAGGCTGCCTGGCTTATACAATGGTTGGCCATGTACGGCTGCTATATTCTTCCTACATGTAATACAGTAGGCTGCCTGGCTTATACAATGGTCGGCCAAGTACGGCTCCCATATTCTTCCTACATGTAATACAGTAGGCTGGCTGGCTTATACAATGGTCGGCCATGTACGGCCCCATATTCTTCCTACATGTAATACAGTAGACTGCCTGGCTTATACAATGGTCGGCCATGTACGGCTCCCATATTCTTCCTACATGTAATACAGTAGGCTGCCTGGCTTATACAATGGTCGGCCATGTACTGCTCCCATATTCTTCCTACATGTAATACAGTAGGCTGCCTGGCTTATACAATGGTCGGCCATGTACGGCTCCCGTATTCTTCCTACATGTAATGCACTAGGCTGCCTGGCTTATACAGTGGTCGGCCATATACGGCTCCCGTATTCTTCCTACATGTAATGCAGTAGGCTGCCTGGCTTATACAATGGTCGGCCATGTACTGCTCCCACATTCTTCCTACATGTAATACAGTAGGCTCCCTGGCTTATACAATGGTCGGCCATGTACTGCTCCCGTATTCTTCCTACATGTAATGCAGTAGGCTGCCTGGCTTATACAATGGTCGGCCATGTTCTGCTCCCGTATTCTTCTTACATATAATACAGTAGGCTCCCTGGCTTATACAATGGTCGGCCATGTACGGCTCCCATTATCTTCCTACATGTAATACAGTAGGCTGCCTGGCTTATACAATGGTCGGCCATGTACGGCCTCATATTCTTCCTACATGTAATACAGTAGGCTGCCTGGCTTATACAATGGTCGGCCATGAACGGCTCCCATATTCTTCCTACAGATAATACAGTAGTCTGCCTGGCTTATACAATGGTCGGCTATGTACGGCTCCCATATTCTTCCTACATGTAATACAGTAGGCTGCCTGGCTTATACAATGGTCGGCCATGTACGGCTCCCATATTCTTCCTACATGTAAAACAGTAGGCTGCCTGGCTTATACAATGGTCGGCCATGTACGGCTGTTATTTTCTTCCTACATGTAATACAGTAGGCTGCCTGGCTTATACAATGGTCGGCCATGTACGGCTCCCGTATTCTTCCTACATGTAATGCAGTAGGCTGCCTGGCTTATACAATGGTCGGCCATGTACTGCTCCCACATTCTTCCTACATGTAATACAGTAGGCTCCCTGGCTTATACAATGGTCGGCCATGTACTGCTCCTGTATTCTTCCTACATGTAATGCAGTAGGCTGCCTGGCTTATACATTGGTCGGCCATGTTCTGCTCCCGTATTCTTCTTACATATAATACAGTAGGCTGTCTGCCTTGTACAATGGTCGGCCATATATGGTCCCACATTCTTCCTACATGTAATACAGTAGGCTGCCTGGCTTATACAATGGTCGGCCATGTACGGCTCTCATATTATTCCTACATGTAATACAGTAGGCTGCCTGGCTTATACAATGGTCGGCCATGTACGGCTCCCATATTCTTCCTACATGTATTGCAGTAGGCTGCCTGGCTTATACAGTGGTCGGCCATGTACGGCCCCATATTCTTCCTACATGTAATACAGTAGGCTGCCTGGCTTATACAATGGTCGGCCATGTACGGCTCCCATATTCTTCCTGCATGTAATACAGTAGGCTGCCTGGCTTATACAATGGTCGGCCATGTACGGCTCCCGTATTCTTCCTACATGTAACACAGTAGGCTGCCTGGCTTATACAATGGTCGGCCATGTACGGCCCCATATTCTTCCTACATGTAATACAGTAGGCTGCCTGGCTTATACAATGGTCGGCCATGTACGGCTCCCGTATTCTTCCTACATGTAATACAGTAGGCTGCCTGGCTTATACAATGGTCGGCCATGTACGGCTCCCATATTCTTCCTACAAATAATACAGTAGTCTGCCTGGCTTATACAGTGGTCGGCCATGTACTGCTCCCATATTATTCCTACATGTAATACAGTAGGCTGCCTGGCTTATACAGTGGTCGGCCATGTACTGCTCCCGTATTCTTCCTACATGTAATACAGTAGGCTGCCTGGCTTATACAGTGGTCGGCCATGTACTGCTCCCATATTATTCCTACATGTAATACAGTAGGCTGCCTGGCTAATACAATGTTCGGCCATGTACGGGTCCCGTATTCTTCCTAAATGTAATACAGTAGGCTGCCTGGCTTATACAATGGTCAGCGATGTACGGCCCCATATTCTTCCTACATGTAATACAGTAGGCTGCCTGGCTTATACAATGGTCAGCGATGTACGGCCCCATATTCTTCCTACATGTAATACAGTAGGCTGCCTGGCTTATACAATGGTCGGCCATGTACGGCTCCCATATTCTTCCTACATGTAATACAGTATGCTGCCTTGCTTATACAGTGGTCGGCCATGTACGGCTCCCGTATTCTTCCTACATGTAATACAGTAGGCTTCCTGTCTTATACAATTGTCGGCCATGTACTGCTCCCATATTATTCCTACATGTAATACAGTAGGCTGCCTGGCTTATACAATGGTCGGCCAAGTACGGCTGCTATATTCTTCCTACATGTAATACAGTAGGCTTCCTGGCTTATACAATGGTCGGCCATGTACGGCTCCCATATTCTTCCTACTTGTAATACAGTAGGCTGCCTGGCTTATACAATGGTCGGCCATGTACGGCCCCATATTCTTCCTACATGTAATACAGTAGGCTGCATGGCTTATACAATGGTCGGCCATGTACGGCTCCCATATTCTTCCTACAAGTAATACAGTAGTCTGCCTGGCTTATACAATGGTCGGCCATGTACGGCTCCCATTATCTTCCTACATGTAATACAGTAGGCTGCCTGGCTTATACAATGGTCGGCCATGTACGATCTCATATTCTTCCTACATGTAATACAGTAGGCTGCCTGGCTTATACAATGGTCGGCCATGAACGGCTCCCATATTCTTCCTACAGATAATACAGTAGTCTGCCTGGCTTATACAATGGTCGGCTATGTACGGCTCCCATATTCTTCCTACATGTAATACAGTAGGCTGCCTGGCTTATACAATGGTCGGCCATGTACGGCTCCCATATTCTTCCTACATGTAAAACAGTAGGCTGCCTGGCTTATACAATGGTCGGCCATGTACGGCTGTTATTTTCTTCCTACATGTAATACAGTAGGCTGCCTGGCTTATACAATGGTCGGCCATGTACGGCTCCCGTATTCTTCCTACATGTAATGCAGTAGGCTGCCTGGCTTATACAATGGTCGGCCATGTACTGCTCCCACATTCTTCCTACATGTAATACAGTAGGCTCCCTGGCTTATACAATGGTCGGCCATGTACTGCTCCTGTATTCTTCCTACATGTAATGCAGTAGGCTGCCTGGCTTATACAATGGTCGGCCATGTTCTGCTCCCGTACTCTTCTTACATATAATACAGTAGGCTGTCTGCCTTGTACAATGGTCGGCCATATATGGTCCCACATTCTTCCTACATGTAATACAGTAGGCTGCCTGGCTTATACAATGGTCGGCCATGTACGGCTCTCATATTATTCCTACATGTAATACAGTAGGCTGCCTGGCTTATACAATGGTCGGCCATGTACGGCTCCCATATTCTTCCTACATGTATTGCAGTAGGCTGCCTGGCTTATACAGTGGTCGGCCATGTACGGCCCCATATTCTTCCTACATGTAATACAGTAGGCTGCCTGGCTTATACAATGGTCGGCCATGTACGGCTCCCATATTCTTCCTACATGTAATACAGTAGGCTGCCTGGCTTATACAATGGTCGGCCATGTACGTCTGCTATATTCTTCCTACATGTAATACAGTAGGCTGCCTGGCTTATACAATGGTCGGCCATGTACGGCTCCCATATTCTTCCTACATGTAATACAGTAGGCTGCCTGGCTTATACAATGGTCGGCCATGTACGGCCCCATATTCTTCCTACATGTAATACAGTAGGCTGCCTGGTTTATACAGTGGTCGGCCATATACAGCTCCCGTATTCTTCCTACATGTAATGCAGTAGGCTGCCTGGCTTATACAATGGTCGGCCATGTACGGCTCCCATATTCTTCCTACAAATAATACAGTAGTCTGCCTTGCTTATACAATGGTCGTCTTTGTACGGCTCCCATATTCTTCCTACATGTAATACAGTAGGCTGCCTGTCTTATACAATGGTCGGCCATGTACGGCTCCCGTATTCTTCCTACATGTAACACAGTAGGCTGCCTGGCTTATACAATGGTCGGCCATGTACGGCCCCATATTCTTCCTACATGTAATACAGTAGGCTGCCTGGCTTATACAATGGTCGGCCATGTACGGCTCCCGTATTCTTCCTACATGTAATACAGTAGGCTGCCTGGCTTATACAGTGGTCGGCCATGTACTGCTCCCGTATTCTTCCTACATGTAATACAGTAGGCTGCCTGGCTTATACAGTGGTCGGCCATGTACTGCTCCCATATTATTCCTACATGTAATACAGTACGCTGCCTGGCTTATACAATGGTCGGCCATGTACGGCCCCATATTCTTCCTACATGTAATACAGTAGGCTGCCTGGCTTATACAATGGTCGGCCATGTACGGCTCCCGTATTCTTCCTACATGTAATACAGTAGGCTGCCTGGCTTATACAGTGGTCGGCCATGTACTGCTCCCGTATTCTTCCTACATGTAATACAGTAGGCTGCCTGGCTTATACAGTGGTCGGCCATGTACTGCTCCCATATTATTCCTACATGTAATACAGTAGGCTGCCTGGCTTATACAGTGGTCGGCCATGTACTGCTCCCATATTATTCCTACATGTAATACAGTAGGCTGCCTGGCTTATACAATGGTCGGCCATGTACGGCTCCCATATTCTTCCTACAAATAATACAGTAGTCTGCCTGGCTTATACAATGGTCGGCCATGTACTGCTCCCATATTATTCCTACATGTAATACAGTAGGCTGCCTGGCTTATACAGTGGTCGGCCATGTACTGCTCCCATATTATTCCTACATGTAATACAGTAGGCTGCCTGGCTTATACAATGGTCGGCCATGTACAGCTCCCATATTCTTCCTACAAATAATACAGTAGTCTGCCTGGCTTATACAATGGTCGGCCATGTACGGCTCCCGTATTCTTCCTACATGTAATACAGTAGGCTGCCTGGCTTATACAGTGGTCGGCCATGTACTTCTCCCATAATATTCCTACATGTAATACAGTAGGCTGCCTGGCTTATACAGTGGTCGGCCATGTACTGCTCCCGTATTCTTCCTACATGTAATACAGTAGGCTGCCTGGCTTATACAGTGGTCGGCCATGTACTGCTCCCATATTATTCCTACATGTAATACAGTAGGCTGCCTGGCTTATACAGTGGTCGGCCATGTACTGCTCCCATATTATTCCTACATGTAATACAGTAGGCTGCCTGGCTTATACAGTGGTCGGCCATGTACTGCTCCCGTATTATTCCTATATGTAATACAGTAGGCTGCCTGGCTTATACAGTGGTCGGCCATGTACTGCTCCCGTATTCTTCCTACATGTAATACAGTAGGCTGCCTGGCTTATACAATGGTCGGCCATGTACGGCTCCCGTATTCTTCCTACATGTAATACAGTAGGCTGCCTGGCTTATACAATGGTCGGCCATGTACTGCTCCCGTATTCTTCCTACATGTAATACAGTAGGCTGCCTGGCTTATACAATGGTCGGCCATGTACGGCTCCCGTATTCTTCCTACATGTAATGCAGTAGGCTGCCTGGCTTATACAATGGTCGGCCATGTACTGCTCCCGTATTCTTCCTACATGTAATACAGTAGGCTGCCTGGCTTATACAGTGGTCGGCCATGTACGGCTCCCATATTATTCCTACATGTAGAAAGCATTGAAATCGAGGCAGGGATAAAAGTTAATTTTCATTAAATGTGCAGATCTGGTGTCACTTAGAATCCTGCTCTTTAATATTTTGGAAAGGAGGATAATTGGCAAAAGACAAACCACAAGGTCTTTATTTGTTGTAAGACACAAATATGGAGCGCAAATTCTAAGAAGGCCTAATTAATACACTTGGATAAATAATAAAAACTATTTCATATTTAATTAATGGATCAAAAGAAGAAAAAGAGGGAATTAAGAATAGGACTTGAAAATAATTAATTATTTAAATACAGTAAAAATAAGACCCAGAAAAACAAAGAAAAAAATATAAAGATTAATAAATTCAAAATATAAATGGCAATTGAATTACATACAAATATACAAAAGTATTAAAAGTAAAGTATATTGGAAATGCAAACCACTTGGTATCACTTCCGTGGTAATTGCCGTTTCCTCTTGGAATAGATCTCTCTGCTTTTGAGGAAACAGCAATTGCCGAGAAACACTTCAAGCCTGATCCAACTGGTCCATGCTGCACAGCTGAGCCCTCTGAGGATTAAGATTTTACACACCGTACAATTACACACCGTACAATCACACACCGTACAATCACACACCATACAATCACACTGTACAATTACACACCGTACAATTACACACCGTACAATCACACACCATACAATCACACTGTACAATTACACACCGTACAATTACACACCGTACAATCACACACCATACAATCACACACCGTACAATCACACACGTCACACACCGTACAATTACACACCGTACAATTACACACCGTACAATCTCACACTGTACAATCACACACCGTACAATTACACACCGTACAATCACACACCGTACAATCACACACCGTCACACACCATACAATCACACACCGTACAATTACACACCATACAATCACACACAGTACAATTACACACCGTACAATTACACACCGTACAATCACACACCGTACAATTACACACCGTACAATTACGACGTGTTGCAGGTTCATGCTGCAGGGTGTCACAGCTGAGCCCTCCGAGGATTAAGATTTCTCACACCGTACAATTACACACCGTACAATCACACACCATACAATTACACACCGTACAATTACACAACATACAATTACACACCATACAATTACACACCATACAATTACACACCGTACAATTACGACGTGTTGCAGGTTCATGCTGCAGGGTGTCACAGCTGAGCCCTCCGAGAAAACCATCCTGCACACCACGGAATATTGTCTATTACTGGCCCACACTGCAGAGATCTCATCTGAATAAACCAGTAAGCTCCAACGAGATAACAGTCGTGGTCGCGAGTGCTCTTGCAATGGATTAATCCTGTAAAACCCGACTATCCTAACTTTATATGGAAGCTTTAAATGTTCCTCTCTGCAGACGGCTCCTCTATTGAGAAGAGATCTAACAGCGGTTTTCTCTGATGATTTTGTTTTCAGTTCCCCTGCACAATCTAAACCATTGTCTCCTATCAGAGAGGTCTATGTGCTATTGGACTGACACCTGTTATATAAATATATCCCTCAGTGACTGATCATTGAATACAGTTAAACTCAACCAGTTCCTTGATGTTCACAAGTATTAGCACGAAACAGTGTTTCATAACATTGGTACAAAGTGATAACCGTATTTTATACTAGTGCTGATCTAACAATTCGAGATACACAGGTTCAGTTTTACCCCACAGAAGTGATACCAAGTTTTTTGCATTTCCGATATACTTTTGTATATTTGTATGTAATTCAATTGTCATTTATATTTTTATTTTAATTTTTTTTTTCTTTGTTTTTTCTGGGTCTTATTTTTACATTATTTTTACTGTACTTAAATAATTGATTATTTTCAAGTCTTATTCTTAATTCACTTTTTTTCTTCTTTCGATCCGTTAATGAAATGTTAAATCGTTTCATTATTTATTCAAGTGTATTAATTAGGCCTTCTTTGAATTTGCGCTCCATATTTGTGTCTTACATGTCTCTATTTTAAGAGGGTCCGCTCCTCTGATGGTAGCAGCATTCATTCAGGGTCCACAATGAAAATACTATATTCTGTCCTTTATTGGTATAGCGCCTCCTCTGTGTGTTTCATTTATTTGTAGTGTTTGTTCTCCTTTGCTTACGGTTCTCTTTCTTAAAATTTCAATCACACTTTTTTGGCCATTTCTGGTAAAAGAAATGTTGATGTGTTAGAATGATATAAAGGCTAATGGTTATTTACTGACAATACAGCGTCCTGTGAAGGTAACGCGGTATAATTCGTGTGGGCACCGCATAAAGTTATCAGTGATATTGATGTAGGAATGTGACCTGCGATAAAATCGGAGAAACCCCTCAGCAGCCAAGGGGTTAAAACATTTATTATTACATTTACAAATACATTTATATACCCACCGAGATCTAGCCCTTTGCTGCTGCAGCACTGGGTACTAACTCCGAGTGCTTCAGGGGTACACATATATACATTTATATTAATATATAATGTATTTCTTCTTGCATAAGTGCCGGTAATCCTTCAGTGTCTTTGCCGTGGTAGCACTGGACATTAACCCTTTTGGTCCTGGGTCGGGCATTTTCATAGCAGGAGAGCTGTGAGGTGGACACGGCCACATAGAGTAGTGTGACCAGTGCCATGGCACAGGGCACCGCAGGGCAGGGGGCGCTGTTTGGGCCTGTCACTTTTCCTGTTATTATCATTCTCGCTTGTAACTTCCTCTTCTTTTATCCCCAGCATCTCCTTGCCTCTCCTATCTCTTCCCTGGCCCTTCCCCATGAGGCCATGGCCCTCTCTCAAGTGCACTATATTATGTCCCTATTTATCCCCAGCATCTCCTAGCCTCCCCTATCTCTTCCCTGGCCCTTCCCCATGAGGCCATGGCCCTCTCTCTGGTGCACTATATTATGTCCCTATTTATCCCCGGCATCTCCTGGCCTCCCCTATCTGTTCCCTGGCCCTTCCCCATGAGGCCATGGCCCTCTCTCAGGTGCACTATATTATGTCCCTATTTATCCCCAGCATCTCCTGGCCTCTCCTATCTCTTCCCTGGCCCTTCCCCATGAGGCCATGGCCCTCTCTCAGGTGCGCTATATTATGTCCCTATTTATCCCCAGCATCTTCTGGCCTCCCCTATCTCTTCCCTGGCCCTTCCCCATGAGGCCATGGCCCTCTCTCTGGTGCGCTATATTATGTCCCTATTTATCCCCAGCATCTCCTTGCCTCTCCTATCTCTTCCCTGGCCCTTCCCCATGAGGCCATGGCCCTCTCTCAAGTGCACTATATTATGTCCCTATTTATCCCCAGCATCTCCTAGCCTCCCCTATCTCTTCCCTGGCCCTTCCCCATGAGGCCATGGCCCTCTCTCTGGTGCACTATATTATGTCCCTATTTATCCCCGGCATCTCCTGGCCTCCCCTATCTGTTCCCTGGCCCTTCCCCATGAGGCCATGGCCCTCTCTCAGGTGCACTATATTATGTCCCTATTTATCCCCAGCATCTCCTGGCCTCTCCTATCTCTTCCCTGGCCCTTCCCCATGAGGCCATGGCCCTCTCTCAGGTGCGCTATATTATGTCCCTATTTATCCCCAGCATCTTCTGGCCTCCCCTATCTCTTCCCTGGCCCTTCCCCATGAGGCCATGGCCCTCTCTCTGGTGCGCTATATTATGTCCCTATTTATCCCCAGCATCTCCTGGCCTCTCCTATCTCTTCCCTGGCCCTTCCCCATGAGGCCATGGCCCTCTCTCAGGTGCACTATATTATGTCCCTATTTATCCCCAGCATCTCCTGGCCTCCCCTATCTCTTCCCTGGCCCTTCCCCATGAGGCCATGGCCCTCTCTCTGGTGCACTATATTATGTCCCTATTTATCC
Organism: Taudactylus pleione; assembly: GCA_031769625.1. Taxonomy (NCBI): domain Eukaryota; kingdom Metazoa; phylum Chordata; class Amphibia; order Anura; family Myobatrachidae; genus Taudactylus; species Taudactylus pleione. The sequence continues at coordinate 147,152 of JAUIMM010000122.1, forward strand.
CCGGCATCTCCTGGCCTCCCCTATCTGTTCCCTGGCCCTTCCCCATGAGGCCATGGCCCTCTCTCAGGTGCGCTATATTATGTCCCTATTTATCCCCAGCATCTCCTGGACTCTCCTATCTCTTCCCTGGCCCTTCCCCATGAGGCCATGGCCCTCTCTCAGGTGCGCTATATTATGTCCCTATTTATCCCCAGCATCTTCTGGCCTCCCCTATCTCTTCCCTGGCCCTTCCCCATGAGGCCATGGCCCTCTCTCTGGTGCGCTATATTATGTCCCTATTTATCCCCAGCATCTTCTGGCCTCCCCTATCTCTTCCCTGGCCCTTCCCCATGAGGCCATGGCCCTCTCTCTGGTGCGCTATATTATGTCCCTATTTATCCCCAGCATCTCCTGGCCTCCCCTATCTCTTCCCTGGCCCTTCCCCATGAGGCCATGGCCCTCTCTCTGGTGCGCTATATTATGTCCCTATTTATCCCCAGCATCTCCTGGCCTCCCCTATCTCTTCCCTGGCCCTTCCCCATGAGGCCATGGCCCTCTCTCAGGTGCGCTATATTATGTCCCTATTTATCCCCAGCATCTCCTGGCCTCCCCTATCTCTTCCCTGGCCCTTCCCCATGAGGCTATGGCTCTCTATATTATATCCCTATTTATCCCCAGCATCTCCTGGACTCCCCTATCTCTTCCCTGGCCCTTCCCCATGAGGCTATGGCTCTCTATATTATGTCCCTATTTATCCCCAGTATCTCCTGGCCTCTCCTATCTCTTCCCTGGCCCTTCTCTCAGGTGCACTATATTATGTCCCAATTTATCCCCAGCATCTCCTGGCCTCTCCTATCTCTTCCCTGGCCCTTCCCCATGAGGCCATGGCCCACTCTCAGGTGCACTATATTATGTCCCTATTTATCCCCAGCATCTCCTGACCTCCCCTATCTCTTCCCTGGCCCTTCCCCATGAGGCTATGGCCCTCTCTCAGGTGCACTATATTATGTCCCTATTTATCCCCAGCATCTCCTGACCTCCACTATCTCTTTCCTGGCCCTTCCCCATGAGGCCATGGTCCTCTCTCAGGTGCACTATATTATGTCCCTATTAATCCCCAGCATCTCCTGGCCTCCCCTATCTCTTCCCTGGCCCTTCCCGATGAGGCCATGGCCCTCTCTCAGGCGCACTATATTATGTCCCTATATATCCCCAGCATCTCCTTGTCTCCCCTATGTCTTCCCTGGCCCTTCCCCATGAGGCCATGGCCCTCTCTCAGGTGCACTATATTATGTCCCTATTTATCCCCAGAATCTCCTGGACTCCCCTACCTCTTCCCTGGTCCTTCCCCATGAGGCTATGGCCCTCTCTCAGGTGCATGATATTATGTCCCTATGTATCCCCAGCATCTCCTGGCCTCCCCTATCTCTTCCTTGGCCCTTCCCCATGAGGCCATGGCCCTCTCTCAGGTGCACTATATTATGTCCCTATTTATCCCCAGCATCTCCTGGCCTCCCCTATCTCTTCCCTGGCCCTTCCCCATGAGGCCAGGACCCTCTCTCAGGTGCACTATATGATGTCCCTATTTATCCCCAGCATCTCCTGGCCTCCCCTATCTCTTCCCTGGCCCTTCCCCATGAGGCCATGGCCCTCTCTCAGGTGCACTATATTATGTCCCTATTTATCCCCAGTATCTCCTGGCCTCTCCTATCTCTTCCCTGGCCCTTCCCCATGAGGCCATGGCCCTCTCTCAGGTGCACTATATTATGTCCCTATTTATCCCCAGCATCTCCTCACCTCCCCTATCTCTTCCCTGGCCCTTCCCCATGAGGCTATGGCCCTCTCTCAGGTGCACTATATTATGTGCCTATTTATCCCCAGCATCTCCTGACCTCCCCTATCTCTTCCCTGGCCCTTCCCCATGAGGCCATAGCCCTCTCTCAGGTGCACTATATTATGTCCCAATTTATCCCCAGCATCTCCTGGACTCCCCTATCTCTTCCCTGGCCCTTCCCCATGAGGCTATGGCTCTCTATATTATATCCCTATTCATCCCCAGCATCTCCTGGCCTCCCCTATCTCTTCCCTGGCCCTTCCCCATGAGACCATGGCCCTCTCTCTGGTGCACTATATTATGTCCCTATTTATCCCCAGTATCTCCTGGCCTCTCCTATCTCTTCCCTGGCCCTTCCCCATGAGGCCATGGCCCTCTCTCAGGTGCACTATATTATGTCCCTATTTATCCCCAGCATCTCCTGACCTCCCCTATCTCTTCCCTGGCCCTTCCCCATGAGGCTATGGCCCTCTCTCAGGTGCACTATATTATGTCCCTATTTATCCCCAGCATCTCCTGACTTCCCCTATCTCTTCCCTGGCCCTTCCCCATGAGGCCATGGCCCTCTCTCTGGTGCACTATATTATGTCCCTATTTATCCCCAGTATCTCCTGGCCTCTCCTATCTCTTCCCTAGCCCTTCTCTCAGGTGCACTATATTATGTCCCTATTTATCCTCAGCATCTCCTGGCCTCCCCTATCTCTTCCCTGGCCCTTCCCCATGAGGCCATGGCCCTCTCTCAGGTGCACTATATTATGTCCCTATTTAACCCCAGCATCTCCTGGCCTCCCCTATCTCTTTCCTGGCCCTTCCCTATGAGGCCATGGCCCTCTCTCAGGTGCACTATATTATGTCCCTATTTATCCCAAGCATCTCCTGGCCTCTACTATCTCTTCCCTGGCTCTTCCCCATGAGGCCATGGCCCTCTCTCAGGTGCACTATATTATGTCTCTATTTATCCCCAGCATCTCCTGGCCTCCCCTATCTCTTCCCTGGCTCTTCCCCATGAGGCCATGGCCCTCTCTCAGATGCACTATATTATGTCCCTATTTATCCCCAGCATCTCCTGGCCCCCCTATCTCTTCCCTGGCCCTTCCCCATGAGGCCATGGCCCTCTCTCAGGTGCATTATATTATGTCCCTATTTATCCCCAGCATCTCCTGGCCTCTCCTATCTCTTCCCTGGCCCTTCCCCATGAGGCCATGGCCCTCTCTCAGGTGCACTATATTATGTCCCTATTTATCCGCAGCATCTCCTGGCCCCCCCTATCTCTTCCCTGTCCCTTCCCCATGAGGCCATGGCCCTCTCTCAGGTGCACTATATTATTTCCCTATTTATCCCCAGTGTCTCCTGGGCTCTACTATCTCTTCCCTGGCCCTTCCCCATGAGGCCATGGCCCTCTCTCAGGTGCACTATATTATTTCCCTATTTATCCCCAGTGTCTCCTGGACTCTCCTATCTCTTCCCTGGCCCTTCCCCATGAGGCCATGGCCCTCTCTCAGGTGCACTATATTATGTCCCTATTTATCCCCAGCATCTCCTGGCCTCTCCTATCTCTTCCCTGGCCCTTCCCCATGAGGCCATGGCCCTCTCTCAGGTGCACTATATTATGTCCCTATTTATCCCCAGCATCTCCTGGCCTCTCCTATCTCTTCCCTGGCCCTTCCCCATGAGGCCATGGCCCTCTCTCAGATGCACTATATTATGTCCCTATTTATCCCCAGCATCTCCTGGCCTCCCCTATCTCTTCCCTGGCCCTTCCCCATGAGGCCATGGCCCTCTCTCAGGTGCATTATATTATGTCCCTATTTATCCCCAGCATCTCCTGGCCTCCCCTATCTCTTCCCTGGCCCTTCCCCATGAGGCCATGGCCCTCTCTCAGGTGCACTATATTATGTCCCTATTTATCCCCAGCATCCCCTGGCCTCCCCTATCTCTTCCCTGGCCCTTCCCCATGAGGCCGTGGCCCTCACTCAGGTGCACTATATTATGTCCCTAATTATCCCCAGCATCTCCTTGCCTCCCCTATCTCTTCCCTGGCCCTTCCCCATGAGGCCATGGCCCTCTCTCAGGTGCACTATATTATGTCAATAATTATCCCCAGCATCTCCTAGCCTCCCCTATCTCTTCCCTGGCCCTTCCCCATGAGGCCATGGCCCTCTCTCAGGTGCGCTATATTATGTCCCTATTTATCCCCAGCATCTCCTGGCCTCCCCTATCTCTTCCCTGGCCCTTCCCCATGAGGCCATGGCCCTCTCTCAGGTGCGCTATATTATGTCCCTATTTATCCCCATCATCTCCTGGCCTCCCCTATCTCTTCCCTGGCCCTTCCCCATGAGGCCATGGTCCTCTCTCAGGTGCACTATATTATGTCCCTATTTATCCCCAGCATCTCCTGGCCTCTCCTATCTCTTCCCTGGCCCTTCCCCATGATGCCATGGCCCTCTCTCAGGTGCACTATATTATGTCCCTATTTATCCCCAGCATCTCCTGGCCTCCCCTATCTCTTCCTTGGCCCTTCCCCATGAGGCCATGGCCCTCTCTCAGGTGCACTATATTATGTCCCTATTTATCCCCAGCATCTCCTGGTCTCCCCTATCTCTTCCCTGGCCCTTCCCCATGAGGCCATGGCCCTCTCTCAGGTGCGCTATATTATGTCCCTATTTATCCCCAGCATCTCCTGGCCTCCCCTATCTCTTCCCTGGCCCTTCCCCATGAGGCCATGGCCCTCTCTCAGGTGCGCTATATTATGTCCCTATTTATCCCCATCATCTCCTGGCCTCCCCTATCTCTTCCCTGGCCCTTCCCCATGAGGCCATGGTCCTCTCTCAGGTGCACTATATTATGTCCCTATTTATCCCCAGCATCTCCTGGCCTCTCCTATCTCTTCCCTGGCCCTTCCCCATGATGCCATGGCCCTCTCTCAGGTGCACTATATTATGTCCCTATTTATCCCCAGCATCTCCTGGCCTCCCCTATCTCTTCCTTGGCCCTTCCCCATGAGGCCATGGCCCTCTCTCAGGTGCACTATATTATGTCCCTATTTATCCCCAGCATCTCCTGGTCTCCCCTATCTCTTCCCTGGCCCTTCCCCATGAGGCCATGGCCCTTTTTCGGGTGCGTTATATCCCTATTTGAAATATGGGGGGGCACCAATGCTCCTACTAGCACAGGGCACCAAAAAATCTAGTTACGGCTCTGCACATAAGCACCTGACTCTGCCCTAAATGCTTCATACATTATGTACTTTTCTCATTTATCTGTAAATACTGTTGTAATTTGATAACTAAAGTAACTTTATACATTGGTGGGGGCCTAGCACGGGGAATGAATTACCGCACATACAAAAAGGAGTCAGTGGGGACTCCATATTTCTTGTCTCTACCTCTGGTACATTCTCCTCTCTCTTCCACCACTATCTGTGGCTTGTGGGTATTTTAAGAGAGGAGGGGAACCATGTGCATCCCCTGCCCGTGCGAGCCCCCTCCTCCATCAGCGCAGTAGAGTCTGGTTTTGTGCCAGAGTGTACAGCTCATGTGCAGGTCTCCTGGAAGGGTGTGGTAAGTATTACTGCCGGATGCATGGCCGGCGTTTCAAATCCCCACAGCGGCTGCCCGGCAAGAGTGAAAATCCTGATCATCCTAAGGTAAGTATCGCTAACCTAATTCCCTACCCTAACCCTCCCTTAGGGGTGCCTAACCGTAATCCCCCCCCCCCAAGTGCCTAACCCTAACCCCCCCCAAGTGCCTAAACCTAACCCCCCCCTTCCCCGCTGCCTAACCCTAAGCCCCCTGGGAGCCCTAAACATAATGTGGCTGCCGGCGCCCGGCTTACCTCTGTTCGATATGCCGGGCGTCAGTCTTCCGGCATCTGGTTAATGACAGGCGTCAAGTTTTCGACACCTGTCATTAGTTCCACGCCGGGATTAGAGTGTCTGGAAGCCGGTGGTCGGCATTTAGACCGTCGGCTTCCAGATTACATCCCCTCCGGGAACATAGCGCCCACACTGTGTTTCTGGAGACTTCTCTAGTGCACATGCGCAAATCTCCGGGAAGATAGCCGCCGCGCCATTTCCCGGTGATGTCTGTTTACAGAGATGGCCGATGTGGGACTCTGAGGGATGAGTATAATATAATATGGGTGCATGGTGTACGGTTTGGGCTGCGCACCCTGCACCCAATATAGATCCGCCAATGTGCTGGCTCCCACACTGCGCTGATTTGGGCTTTTCTCTCATTTGGCACCTAGTACCCCTTCTACACTAACCACACCCAACTCTATCTCACCTCTCCCCTCTGTAGTATCTGGTGGTATCTCGACATGGATGTCCCAGCACTAACTACACCTCACCGATAGCAAAATATGTCCTCTGTCTCTGAGCCTTGTTACCTCCACCTGGGAAATATTGTTGGAATATACTCTTTCCTTACCCATGATGCATCCTATAATCTATTCCCTCTGATCATCTCCAGCCTGAACTACTGCAACCTCCTATTTACATCTGCACAAATAGAAAAACAGCAGAAACTTACGGTTAGGAGAAAAGATCTTTCTTTTAATTAGCACAATTCCAGCCACCAAAAGTATAATCAGAGTCACAACGATGGCTATGGTTAGAACGCCATATTGTTTCTTATTCTGAGGACTCGCGCAGGTAACGTCCATCTTATCTGTCGAAAGAGCAATATACACTATTATAACACCTCCTCAATACTTCATATAACACCTCCTCATTACTTCATATAACACCTCTCTAACTCCTCCTCCTGTTACTCTATATAACTCCTCATTGCTTCATATAACATCTCCATATAACTCATCCTATTACTCTATATAACTATTCCTCATTACTTCATATAGCTCCTCATTACTTCATATAACTCCTCCTCCTGTTACTCTATATAACTCCTCATTACTTCATATAACATCTCCATATATCTTCTATTACTCTATATAACTACTCCTCATTACTTCATATAACACCTCTCTAACTCCTCCTCCTGTTACTCTATATAACTCCTCATTGCTTCATATAACATCTCCATATAACTCATCCTATTACTCTATATAACTATTCCTCATTACTTCATATAGCTCCTCATTACTTCATATAACTCCTCCTCCTGTTACTCTATATAACTCCTCATTACTTCATATAACATCTCCATATATCTTCTATTACTCTATATAACTCCTCCTCATTACTTCATATAACACCTCTCTAACTCCTCCTCCTGTTACTCTATATAACTCCTCATTGCTTCATATAACATCTCCATATAACTCATCCTATTACTCTATATAACTATTCCTCATTACTTCATATAGCTCCTCATTACTTCATATAACTCCTCCTCCTGTTACTCTATATAACTCCTCATTACTTCATATAACATCTCCATATAACTTCTCCTATTACTCTATATAACTACTCCTCATTACTTCATATAGCTCCTCATTACTTCATATAACTCCTCCTCCTGTTACTCTATATAACTCCTCATTACTTCATATAACATCTCCATAAAACTTCTCCTATTACTCTATATAACTATTCCTCCTGTTACTCTATATAACTCCTCATTACTTCATATAACACCTCTCTAACTCCTCCTCCTGTTACTCTATATAACTCCTCATTGCTTCATATAACATCTCCATATAACTCATCCTATTACTCTATATAACTATTCCTCATTACTTCATATAGCTCCTCATTACTTCATATAACTCCTCCTCCTGTTACTCTATATAACTCCTCATTACTTCATATAACATCTCCATATAACTTCTCCTATTACTCTATATAACTATTCCTCCTGTTACTCTATATAACTCCTCATTACTTCATATAACACCTCTCTAACTCCTCCTCCTGTTACTCTATATAACTCCTCATTGCTTCATATAACATCTCCATATAACTCATCCTATTACTCTATATAACTATTCCTCATTACTTCATATAGCTCCTCATTACTTCATATAACTCCTCCTCCTGTTACTCTATATAACTCCTCATTACTTCATATAACATCTCCATATAACTTCTCATATTACTCTATATAACTATTCCTCATTACTTCATATAGCTCCTCATTACTTCATATAACTCCTCCTCCTGTTACTCTATATAACTCCTCATTACTTCATATAACATCTCCATATAACTTCTCCTATTACTCTATATAACTATTCCTCATTACTTCATATAGCTCCTCATTACTTCATATAACTCCTCCTCCTGTTACTCTATATAACTCCTCCTCCTGTTACTCTATATAACTCCTCATTACTTCATATAACATCTCCATATATCTTCTATTACTCTATATAACTCCTCCTCCTGTTACTCTATATAACTCCTCATTACTTCATATAGCGCCTCCTCATTTAATATAACATCCCCTTTTAACGCCTATTTTTCCATATGTACCTTCTCATTACTTAATATAACATTCTATTATTACTTCATATAACATCTCCATATAACGCCTCCTATTACTCTATATAACTATTCCTCATTACTTAATATAACTCCTCATATTACTCTATATAACTCTTCCTCATTATTTAATATAACATCTCCCTATAACTCCTACTTATTAAGTTATATAGCCGCTCCCTATAAACTCCTCTTTCTTCCTCTAAATCCTATTACTCAACATAACTCTACCTAATTATCACTCCTGCACATTAATCCATATAACTCCTCCTACTGCTCCATATAATCCCTCCCATTACTCCATATAACTCCTCCTACTGTTCCATATAATCCCTCCCATTACTCCATATAACTCCTCCTACTTCTCCATATAATCCCTCCCATTATTTCATATAACTCCTATTCCTCTATGTAGCTACTCTTCATATAACCCCTCCCATTACTCCATATAACTCCTCCTACTGCTCCATATAATCCCTCCCATTATTATAGCTCCTCATTACATGGTATGGTATGGTGACCATGGTATGGTATGGTTTGATATGGTATGGTGACCATGTTATGGTATGGTGACCATGGTATGGTTTGGTATGGTATGGTATGGTGACCATGGTATGGTATGGTATGGTGACCATGGTATGGTATGGTGACCATGGTTTGGTTTGGTATGGTGACCATGGTATGGTATGGTTTGATATGGTATGGTGACCATGGTTTGGTATGGTGACTATGGTATGGTTTGGTATGGTATGGTGACCATGGTATGGTTTGGTATGGTGACCATGGTATGGTATGGTGACCATGGTATGGTATGGTTTGATATGGTATGGTGACCATGGTAAGGTATGGTTTGGTATGGTGACCATGGTATGCTGACTATGGTATGGTATGGTGACTATGGTATGGTATGGTGTCCATGGTATGGTATGGTATGGTGACCATGGTATGGTGACTATGATATGGTATGGTGACCATGGTATGGTATGGTGACCATGGTTTGGTATGGTATGGTATGGTGACCATGGTATGGTTTGATATGGTATGGTATGGTGACTATGGTATGGTATGGTATGGTTTGGTATGGTGACCATGGTATGGTATGGTGACCATGGTATGGTATGTTTTGATATGGTATGGTATGGTGACCATGGTAAGGTATGGTTTGGTATGGTGACCATGGTATGGTATGGTGACTATGGTATGGTATGGTGACCATGGTATGGTATGGTGACCATGGTATGGTATGGTGACTATGGTATGGTATGGTGACCATGGTATGGTATGGTTTGATATGGTATGGTGACCATACCTTTGGTGACGGAAATCATGCAGATGTTGCTAAAAAAAAACAATAAGTGCACTTTTGTGACTTCTCTATTATCATAATAAAAACTCAGTTTGAGGATGGGCCCCCCAAGCTAAAGTTACCAGCCAGCCCCTGCCTACCCCCTTCCCATTCCTCCATGTAACCTTCCAGCTCCTGCTGTTACATAAATCCTCTCCCTATAACTCTTAATATTATTCCATATAACCTATTATTATTACTACCTCTACTACTAATAAACAATCATCGCAGTCTGCTGACCATGCATGTACGGCGGCCATCGTACGGTAACTTCTGTGGTAAGTAGCCCGTAGGCTGCAGCGGTGAATACCCCTTTTACACCAAAGCAATAATACGGGTTATTGCCGTGCCAAACCCGGTTGCTGTTTGGTGTAAAAAGGTTCAGTGGTTGGATTCCCAGGTTGAGCAATCTAACCAGGGTAACTTGCAGGGTCTAACAAGGGTAACCCGGGTCGTCGACCCATATCCAGTTTACAGCATGGAGAGAGTCAGATCCCCAGCGCTTGGAGATTGTCATGGCCAAGCGCCAACATGGGCGCAGTGTGAATGACGCCAACCCAGGAATAACCCGGGTCAGCGCTGCAGTGTAAATGGGGTCTGTGCAGGTCCTGGTTTGGAACCATGTTCCAAATCCCGTATCCGAACCCCCACTTTAGTGTAATAGGGGTATAAGTGTTGGTAATCCGACAGCCCCATAGAAACCTTCTGCTGGCGGAAATGGTGCAGCCACGGCAGATATGAGAGGGATCTGCTTCGGTCCCGCCATGTTATATTCTGAGGATCCTTCATTTTTGCGAGTACCCCCAGAAAAAGGTAAGTTGTTGGGGGCTATACTGCTGATATTATTTGATAAATAGGCCTCTATGGGGCTTCTATAAAGTCAGGAGTAAATGAAAAATGGAGCAAACAAAGGACAATTTCTTCCTGGAATATACCATGTTATAGCGCAGGGGGGCAAATGCGTTTCTTCCTCCGCACGCTGGGAACATCCCGTTATTTCATGTAGGGAACAAATACTGAGCAACTTTCTTCACAGTGACAACTGGAATTACAAGGGCGAGATGCAATCAGCGTGTATAGGTCGCAGTGACGGTACGCTAATCTCTGCTCGCAGCTCCATATGCCGCAAAGCCATCGGAAGCCGTGCTCGCACTGATTCTGCACATGTTATGTCTGCCCATCTAACCCACCTGCCCCATCTAACCCACCTGCCCCATCTAACCTACCTGCCCCATCTAACCTACCTGCCCCATCTAACCCACCTGCCCCATCTCACCTACCTGCCCCATCTGCTTCACCTGCCCCATCTAACCCACCTGCCCCATCTAACCCACCTGCCCCATCTAACCCGCCTGCCCCATCTAACCCACCTGCCCCATCTCGCTCACCTGCCCCATCTAACCTATCTGCCCCATCTAACCCACCTGCCCCATCTCACCCACCTGCCTCACCTACCCCATCTCACCCACCTGCCCCATCTCACCCACCTGCCTCACCTACCCCATCTCACCCACCTGCCTCACCTACCCCATCTCACCCACCTGCCTCACCTACCTTATCTCACCCACCTGCCTCACCTGCCCCATCTCACCCACCTGCCCCATCTAACCCATCTGCCTCACCTGCAGTGCTACATGGTTTTACCAAGGTTCATATTGCTCCTTTGTTACTTTATAATGAATGACGTTTGCATGTCCCTGTATACGTTCCTATCTCTCCCCTTATTCTCCTATTACACCATAAAATTGCCCCTATATATACTATGCCCTATATCTCCTCTTATTCCCCATATTTCTCCACCTTATATCCTCTCTAACTGCATCTCACCCCTATTACTCCTTTTATCTTTGTTACCCCCTTTCACCACTTACTGCCCCCAGGACTTCTCCTATGACACCCCTGTTTCTCCTCCTATTACCTCCTAGAACTCCTCCTATTCGTTCCTGCAGCTACATGTGACTCACAGGTTTGGGCGGTGACATTTCCCTGCTCCGTCATTACGATACAGGTGATATTGATGGAGGAGGTGACGTTGATACTGATTGTACTGGTCACATTATTATTGAGTCCGTCTTGCTGAATGTGAATACGACCCTCCCGTAGCACACTGCCGTCACTGGAGTTTATCCACATGATTCTTGGTTGCCGGAAGCCCCCAGGGGTAGAGCAGGTCAGGGTCTGTTCCTCACCATGAACAACCTGTACAGAGATAGGGTTTGCCACATCCAGGGGGCTGATTCCATCTGTAAATACAGAACTGGGGTCAGCTAATGAGGTCTGGGGTGTTAGAAAGTAATTTCTATCTGTGGTGAAACAAAACTGTACAGTATATGCTAGATGCCGATGTTCACATAAATTAATGATTTATTGTTACTGTGCGTGCGCAAAAGTCTCAAAAAGTTTCTACAGCGCATGCATTACACAGAGTATGCAAAAAAGGCACTAGGTATCAGACATTTCTTGGAAAAGTATTTGGTGTTTTTGGGTATGTGCTACAGGCACAGTGTCTATCTTCTAATACATCCTACACATAGTAACACTTAGCTGTGTTGGGAGGTGATGTGTATGTGCTGTAGACAGTGTGTCCTCCTAGTACATCTACACATAGTAACACTTAGCTGTGCTGGGAGGTGATGTGTATGTAGTACAGGCACAGTGTCCTCCTAGTACATCTACACATAGTAACACTTAGCTGTGCTGGGAGGTGATGTGTATTTGCTACAGGCACAGTGTCCTCCTCCTAGTACAAATACACATAGTAACACTTAGCTGTGCTGGGAGGTGATGTGTATTTGCTACAGGCACAGTGTCCTCCTCCTAGTACATATACACATAGTAACATTTAGCTGTGCTGGGAGGTGATGTGTATGTTCTATATACACAGTGTGTCCTCCTAGTACATCCTACACATAGTAACACTTAGCTGTGCTGGGAGGTGATGTGTATGTAGTACAGTCACAGTGTCCTAGTACATCTACACATAGTAACACTTAGCTGTGCTGGGAGGTGATGTATATGTAGTGCAGGCACAGTGTCCTCTTCCTAGTACATCTACACATAGTAACACTTAGCTGTGCTGGGAGGTGATGTGTATTTTCTATATACACAGTGTCCTCCTCCTAGTACATCTACACATAGTAACACTTAGCTGTGCTGGGAGGTTGTCACACGCCGCCCTGGAAACCCCAGAATCAGACCCCGTCACCTACCTTTGCGGGTACTGAACCACGCTGTCTTCCGGCTCCCGCGCTGTGTGCTGCTTCCCTCTCTCTCTGGCCGGTCTCCGCTGTCCTCTGGAACGTCCCGCTGCTCTGCTGCTCCCACGCTGGCTCCTGCTGGTCGCTGGTCCCCGCTGACTTCAGAGAAGCGATGTCCTCCGGTCCATGGGCGTGGCCATATTGGATTGCCCATGTGACACGCTACCACCAATGAGGAGTCTTCTCCTTCTCTCTCAGCCTGTCAGCTCCCAGCGTCCACTATATAAGGTTCCCCAATGCTGACACAAGTTGCCAGTGCAACTAGTTTCCTAGTGAGCTTTCCCACTGTGCTCCAGTTGCTCCACGTAGCTTCCCAGCTACCGACGTCTACCCCACGGCTATCCAGCCGCTCCACGTAGCCACCCAGCTACCAACGTCTACCCACGGCTATCCAGCCGCTCCACGTAGCCACCCAGCTACCAACGTCTACCCACAGCTATCCAGCCGCTCCACGTAGCCACCCAGCTACTGAAGTCTACCACAGGCTATCCAGCCGCTCCACATAGCCACCCAGCTACCAACGTCTACCCACGGCTATCCAGCCGCTCCATGTAGCCACCCAGCTACCAACGTCTACCAACGGCTATCCAGCCGCTCCACGTAGCCACCCAGCTACCAACGTCTACCCACGGCTATCCAGCCGCTCCACGTAGCTTCTCAGCTCCTAACGTCCACACAAGGCTATCCAGTCTTTCCAAGTGGCTTCCAAGCTACCACACCACTTCTAGCAGTACTCAAATTCCCTATTAGTTCACTGCTTCCTCTCATGCGGAGGAATTTTATTAAACCAAGTCTCCTCCTGTGGGCGTCTGCGCCAAGTGATACAGGTCCAAGGCCCAGTCCGGGAACACAGTCTTTAAATCCCACGATTGTGACAGAGGTGATGTGTATGTGGTACAGGCACAGTGTCCTCCTCCTAGTACATCTACACATAGTAACACTTAGCTGTGCTGGGAGGTGATGTATATTTTCTATATACACAGTGTCCTCCTCCTAGTACATCTATACATAGGAACACTTAGCTGTGCTGGGAGATGATGTGTATGTAGTACAGTCACAGTGTCCTCTTCCTAGTACATCTACACATAGTAACACTTAGCTGTGCTGGGAGGTGATGTATATGTAGTACAGGTACAGTGTCCTCTTCCTAGTACATCCTACACATGGTAACACTTAGCTGTACTGGGAGGTGATGTGTATTTTCTATATACACAGTGTCCTCCTCCTAGTACATCTACACATAGTAACACTTAGCTGTGCTGGGAGATGATGTGTATGTAGTACAGTCACAGTGTCCTCTTCCTAGTACATCCTACACATAGTAACACTTAGCTATGCTGGGAGGTGATGTGTATGTGCTACAGGCACAGTGTCCTCTTCCTAGTACATCTACACATAGTAACACTTAGCTATGCTGGGAGGTGATGTGTATGTGGTATAGGCACAGTGTCCTCCTAGTACAAAAAAACATAGTAACACTTAGCTATGCTGGGAGATGATGTGTATGTTATATATGCACAGTGTCCTCCTCCTAGTACATCTACACATAGTAACACAGCTGTATGGGGAGGTGATGTGTATGTTCTATATGCACAGTGTCCTCTTTCTAGTACATCTACACATAGTAACATTTAGCTGTGCTGGGAGATGATGTGTATGTGGTACAGGCACAGTGTCCTCCTCCTAGTACATCTACACATAGTAACACTTAGCTGTGCTGGGAGGTGATGTGTATGTAGTACAGGCACAGTGTCCTCCTAGTATATCTACACATAGTAGCACTTAGCTGTGCTGGGAGATGATGTGTATGTGGTACAGGCACAGAGTCCTCCTCCTAGTACATCTACACATAGCAACACTTAGCTGTGCTGGGAGATGATGTGTATGTGGTACAGGCACAGTGTCCTCCTACTACATCTACAAATAGTAACACTTAGCTGTGCTGGGAGATGATGTGTATGTGGTACAGGCACAGTGTCCTCCTACTACATCTACACATAGTAACACTTAGCTGTGCTGGGAGGTGATGTGTATATGGTACAGGCACAGTGTCCTCCTCCTAGTACATCTACACATAGTAACACTTAGCTGTGCTGGGAGATGATGTGTATGTGGTACAGTCACAGTGTCCTTCTCCTAGTACATCTACACATAGTAACACTTAGCTGTGCTGGGAGGTGATGTATATGTTCTATATGCACAGTGTCCTCCTCCTAGTACATCTACACATAGTAACACTAAGCTATGCTGGGAGATGATGTGTATGTGGTACAGACACAGTGTCCTCCTAGTACATCCTACACATAGTAACACTTAGCTGTGCTGGGAGGTGATGTGAATGTGCTATATGCACAGTGTCCTAGTACATCTACACATAGTAACACTTAGCTGTGCTGGAAGATGATGTGTATGTGCTATATGCACAGTGTCCTCTTCCTAGTACATCTACACATAGTAACATTTAGCTGTGCTGGGAGATAATGTGTATGTGGTACAGGCACAGTGTCCTCCTCCTAGAACATCTACACATAGTAACACTTAGCTGTGCTGGGAGATGATGTATATGTAGTACAGTCACAGTGTCCTCCTCCTAGTACATCTACACATAGTAACACTTAGCTGTATGGGGAGGTGATGTGTATGTTCTATATGCACAGTGTCCTCTTTCTAGTACATCTACACATAGTAACATTTAGCTGTGCTGGGAGGTGATGTGTATGTGGTACAGGCACAGTGTCCTCCTCCTAGTACATCCTACACATAGTAACACTTAGCTATGCTGGGAGATGATGTGTATGTGGTAGAGGCACTGTGTCCTCCTCCTAGTACATCTACACATAGTAACACTTAGCTGTGCTGGGAGGTGATGTGTATGTGGTACAGGCACAGTGTCCTCCTCCTAGTACATCCTACACATAGTAACACTTAGCTATGCTGGGAGATGATGTGTATGTGGTACAGGCACAGTGTCCTCCTAGTACATCCTACACATAGTAACACTTAGCTATGCTGGGAGATGATGTGTATGTGGTACAGGCACAGTGTCCTCCTCCTAGTACATCCTACACATAGTAACACTTAGCTGTGCTGGGAGGTGATGTGAATGTGCTATATGCACAGTGTCCTAGTACATCTACACATAGTAACACTTAGCTGTGCTGGAAGATGATGTGTATGTGCTATATGCACAGTGTCCTCTTCCTAGTACATCTACACATAGTAACATTTAGCTGTGCTGGGAGATGATGTGTATGTGGTACAGGCACAGTGTCCTCCTCCTAGAACATCTACACATAGTAACACTTAGCTGTGCTGGGAGGTGATGTGTATGTAGTACAGGCACAGTGTCCTCCTAGTATATCTACACATAGTAGCACTTAGCTGTGCTGGGAGATGATGTGTATGTGGTACAGGCACAGTGTCCTCCTCCTACATCTACACATAGTAACACTTAGCTGTGCTGGGAGGTGATGTGTATATGGTACAGGCACAGTGTCCTCCTCCTAGTACATCTACACATAGTAACACTTAGCTGTGCTGGGAGATGATGTGTATGTGGTACAGTCACAGTGTCCTCCTCCTAGTACATCTACACATAGTAACACTTAGCTGTGCTGGGAGGTGATGTATATGTGGTACAGGCACAGTGTCCTCCTCCTAGTACATCTACACATAATAACACTTAGCTGTGCTGGGAGATGATGTGTATGTGGTACAGGCACAGTGTCCTAGTACATCTACACATAGTAACACTTAGCTGTGCTGGGTGGTGATGTTTATGTAGTACAGGCACAGTGTCCTCCTAGTACATCTACACATAGTAACACTTAGCTGTGCTGGAAGATGATGTGTATGTTCTATATGCACAGTGTCCTCCTAGTACATCTACACATAGTAACACTTAGCTATGCTGGGAGATGATGTGTATGTTCTATATGCACAGTGTCCTCCTAGAACATCTACACATAGTAACACTAAGCTATGCTGGGAGGTGATGTGTATGTAGTACAGGCACAGTGTCCTCCTCCTAGTACATCTACACATAGTAACACTTAGCTGTATGGGGAGGTGATGTGTATTTTCTATATACACAGTGTCCTCCTCCTAGTACATCTACACATAGTAACACTTAGCTGTGCTGGGAGGTGATGTGTATGTAGTACAGTCACAGTGTCCTCCTCCTAGTACATCTACACATAGTAACACTTAGCTGTGCTGGGAGATGATGTATATGTAGTACAGTCACAGTGTCCTCCTCCTAGTACATCTACACATAGTAACACTTAGCTGTATGGGGAGGTGATGTGTATGTTCTATATGCACAGTGTCCTCTTTCTAGTACATCTACACATAGTAACATTTAGCTGTGCTGGGAGATGATGTGTATGTGGTACAGGCACAGTGTCCTCCTCCTAGTACATCTACACATAGTAACACTTAGCTGTGCTGGGAGGTGATGTGTATGTAGTACAGGCACAGTGTCCTCCTAGTATATCTACACATAGTAGCACTTAGCTGTGCTGGGAGATGATGTGTATGTGGTACAGGCACAGTGTCCTCCTCCTAGTACATCTACACATAGCAACACTTAGCTGTGCTGGGAGATGATGTGTATGTGGTACAGGCACAGTGTCCTCCTACTACATCTACACATAGTAACACTTAGCTGTGCTGGGAGATGATGTGTATGTGGTACAGGCACAGTGTCCTCCTACTACATCTACACATAGTAACACTTAGCTGTGCTTGGAGGTGATGTGTATATGGTACAGGCACAGTGTCCTCCTCCTAGTACATCTACACATAGTAACACTTAGCTGTGCTGGGAGATGATGTGTATGTGGTACAGTCACAGTGTCCTTCTCCTAGTACATCTACACATAGTAACACTTAGCTGTGCTGGGAGGTGATGTATATGTTCTATATGCACAGTGTCCTCCTCCTAGTACATCTACACATAGTAACACTAAGCTATGCTGGGAGATGATGTGTATGTGGTACAGACACAGTGTCCTCCTAGTACATCTACACATAGTAACACTTAGCTGTGCTGGGAGGTTATGTGTATTTTCTATATACACAGTGTCCTCCTCCTACTACATCTACACATAGTAGCACTTAGCTGTGCTGGGAGGTGATGTGTATATGGTACAGGCACAGTGTCCTCCTCCTAGTACATCTACACATAGTAACACTTAGCTGTGCTGGAAGATGATGTGTATGTGGTACAGTCACAGTGTCCTCCTCCTAGTACATCTACACATAGGTTCACTTAGCTGTGCTGGGAGGTGATGTATATGTTCTATATGCACAGTGTCCTCCTCCTAGTACATCTACACATAGTAACACTAAGCTATGCTGGGAGATGTGTATGTGGTACAGACACAGTGTCCTCCTAGTACATCTACACATAGTAACACTTAGCTGTGCTGGGAGGTTATGTGTATTTTCTATATACACAGTGTCCTCCTCCTAGTACATCTACACATAGTAACACTTAGCTGTGCTGGGAGGTGATGTGTATGTGGTACAGGCACAGTGTCCTCCTCCTAGTACATCCTACACATAGTAACACTTAGCTATGCTGGGACATGATGTGTATGTGGTAGAGGCACAGTGTCCTCCTCCTAGTACATCCTACACATAGTAACACTTAGCTGTGCTGGGAGTTGATGTGTATGTTCTATATGCACAGTGTCCTCCTCCTAGTACATCTACACATAGTAACACTTAGCTGTGCTGGGAGGTGATGTGTATGTAGTACACTCACAGTGTCCTCCTCCTAGTACATCTACACATAGTAACACTTAGCTATGCTTGGAAATGATGTGTATGTGGTAGAGGAACAGTGTCCTCCTCCTAGTACATCTACACATAGTAACACTTAGCTGTGCTGGGAGATGATGTGTATGTGCTACAGGCACAGTGTCCTCTTCCTTGTACATCCTACACATAGTAACACTTAGCTGTGCTGGGAGATGATGTGTATGTGCTACAGGCACGGTGTCCTCCTTTTAGTACATCCTACACATAGTAACACTTATGTAGTACAGGCACAGTGTCCTCCTAGTACATCTACACATAGTAACACTTAGCTGTGCTGGGAGGTGATGTGTATGTGGTATAGGCACAGTGTCCTCCTCCTAGTACATCTACACATAGTAACATTTAGCTGTGCTGGGAGGTGATGTGTATGTAGTACAGTCACAGTGTCCTCCTCCTAGTACATCTACACATAGTAACACTTAGCTGTGTTGGGAGGTGATGTGTATGTAGTACAGTCACAGTGTCCTCCTCCTAGTACATCTACACATAGTAACACTAAGCTGTGTTGGGAGGTGATGTGTATGTGGTACAGTCACAGTGTCCTCCTACTAGTACATCTACACATAGTAACATTTTGCTGTGCTGGGAGGTGATGTGTATGTAGTACAGTCACAGTGTCCTCCTCCTAGTACATCTACACATAGTAACACTTAGCCGTGCTGGGAGATGATGTGTATGTAATACAGACACAGTGTCCTCCTCCTAGTACATATACACATAGGAACACTTAGCTATGCTGGGAGATGATGTGTATGTGGTACAGGCACAGTGTCCTCCTCCTAGTACATCTACACATAGTAACACTTAGCTGTGCTGGGAGGTGATTTGTATGTGCTATAGGCACAGTGTCCTCCTCCTAGTATATCTACACATAGTAAAACTTAGCTGTGCTGGGAGATGATGTGTATGTGGTACAGTCAGTGTCCTCCTCCTAGTACATCTACACATAGTAACACTTAGCTGTGCTGGGAGATGATGTATATGTAGTACAGGCACAGTGTCCTCCATTTAGTACATCTACACATAGTAACACTTAGCTATGCTGGGATATGATGTGTACATGCTACAGGCATAGTGTCCTCCTCCTTGTACATATACACATAGTAACACTTAGCTGTGCTGGGAGGTGATTTGTATTTGGTACAGGCACAGTGTCCTCCTCCTAGTACATCTACACATAGTAACACTTAGCTGTGATGGGAGATGATGTGTATGTGCTACAGGCACAGTGTCCTCCTAGTACATCTACACATAGTAACACTTAGCTGTGTTGGGAGGTGATGTGTATGTGGTACAGGCACAGTGTCCACCTAGTACATCTACACATAGTAACACTTAGCTGTGCTGAGAGAAGATGTGTATGTGGTACAGTCACAGTGTCCTCCTCCTAGAACATCTACACATAGTAACACTTAGCTGTGTTGGGAGTTGATGTGTATGTGGTACCGGCACAGTGTCCACCTAGTACATCTACACATAGTAACACTTAGCTGTGTTGAGAGAAGATGTGTATGTGGTACAGTCACAGTGTCCTCCTCCTAGTACATCTACTCATAGTAACACTTAGCTGTGCTGGTAGCTGATGTGTATTTGGTACAGGCACAGTGTCCTCCTCCTAGTACATATACACATAGTAACACTTAGCTGTGCTGGGAGATGATGTGTATGTGGTACAGTCACAGTGTCCTCCTCCTAGTACATCTACACATAGTAACACTTAGCTGTGGTGGGAGGTGATGTGTATGTAGTACAGGCACAGTGTCCTCCTCCTAGTACATCTACACATAGTAACACTTAGCTGTGCTGGGAGGTGATGTGTATGTAGTACAGACACAGTGCCCTCCTTTTAGTACATCTACACATAGTAACACTTAGCTATGCTGGGAGATGATGTGTATGTGGTACAGGCACAGTGTCCTCCTCCTAGTACCTCTAGTACATCTACACATAGTAACACTTAGCTCTGCTAGGATATGATGTGTATATGGTACAGGAACAGTGTCCTCCTCCTAGTACATCTACACATAGTAACACTAAGCTGTGCTGGGAGGTGATGTGTATGTGGTACAGGCACAGTGTCCTCCTCCTAGTACATCTACACATAGTAACACTTAGCTGTGCTGGGAGATGATGTGTATGTGGTACAGGCACAGTGTCCTCCTCCTAGTACAGCTACACATAGTAACACTTAGCTGTGCTGGGAGATGATGTGTATGTGGTACAGGCACAGTGTCCACCTCCTAGTACATATACACATAGTAACACTTAGCTATGCTGGGATATGATGTGTACATGCTACAGGCACAGTGTCCTCCTCCTAGTACAGCTACACATAGTAACACTTAGCTGTGCTGGGAGATGATGTGTATGTGGTACAGGCACAGTGTCCACCTCCTAGTACATATACACATAGTAACACTTAGCTATGCTGGGATATGATGTGTACATGCTACAGGCACAGTGTCCTCCTTCTAGTACATATACACATAGTAACACTTAGCTGTGCTGGGAGATGATGTGTATGTAGAACAGGCACAGTGTCCTCCTCCTAGTACATATACACATAGTAACACTTAGCTGTGTTGGGAGGTGATGTGTATGTGGAACAGGCACAGCGTCCTCCTCCTAGTACATCTACACATAGTAACACTTAGCTGTGCTTGGAGGTGATGTGTATGTGGTACAGGCACAGTGTCCTCCTCCTAGTACATATACACAAAGTAACACAGCTGTGCTGGGAGATGATGTGTATGTGCTACAGGCACAGTGTCCTCCTCCTAGTACATCCTACACATAGTATCACTTAGCTGTGCTGGGAGATGATGTGTATATGGTACAGTCACAGTGTCCTCCTCCTAGTACATCCTACACATAGTAACACTTAGCTATGCTTGGAGATGATGTGTATGTGGTAGAGGAACAGTGTCCTCCTCCTAGTACATCTACACATAGTAACACTTAGCTGTGCTGGGAGATGATGTGTATGTGCTACAGGCACAGTGTCCTCTTCCTTGTACATCCTACACATAGTAACACTTAGCTGTGCTGGGAGATGATGTGTATGTAGTACAGACACAGTGTCCTCCTCCTAGTACATCTACACATAGTAACACTTAGCTGTGCTGGGAGATGATGTGTATGTGCTACAGGCACGGTGTCCTCCTTTTAGTACATCTACACATAGTAACACTTAGCTGTGCTGGGAGATGATGTGTATGTAGTACAGACACAGTGTCCTCCTCCTAGTACATCCTACACATAGTAACACTTAGCTGTGCTGGGAGATGATGTGTATGTGCTACAGGCACAGTGTCCTCCTTTTAGTACATCCTACACATAGTAACACTTAGCTGTGCTGGGAGATGATGTGTATGTAGTACAGACACTGTGTCCTCCTCCTAGTACATCCTACACATAGTAACACTTAGCTATGCTGGGATATGATGTGTATATGGTACAGGCACAGTGTCCTCCTTTTAGTACATCTACACATAGTAACACTTAGCTGTGCTGGGAGGTGATGTGTATGTGGTACAGGCACAGTGTCCTAGTACATGTACACATAATAACACTTAGCTGTGCTGAGAGGTGATGTGTATGTGCTATACGCACAGTGTCCTCCTAGTACATCTGCACATAGTAACACTTAGCTGTGCTGGGAGGTGATGTGTATGTAGTACAGGCACAATGTCCTCCTCCTAGTACATCTACACATAGTAACACTTAGCTATGCTGGGAGGTGATGTGTATGTGCTATAGGCACAGTGTCCTCCTCCTAGTACATCTACACATAGTAACACTTAGCTGTGCTGGGAGGTGATGTGTATGTGCTATAGGCACAGTGTCCTCCTCCTAGTACATCTACACAAAGTAACACTTAGCTGTGCTGGGAGATGATGTGTATGTAGTACAGTCACAGTGTCCTCCTCCTAGTACATCTACACATAGTAACACTTAGCTGTGCTGGGAGGTGATGTGTATGTGCTGCAGACAGTGTGTCCTCCTCCTAGTACTTCTACACATGGTAACACTTAGCTGTACTGGGAGGTGATGTGTATTTTCTATATACACAGTGTCCTCCTCCTAGTACATCTGCACATAGTAACACTTTTAGCTATGCTGGGATACGATGTGCACATGCTACAGGCACAGTGTCCTCCTTCAAGTACATCCTACACGTAGTAACACTTAGCTATGCTGGGAGATGATATGTATGTGCTACAGGCACAGTGTCCTCCTTGTACAGTTACACATAGTAACACTTAGCTATGCTGGGAGGTGATGTGTATGTGGTACAGGCACAATGTCCTCCTCCTAGTACATCTACACATAGTAACACTTAGCTATGCTGGGAGGTGATGTGTATGTGGTACAGGCACAGTGTCCTCCTCCTAGTACATCTACACATAGTAACACTTAGCTGTGCTGGGAGATGATGTGTATGTGGTACAGGCACAGTGTCCTCCTCCTAGTACATATACACATAGTAACACTTAGCTATGCTGGGATATGATGTGTACATGCTACAGGCACAGTGTCCTCCTTCTAGTACATATACACATAGTAACACTTAGCTGTGCTGGGAGATGATGTGTATGTAGTACAGGCACAGTGTCCTCCTCCTAGTACATCCTACACATAGTAACACTTAGCTGTGTTGGGAGGTGATGTGTATGTGGAACAGGCACATTGTCCTCCTCCTGGTACATCTACACATAGTAACACTTAGCTGTTCTTGGAGGTGATGTGTATTTGGTACAGGCACAGTGTCCTCCTCCTAGTACATATACACATAGTAACACTTAGCTGTGCTGGGAGATGATGTGTATGTGGTACAGGCACAGTGTCCTCCTCCTAGTACATGTACACATAGTAACACTTAGTTATGCTGGGATATGATGTGTACATGCTACAGGCACAGTGTCCTCCTTCTAGTACATATACACATAGTAACACTTACCTGTGCTGGGAGTTGATGTGTATGTTCTATATGCACAGTGTCCTCCTCCTAGTACATCTACACATAGTAACACTTAGCTATGCTGGGATATGATGTGTACATGCTACAGGCACAGTGTCCTCCTTCTAGTACATATACACATAGTAACACTTAGCTGTGCTGGGAGATGATGTGTATGTAGTACAGGTACCGTGTCCTCCTTCTAGTACATATACACATAGTAACACTTTGCTGTGCTGGGAGATGATGTGTATGTAGTACAGGCACAGTGTCCTCCTTCTAGTACATATACACATAGTAACACTTAGCTGTGCTGGGAGGTGATGTGTATGTAGTACAGGCACAGTGTCCTCCTCCTAGTACATCCTACACATAGTAACACTTAGCTGTGCTGGGAGATGATGTGTATGTGCTACAGGCACAGTGTCCTCCTCCTAGTACATCTACACATACTAACACTTAGCTGTGCTGGGAGATGATGTGTATGTGGTACAGGCACAGTGTCCTCCTCCTAGTACATCTGCACATAGTAACACTTTTAGCTATGCTGGGATACGATGTGCACATGCTACAGGCACAGTGTCCTCCTTCTAGTACATCCTACACATAGTAACACTTAGCTATGCTGGGAGATGATATGTATGTGCTACAGGCACAGTGTCCACCTTGTACAGATACACATAGTAACACTTAGCTATGCTGGGAGGTTATGTGTATGTGGTACAGGCACAGTGTCCTCCTCCTAGTACATCCTACACATAGTATCACTTAGCTGTGCTGGGAGATGATGTGTATATGGTACAGTCACAGTGTCCTCCTCCTAGTACATCCTACACATAGTAACACTTAGCTGTGCTGGGAGTTGATGTGTATGTTCTCTATGCACAGTGTCCTCCTCCTAGTACATCTACACATAGTAACACTTAGCTATGCTGGGAGGTGATGTGTATGTAGTACACTCACAGTGTCCTCCTCCTAGTACATCTACACATAGTAACACTTTTAGCTATGCTGGGATACGATGTGCACATGCTACAGGCACAGTGTCCTCCTTCTAGTACATCCTACACATAGTAACACTTAGCTGTGCTGGGAGATGATGTGTATGTAGTACAGGCACAGTGTCCTCCTCCTAGTACATATACACATAGTAACACTTAGCTGTGTTGGGAGGTGATGTGTATGTGGAACAGGCACAGTGTCCTCCTCCTAGTACATCTACACATAGTAACACTTAGCTGTGCTTGGAGGTGATGTGTATGTGGTACAGGCACAGTGTCCTCCTCCTAGTACATATACACATAGTAACACTTAGCTGTGCTGGGAGGTGTTGTGTATGTGGCACAGGCACAGTGTCCTCCTCCTAGTACATCTACACATAGTAACACTTAGCTGTGCTGGGAGATGATGTGTATGTAGTACATGCACAGTGTCCTCCTCCTAGTACATCTACACATAGTAACACTTAGCTATGCTGGGATATGATGTGTACATGCTACAGGCACAGTGTCCTCCTTCTAGTACATCCTACACATAGTAACACTTAGCTCTGCTGGGATATGATATGTATGTGCTACAGGCACAGTGTCCTCCTCCTAGTACATCTACACATAGTAACACTTATCTGTGCTGGGAGGTTATGTATATGTAGTACAGGCACAGTGTGTCCTCCTAGTACATCCTAAACATAGTAACACTTAGCTGTGCTGGGAGGTGATGTGTATGTGGTAAAGGCACAGTGTCCTCCTCCTAGTACATCTACACATAGTAACACTTAGCTGTGCTGGGAGATGATGTGTATGTGGTACAGGCACAGTGTCCTCCTCCTAGTACATCTACACATAGTAACACTTAGCTGTGCTGGGAGATGATGTGTATGTGGTACAGGCACAGTGTCCTCCTCCTAGTACATCTACACATAGTAACACTTAGCTGTGCTGGGAGATGATGTGTATGTGCTACAGGCACGGTGACCTCCTTTTAGTACATCTACACATAGTAACACTTAGCTGTGCTGGGAGATGATGTGTATGTAGTACAGACACAGTGTCCTCCTCCTAGTACATCCTACACATAGTAACACTTAGCTGTGCTGGGCGATGATGTGTATGTGCTACAGCACAGTGTCCTCCTTTTAGTACATCCTACACATAGTAACACTTAGTTGTGCTGGGAGATGATGTGTATGTAGTAAAGACACAGAGTCCTCCTCCTAGTACATCCTACACATAGTAACACTTAGCTATGCTGGGATATGATGTGTATATGGTACAGGCACAGTGTCCTCCTTTTAGTACATCTACACATAGTAACACTTAGCTGTGCTGGGAGGTGATGTGTATGTGGTACAGGCACAGTGTCCTAGTACATGTACACATAATAACACTTAGCTGTGCTGAGAGGTGATGTGTATGTGCTATACACACAGTGTCCTCCTAGTACATCTGCACATAGTAACACTTAGCTGTGCTGGGAGGTGATGTGTATGTAGTACAGGTACCGTGTCCTCCTTCTAGTACATATACACATAGTAACACTTTGCTGTGCTGGGAGATGATGTGTATGTAGTACAGGCACAGTGTCCTCCTTCTAGTATATCTACACATAGTAACACTTAGCTATGCTGGGAGGTGATGTGTATGTGCTATAGGCACAGTGTCCTCCTCCTAGTACATCTACACATAGTAACACTTAGCTGTGCTGGGAGGTGATGTGTATGTGCTATAGGCAGTGTCCTCCTCCTAGTACATCTACACAAAGTAACACTTAGATGTGCTGGGAGATGATGTGTATGTAGTACAGTCACAGTGTCCTCCTCCTAGTACATCTACACATAGTAACACTTAGCTGTGCTGGGAGGTGATGTGTATGTGCTGCAGACAGTGTGTCCTCCTCCTAGTACTTCTACACATGGTAACACTTAGCTGTACTGGGAGGTGATGTGTATTTTCTATATACATGGTGTCCTCCTCCTAGTACATCTGCACATAGTAACACTTTTAGCTATGCTGGGATACGATGTGCACATGCTACAGGCACAGTGTCCTCCTTCTAGTACATCCTACACATAGTAACACTTAGCTGTGCTGGGAGATGATGTGTATGTAGTACAGGCACAGTGTCCTCCTCCTAGTACATATACACATAGTAACACTTAGCTGTGTTGGGAGGTGATGTGTATGTGGAACAGGCACAGTGTCCTCCTCCTAGTACATCTACACATAGTAACACTTAGCTGTGCTTGGAGGTGATGTGTATGTGGTACAGGCACAGTGTCCTCCTCCTAGTACATATACACATAGTAACACTTAGCTGTGCTGGGAGGTGTTGTGTATGTGGCACAGGCACAGTGTCCTCCTCCTAGTACATCT
Organism: Taudactylus pleione; assembly: GCA_031769625.1. Lineage (NCBI taxonomy): Eukaryota > Metazoa > Chordata > Amphibia > Anura > Myobatrachidae > Taudactylus > Taudactylus pleione. The sequence goes on from JAUIMM010000122.1 coordinate 174,169, forward strand.
ACACATAGTAACACTTAGCTGTGCTGGGAGATGATGTGTATGTAGTACATGCACAGTGTCCTCCTCCTAGTACATCTACACATAGTAACACTTAGCTATGCTGGGATATGATGTGTACATGCTACAGGCACAGTGTCCTCCTTCTAGTACATCCTACACATAGTAACACTTAGCTCTGCTGGGATATGATATGTATGTGCTACAGGCACAGTGTCCTCCTCCTAGTACATCTACACATAGTAACACTTATCTGTGCTGGGAGGTTATGTATATGTAGTACAGGCACAGTGTGTCCTCCTAGTACATCCTAAACAAAGTAACACTTAGCTGTGCTGGGAGGTGATGTGTATGTGGTAAAGGCACAGTGTCCTCCTCCTAGTACATCTACACATAGTAACACTTAGCTGTGCTGGGAGATGATGTGTATGTGGTACAGGCACAGTGTCCTCCTCCTAGTACATCTACACATAGTAACACTTAGCTGTGCTGGGAGATGATGTGTATGTGGTACAGGCACAGTGTCCTCCTCCTAGTACATATACACATAGTAACACTTAGGTATGCTGGGATATGATGTGTATATGATACAGGCTCAGTGTCCTCCTTCTAGTACATATACACATAGTAACACTTAGCTGTGCTGGGAGATTATGTGCATGTGGTACAGTCACCGTGTCCTCCTTCTAGTACATCTACACATAGTAACACTTAGCTGTGCTGGGAGATGATGTGTACATGCTACAGGCACAGTGTCCTCCTCCTCGTACATCCTACACATAGTAACACTTAGCTGTGCTTGGAGGTGATGTGTATGTGCTACAGGCACAGTGTCCTCCTCCTAGTACATCCTACACATAGTAACACTTAGCTGTGCTGGGAGATGATGTGTATGTGCTACAGGCACAGTGTCCTCCTCCTAGTACATCTACACATAGTAACACTTAGCTGTGCTGGGAGATTATGTGTATGTGGTACAGTCAGAGTGTCCTCCTCCTAGTACATCTACACATAGTAACACTTAGCTGTGCTGGGATATGAAGTGTACATGCTACAGGCACAGTGTCCTCCTTCTAGTACATCCTACACATAGTAACACTTAGCTATGCTGGGAGATGATATGTATGTGCTACAGGCACAGTGTCGTCCTCCTAGTACATCTACACATAGTAACACTTAGCTGTGCTGGGAGGTTATGTGTATGTGGTACAGGCACAGTGTCCTCCTCCTAGTACATCTACACATAGTAACACTTAGCTGTGCTGGGAGATGATGTGTATGTGGTACAGGCACAGTGTCCTCCTCCTAGTACATCTACACATAGTAACACTTAGCTGTGCTGGGAGATGATGTGTATGTGGTACAGGCACAGTGTCCTCCTCCTAGTACATATACACATAGTAACACTTAGCTATGCTTGGATATGATGTGTACATGCTACAGGCACAGTGTCCTCCTTCTAGTACATATACACATAGTAACACTTAGCTGTGCTGGGAGATGATGTGTATGAAGTACAGGTACCGTGTCCTTTTTCTAGTACATATACACATAGTAACACTTAGCTGTGCTGGGAGATGATGTGTATGTAGTACATGCACAGTGTCCTCCTTCTAGTACATATACACATAGTAACACTTAGCTGTGCTGGGAGGTGATGTGTTTGTAGTACAGGCACAGTGTCCTCCTCCTAGTACTTCCTACACATAGTAACACTTAGCTGTGCTGGGAGATGATGTGTATGTGCTACAGGCACAGTGTCCTCCTCCTAGTACATCTACACATAGTAACACTTAGCTGTGCTGGGAGATTATGTGTATGTGGTACAGTCACAGTGTCCTCCTCCTAGTACATCTACACATAGTAACACTTAGCTGTGCTGGGATATGATGTGTACATGCTACAGGCACAGTGTCCTCCTTCTAGTACACATTGTAACTCTTATCTCTCTCACCTGTAACATTCAGGTGTACTATTGTTTCATTGAGAATGATATTGCTATTTGGCATCCATATGATAATACAGTGGTAGGTGTCGATGTCTTGGAAGGAGAGATTGGTCAGGTTCAGGGTGAAATCGCCATCTCTCACCCTCAGGGGATTCAGATGTGCCCGTCCTTTGTACTTCTCATTCTGAGTACTGGTGTCCACCTTCCCATTGAGTACCGTGGTCACCACCAGTTTCTCCAGCTGCCAGTACACCGTAATCTGGTCAGGTGGGTATGGCAAGGGCTGGTATTTACAGGACAATTCCACAGAGCCCCTCAGCCTGCCGATCACACCATCGCTGCACCCCCATGCTAGGAGAAAGACATAATACATACATGTTATATGTTTTACTCAGAGATCTACAAACACATTAAGGTCCCATCAAGGGAACAACATACAGCCAAATCTGCATTAATTATCATGTAAGGTCTCATCCAAATCACCGACTTTCCCCGAAATGTGATGATGTAAGGTCCCTGACCTACATAATAATCACCCCTTATCTCCAGCTCATGTAGTAAGCGTGACGCCAGCACAAAGTCATTCACTAAGGATGGGGGTAAATCCATCTTACTACACACCGGTCACCTGCCAACACCCTCCAGGCTTCCTCTATGTTTCTATGGTGCAGAGCCAGGAGATCCTATTCATCCATTAGCCAACCTAGGACCTGTCTCAGGCGTACACAGAAGTGTGCAGCTGCGCCTATTGGCGGTCACCTTTCTGCGACTTTATGTAAGTGCCAATACAAACTCCTTCCCTAATGGTGTCATATTTCTTGCTACGTGTATCTGTATGGACACAATTGGGATGCATGCGTGGTTTGACTCAGACGCGTGCACAGATGTGTGACTAAGACATGGTGTGACTCAAATGTGTGACTGAGACATGGTGTGACTCAGATGTGTGCACAGATGTGTGACTGAGACATGGTGTGACTCAGATGTGTGACTGAGACATGGTGTGACTCAGATGTGTGAATAAGACATGGTGTGACTCAGATGTGTGTGCAGATGTGTGACTGAGTCATGGTGTGACTCAGATGTGTGCACAGATGTGTGACTGAGACATGGTGTGACTTAGATGTGTGTACAGATGTGTGACTAAGACATGGTGTGACTCAAATGTGTGACTGAGACATGGTGTGACTCAGATGTGTGCACAGATGTGTGACTAAGACATGGTGTGACTCAAATGTGTGACTGAGACATGGTGTGACTCAAATGTGTGTGCAGATGTGTGACTGAGTCATGGTGTGACTCAGATGTGTGTACAGATGTGTGACTGAGACATGGTGTGCGCAGATGTGTGACTGATACATGGTGTGACTCAGATGTGTGACTGATACATGGTGTGACTCAGTTGTGTGCACAGATGTGTGACTGAGACATGGTATGACTCAGATGTTTATGCAGATGTGTGACAGACATGGTGTGACTCAGATGTGTGCGCAGATGTGTGACTGATACATGGTGTGACTCAGATGTGTGACTGAGATATGGTATGACTCAGATGTTTATGCAGATGTGTGACAGACATGGTGTGACTCAGATGTGTGCGCAGATGTGTGACTGACACATGGTGTGACTCCGATGTGTGACTTATACATGGTATGACTCAGATGTGTGCGCAGATGTGTGACTGATACATGGTGTGACTCAGATGTGTGACTGATACATGGTGTGACTCAGTTGTATGCACAGATGTGTGACTGAGACATGGTGTGACTCAGATATGTGTGCAGATGTGTGACTGAGACGTGATGTGACTCAGATGTGTGTGCAGATGTGTGACTGAGTCATGGTGTGACTCAGATGTGTGCACAGATATGTGACTGAGACATGGTGTGACTTAGATGTGTGACTGAGACATGGTGTGACTCAGTTGTATGTACAGATGTGTGACAGAGACATGGTGTGACTCAGTTGTGTGCGCAGATATGTGACTGATACATGGTGTGACTCAGATGTGTGACTGAGACATGGTGTGACTCAGATGTGTGCACAGATGTGTGACTGAGACATGGTGTGACTCAGATGTGTGCACAGATATGTGACTGATACATGGTGTGACTCAGATGTGTGACTGAGACATGGTGTGACTCAGATGTGTGCACAGATATGTGACTGATACATGGTGTGACTCAGATGTGTGACTGAGACATAATGTGACTCAGATGTGTGCATAGATGTGTGACTGAGACATGGTGTGACTCAAATGTGTGACTGAGACATGGTGTGACTCAGATGTGTGACTGAGACATGGTGTGACTCAGATGTGTGCACAGATGTGTGACTGAGACATGGTGTGACTCAGATGTGTGACTGAGACATGGTGTGACTCAGATGTGTGCACAGATGTGTGACTGAGACATGGTGTGACTCAGATGTGTGCACAGATATGTGACTGATACATGGTGTGACTCAGATGTGTGCACAGATATGTGACTGATACACGGTGTGACTCAGATGTGTGACTGAGACATGGTGTGACTCAGATGTGTGCACAGATGTCTGACTGAGACATGGTGTGACTCAGATGTGTGCACAGATGTGTGACTGAGACATGGTGTGACTCAGATGTGTGACTGAGACATGGTGTGACTCAGATGTGTGCACAGATGTGTGACTGAGACATGGTGTGACTCAGATGTGTGACTGAGACATGGTGTGACTCAGATGTGTGCACAGATGTGTGACTGAGACATGGTGTGACTCAGATGTGTGCACAGATATGTGACTGATACATGGTGTGACTCAGATGTGTGACTGAGACATGGTGTGACTCAGATGTGTGCATAGATGTGTGACTGAGACATGGTGTGACTCAGATGTGTGACTGAGACATGGTGTGACTCAGATGTGTGCACAGATGTGTGACTAAGACATGGTGTGACTCAGATGTGTGCACAGATGTGCGACTAAGACATGGTGTGACTCAAATGTGTGACTGAGACATGGTGTGACTCAGATGTGTGCACAGATGTGTGACTAAGTCATGATGTGACTCAGATGTGTGACTGAGACATGGTGTGACTCAGATGTGTGCGCAGATGTGTGACTGATACATGGTGTGACTCAGATGTGTGCACAGATGTGTGACTGATACATGGTGTGACACAGATGTGTGACTGATACATGGTGTGACTCAGATGTGTGACTGAGACATGGTGTGACTCAGATGTGTGCACAGATGTGTGACTAAGTCATGGTGTGAATCAGATGTGCGACTAAGACATGGTGTGACTCAAATGTGTGACTGAGACATGGTGTGACTCAGATGTGTGTGCAGATGTGTGACTGATACATGGTGTGACTCAGATGTGTGCAGATGTGTGACTGAGACGTGGTGTGACTCAGATGTGTACAGATGTGTGACTGAGACATGGTGTGACTCAGATGTGTGCACAGATGTGTGACTAAGTCATGGTGTGACTCAGATGTGCGACTAAGACATGGTGTGACTCAAATGTGTGACTGAGACATGGTGTGACTCAGATGTGTGACTGAGACATGGTGTGACTCAGATGTGTGCGCAGATGTGTGACTGATACAAGGTGTGACTCAGATGTGTGCACAGATGTGTGACTGATACATGGTGTGACACAGATGTGTGACTGATACATGGTGTGACTCAGATGTGTGACTGATACATGGTGTGACACAGATGTGTGACTGAGACATGGTGTGACTCAGATGTGTGCGCAGATGTGTGACTGATACATGGTGTGACTCAGATGTGTGACTGATACATGGTGTGACTCAGATGTGTGCGCAGATGTGTGACTGATACATGGTGTGACTCATATGTGTGACTGATACATGGTGTGACTCAGTTGTGTGCACAGATGTGTGACTGATACATGGTGTGACTCAGATGTGTGCGCAGATATGTGACTGATACATGGTGTGACTCAGATGTGTGACTGAGACATGGTGTGACTCAGTTGTGTGCACAGATGTGTGACTGAGACATGGTTTGACTCAGATGTTTATGCAGATGTGTGACAGACATGGCGTGACTCAGATGTGTGCACAGATGTGTGACTAAGACATGGTTTGACTCAGATGTGTGACTGAGACATGGTGTGACTCAGATGTGTGCCTGAGACATGGTGTGACTCAGATGTGTGCGCAGATGTGTGACTGATACATGGTGTGACTCTGATGTGTGACTGAGACATGGTGTGACTCAGATGTGTGACTGAGACATGGTGTGACTCAGATGTGTGACTAAGACATGGTGTGACTCAGATGTGTGCACAGATGTGTGACTGAGACATGGTGTGATTCAGATGTGTGCACACATGTGTGACTGAGACATGGTGTGACTCAGATGTGTGACTGAGAAATGGTGTGACTCAGATGTGTGCGCAGATGTGTGACTGATACATGGTGTGACTCAGATGTTTGATACATGGTGTGACTCAGATGTGTGCACAGATGTGTGACTGAGACATGGTGTGATTCAGATGTGTGCACAGTTGTGTGACTGAGACATGGTATGACTCAGATGTGTGCGCAGATGTGTGACTGAGTCATGGTGTGTCTCAGATGTGTGCAGATGTGTGAACGTGATGTGGTGTAGCTCAGACGTTTGCGCAGACGTGTGACTGATATATAGTGTGACTCAGACGTGTGCAGATGTGTGAATGTGATGTGGTATGACTCAGACATTTGCATAGACGTGTGACTGATACATGGTGTGACTCAGATGTGTGACTGAGACATGGTGTGACTCAGATGTGTACAGATGTGTGACTGATACATGGTGTGACTCAGATGTGTGATTGAGACATGGTGTGACTCAGATGTGTGCAGATGTGTGACTGAGATGTGGTGTGACTCAGACGTGTGCAGATGTGTGACTGAGATGTGGTGTGACTCAGATGTGTGCAGATGTGTGACTGAGATGTGGTGTGACTCAGATGTGTACAGATGTGTGACAGATGTGTTGTGACTCAGACGTTTGCAGATGTGTGACTCAGATGTGTGAATGAGACATGGTGTGACTCAGACGTGTGCAGATGTGTTACTGAGATGTGGTGTGACTCAGATGTGTGCAGATGTGTGACTGAGACGTGGTGTGTCTCAGATGTGTACAGACGTGTGACTGATACATGGTGTGACTCAGACGTGTGCAGATGTGTGAATGAGACATGGTGTGACTCAGATGTGTGCAGATGTGTGAATGAGATGTGGTGTGACTCAGATGTGTACAGATGTGTGAATGAGATGTGGTGTGACTCAGATGTGTACAGACATGTGACTGATACATGGTGTGACTCAGACGTGTGCAGATGTGTGAATGAGACATGGTGTGACTCAGATGTGTGCAGATGTGTGAATGAGATGTGGTGTGACTCAGATGTGTACAGACGTGTGACTGATACATGGTGTGACTCAGACGTGTGCAGATGTGTGAATGAGACATGGTGTGACTCAGATGTGTGCAGATGTGTGAATGAGATGTGGTGTGACTCAGATGTGTGACTGATACATGGTGTGACTCAGATGTGTGATTGAGACATGGTGTGACTCAGATGTGTGCAGATGTGTGACTGAGACGTGGTGTGACTCAGATGTGTGACTGAGACGTGGTGTGACTCAGATGTGTGCAGATGTGTGAATGAGACGTGGTGTGACTCAGATGTGTGCAGATGTGTGAATGAGACATGGTGTGACTCAGACGTGTGCAGATGTGTGACTGAGATGTGGTGTGACTCAGATGTGTACAGATGTGTGACTGATACATGGTGTGACTCAGATGTGTGATTGAGACATGGTGTGACTCAGATGTGTGCAGATGTGTGACTGAGATGTGGTGTGACTCAGATGTGTACAGACGTGTGACTGATACATGGTGTGACTCAGATGTGTGCAGATGTGTGAATGAGACGTGGTGTGACTCAGACATGTGCAGATGTGTGACTGATACATGGTGTGACTCAGATGTGTGATTGAGACATCGTGTGACTCAGATGTGTGCAGATGTGTGACTGAGACGTGGTGTGACTCAGATGTGTGACTGAGACGTGGTGTGACTCAGATGTGTACAGATGTGTGACAGATGTGTTGTGACTCAGACGTTTGCAGATGTGTGACTCAGATGTGTGAATGAGACATGGTGTGACTCAGACGTGTGCAGATGTGTTACTGAGATGTGGTGTGACTCAGATGTGTGCAGATGTGTGACTGAGACGTGGTGTGTCTCAGATGTGTACAGACGTGTGACTGATACATGGTGTGACTCAGACGTGTGCAGATGTGTGAATGAGACATGGTGTGACTCAGATGTGTGCAGATGTGTGAATGAGATGTGGTGTGACTCAGATTTGTGCAGATGTGTGAATGAGATGTGGTGTGACTCAGATGTGTGCAGATGTGTGAATGAAATGTGGTGTGACTCAGATGTGTACAGATGTGTGAATGAGATGTGGTGTGACTCAGATGTGTACAGACATGTGACTGATACATGGTGTGACTCAGACGTGTGCAGATGTGTGAATGAGACATGGTGTGACTCAGATGTGTGCAGATGTGTGAATGAGATGTGGTGTGACTCAGATGTGTACAGACGTGTGACTGATACATGGTGTGACTCAGACGTGTGCAGATGTGTGAATGAGACATGGTGTGACTCAGATGTGAGCAGATGTGTGAATGAGATGTGGTGTGACTCAGATTTGTGACTGATACATGGTGTGACTCAGATGTGTGATTGAGACATCGTGTGACTCAGATGTGTGCAGATGTGTGAATGAGACGTGGTGTGACTCAGATGTGTGCAGATGTGTGAATGAGACGTGGTGTGACTCAGACGTGTGCAGATGTGTGACTCAGATGTGTGAAGATGTGTGACTGAGATGTGGTGTGAGTCAGATGTGTACAGATGTGTGACTGATACATGGTGTGACTCAGATGTGTGATTGAGACATGGTGTGACTCAGATGTGTGCAGATGTGTGACTGAGATGTGGTGTGACTCAGATGTGTACAGACGTGTGACTGATACATGGTGTGACTCAGATGTGTGAATGAGACGTGGTGTGACTCAGACATGTGCAGATGTGTGACTGATACATGGTGTGACTCAGATGTGTGATTGAGACATCGTGTGACTCAGATGTGTGCAGATGTGTGACTGAGACGTGGTGTGACTCAGATGTGTGACTGAGACGTGGTGTGACTCAGATGTGTGCAGATGTGTGAATGAGACGTGGTGTGACTCAGATGTGTGCAGATGTGTGACTGAGATGTGGTGTGACTCAGATGTGTACAGATGTGTGAATGAGACGTGGTGTGACTCAGACGTGTGCAGATGTGTGACTGAGATGTGGTGTGACTCAGATGTGTGCAGATGTGTGACTGAGATATGGTGTGACTCAGATGTGTACAGATGTGTGACTGAGATGTGTTGTGACTCAGACGTGTGCAGATGTGTGACTCAGATGTGTGAATGAGACATGGTGTGACTCAGACGTGTGCAGATGTGTGAATGAAATGTGGTGTGACTCAGATGTGTACAGATGTGTGAATGAGATGTGGTGTGACTCAGATTTGTGCAGATGTGTGAATGAGATGTCGTGTGACTCAGATGTGTGCAGATGTGTGAATGAGATGTGGTGTCACTCAGATGTGTGCAGATGTGTGACTGAGATGTGGTGTGACTCAGATGTGTACAGATGTGTGACAGATGTGTTGTGACTCAGACGTTTGCAGATGTGTGACTCAGATGTGTGAATGAGACATGGTGTGACTCAGACGTGTGCAGATGTGTGAATGAGACATGGTGTGACTCAGATGTGTGCAGTTGTGTGAATGAGATGTGGTGTGACTCAGATGTGTGCAGATGTGTGAATGAGACATGGTGTGACTCAGATGTGTGCAGTTGTGTGAATGAGATGTGGTGTGACTCAGATGTGTGCAGATGTGTGAATGAAATGTGGTGTGACTCAGATGTGTACAGATGTGTGAATGAGATGTGGTGTGACTCAGATTTGTGCAGATGTGTGAATGAGATGTGGTTTGACTCAGACGTGTGCAGATGTGTGAATGAGACATGGTGTGACTCAGATGTGTGCAAATGTGTGAATGAGACATGGTGTGACTCAGATGTGTGCAGATGTGTGAATCAGATGTGTGCAGATGTGTGAATGAGATGTGGTGTGACTCAGATGTGTGCAGGTGTGCGACTGATACATGGTGTGACTCAGACGTGTGCAGATGTGTGAATGAGACATGGTGTGACTCAGATGTGTGCAGATGTGTGAATGAGACATGGTGTGACTCAGATGTGTGCAGATGTGTGACTGAGACGTGGTGTGACTCAGATGTGTACAGACGTGTGACTGATACATGGTGTGACTCAGATGTGTGATTGAGACATGATGTGACTCAGATGTGTGCAGATGTGTGACTGAGACGTGGTGTGACTCAGATGTGTACAGATGTGTGAATGAGATGTGGTGTGGCTTATAGGAGAAGGGAGGCAGATGTAGAACGGTTAGAGAGGAAGATGAGCATATCAACAAATATCGATTGTCCGATATACCGGGAAGTATTGATAATGGGAACAGACATGGATGCAGTGCCGAACTTTACACAGCTGAGCAAAGTTTTGCTACTGAGTCCAGAAGTCCCTTCTTGCACACGTATGAATCCAAGAGACCTACAGCATATTGCTAATACTTGATGTGACCCCCTGGGCTTATTTGGGTAGAGACTGCCCCGTATGCTGGTACTTGTGGTTCTCCAAGTACCAGCATCCAGCATGTGGGGGAGGCTTGCTGGCACCTGTAGTTCTCCAGGAAAAGACAATATTATTACATCTATCTCACTGCACTTTACACAATCAACTTGGCACCCACTGATCAGGGATGCCAGAGATTGTCCCGGGCCTGGTGTACCCTTGAGAGGGGGACCCCTTTATTGGAGGGGATCTCCAGCCTGGGTTGACTAGCAGTCAGGGGTAATGCTTTGGCCAGGGGACCCGATGAAAGGGTTACCCTAACTGTGGCATTACCCCCCACTAGGAAGAGTCTGGTGCTGGTTATGGAAAATATAGGGGACCCCTACTTATTTTGTCCCCGGTACCACAACCAGGACAGACTCTACAGAGACCGGGGCTGGTTATGCTTGTGTGGAGGGGGGAACCGCCATTTAAAAAAAAAAAATGTATGTTTTTTTGGGTTTTTTTTGCTTTTTTTCACAGACAGAAACATGCACGGGTCTCACAGATCTGTGCATCTCTCTGTGTTACTCGGACCTGCACAGCTGATACTTGCTATCCTGAACCAGGTCTGTTTTCACACAGTAATAGTGTGCGAGTGAAACACTCGCACTCTATTACGGGTTGGGTATGAAATACCAGCGGTTCAAATCCTGACCCCGGAAGCCTGACAGCTAAAGATCCCGACGGAGGCTGGTAAGCACCCTATTACTCCCCTCTCCCCCCAATTACCCTAACCCTCCTTTGGTGGTGCATAACCCTAACCTCCCCTCAGTGGTGCCTAACCCTGACCTCCCCTCGGTGGTGCCTAACCCTAACCTCCCCGGGTGCTGCCTAATCCTGACCTCCCCTCGGTGGTGCCTAACCCTAACCTCCCTGGGTGGTGCCTAACCCTGACCTCCCCTCAGTGGTGCCTAACCTCCCCGGGTGGTGCCTAACCCTGACCTCCCCTTGGTGGTATCTAACCCTAACCTCCCTAGATGGTGCCTAACCCTAACCTCCCCGGGTAGTGCCTAACCCTATCCTCCCAGGGTGGCGCCTAACCCTGACCTCCCCGGGTGGTGCCTAACCCTGACCTCCCCTCGGTGGTGCCTAACCCTAACCCCCCGCGGGTGGTGCCTAACCGTAACCTCTCCGGGTGGTGCCTAACCCTGACCTCCCCTCGGTGGTGCCTAACCCTAACCTCCCCGGGTGGTGCCTAATCCTGACCTCCCCTTGGTGGTGCCTAACCCTAACCTCCCTGGGTGGTGCCTGACCTCGCCTCGGTGGTGCCTAACCTCCCCGGGTGGTGCCTAACCCTGACCTCCCCTTGGTGGTGCCTAACCTCCCCGTGTGGTGCCTAACCCTGACCTCCCCTTGGTGGTGCCGAACCCTAACCTCCCTAGGTGGTGCCTAACCCTAACCTTCCCGGGTGGTGCCTAACCCTGACCTCCCCTCAGTGGTGCCTAACCCTGACCTCCCCTCAGTGGTGCCTAACCCTGACCTCCCCTTGGTGGTGCCTAACCCTAACCCCCCTGGGTGGTGCCTAACCATAACCTCCCTGGGTGGTGCCTAACCCTAACCTTCCCGGGTGGTGCCTAACTCTAACCTCCCCTCGGTGGTGCCTAACCCTGACCTCCCCGGGTGGTGCCTAACCCTAACCTCCACTCAGAGGTGCCTAACCCTGACCCTAACCCCCCCGGGTGGTGCCTAACCCCCCTTCCTGCACCCTATACCTCACCCTCCCAGGGGGTGCCTGACCCTATCCTCCCCCCAATGGTGCCTATCTCTAACCTTCCCGGGTGGTGCCTAACCCTGACCTCCCCGGGTGGTGCCTAACCCTAACCTCCCCTCGGTGGTGCCTGACCCTAACCCCCCAGGATGGTGCCTAACCCCCGTTCCCGCACCCTATACCTAACCCTCCCAGGAGGTGCCTGACCCTATCATCCCCCCAGTGGTGCCTAACCCTAACCTCCCCTCAGTGGTGCCAAACCCGAACCTCCCTGGGGGGTGCCTAACCCCCCCTCCTGCACCCTATACCTAACCCTCCCAGGGGGTGCCTGACCCTACCTTCCCCCCAGTGGTGCCTAACTCTAACCACCCTCCCGGCAGCTTTACTCTAATCCTCCTTGGGGGGTGCCTAGCCCTATGTCCCCCCCAGGGGATGCCTAATCCTAACACCCCCCCCCTTTCACCGGCCGTGGCTAAGACTTACCTGGCTCCGGTGTTTTACGATCAGGATGTCGGCTGTCAGGATTCCGATGCCAGTTTCTTGATCCGTAAGGGTATAGCAACATCTGCATTTTGCCAGGCGGTGGATTATGCACTACATCTATTACATTGCCCAAGTTGTGTCCTCAGAATGGCAAAACATCTGGATGCGCGAGTTGCGGGGGAAAAACATGCGAGTTTGCCTTTTCTCACACCCTATTACATCTCGCCCAACGTATCCTTTATTTCAAAGCGCAATGTGGCAGCGAGGAAAATCACAAATATTACTAAGAGGAAATTTATAAACTACTGTTTACTGACCCTATTCTACATGAAAATCCAGATACTAAACCTTCATTTGTTTTCTTTTAAAAAAAGTAAAAAAATATAAAATATATCTTAGCTCCCAGTTTTTTTCGGAATCCCTCAGACTCTGGATCAAATTGTAGGCAACGTACCCTTATGGGTCCCCCAGTGGTTGGTTTTCAGGTACAATCGCAAGAAATATACCTGCAGCTAAAATTCCATTAGCAGCCGAAACACTAAGGGCCTGATTCTGACCCGGTCGCAAGCGCTGTGCGCGCGCTACCGGGTCGATGGTGGGCCAGTGCGCATGCGCACGATGGAGCCGGCTCCGTCGTGCGCGAGACCCGGATAGCGACGGGCAAGCCGTTGCTCCGGGTCTCGCACCAAAGGGGGCGTGCTGTCGATGTTGAGTGACAGCACGCCCCCTTTGGTTGGCGGGCCGGGGGGTGGCTGCCCAGACGGAGGCGTTCCCATGTGAACGCCTCCATTTGGGGACGGCCCCACTGACATCACGAGTGATGTCAGTGGGAGAGATTTTGGCTCTGTTAGAGCTGATATCTTTCTGGGGCTTGCGGCAACGAGATCCTACCACAAGGGTCTCGTCGCAAGCCCGATGGTCACGATGGTCTTGACCATCGCGACCATCTTCCTGGTCACTCGCTATAGCTGTGGGTGGTCACCCATAGCTATGCGAGCGGCCAGGAGGCTGTTCAAAAAAAACATAGCCCGGCCCTAATTCAGAGCGAGCACTCTGTCAGAGCGTCCGGCTCTGAATCAGGGCCTAATCTGTTTTTTTCTAAGAGAATTTCTCACTGACTGCTCTATTCATTATGTTAGTTATCAGGGACCCAGTGGATCCCTATAATTAACATTTGAACTCGCAGTGAGCGCCGGAGCAATTCAACATTACTCTGCGAAGAGACAGCTGATCCGAAAAATAGCTGTTTCCCCGAATGCTTTCACGGCTCCATTCAGAGCACCTGTGTGACCTGAAGTTCAAGAAGGTGCACAAAAGCCCCGATGTCTGGCGGTAGGGACACGGTTATACTAGTGTATGGGGACAGCGGCCATTCCGGGAGAGGAAGGTAAGCAGGAGATATCTGTGATACTAGTGTATGCGGACAGCGGCCATTCCGGGAGAGAAAGGTAAGCAGGAGATATCTGTGATACTAGTGTATGGGGACAGCGGCCATTCCGGGAGAGAAAGGTAAGCAGGAGATATCTGTGATACTAGGGTATGGGGACAGCGGCCATTCAGCGAGAGAAAGGTAAGCAGGAGATATCTGTGATATTAGTGTATGGGGACAGCGGCCATTCCGGGAGAGGAAGGTAAGCAGGAGATATCTGTGATACTAGTGTATGGGGACAGCGGCCATTCAGCGAGAGAAAGGTAAGCAGGAGATATCTGTGATACTAGGGTATGGGGACAGCGGCCATTCCGGGAGAGGATGGTAAGCAGGAGATATCTGTGATACTAGTGTATGGGGACAGCGGCCATTCCGGGAGAGGATGGTAAGCAGGAGATATCTGTGATACTAGTGTATGGGGACAGCGGCCATTCCGGGAGAGGATGGTAAGCAGGAGATATCTGTGATACTAGTGTATGGGGACAGCGGCCATTCCGGGAGAGGATGGTAAGCAGGAGATATCTGTGATACTAGTGTATGGGGACAGCGGCCATTCCGGGAGAGGATGGTAAGCAGGAGATATCTGTGATACTAGTGTATGGGGACAGCGGCCTTTCCGGGAGAGGAAGGTAAGCAGGAGATATCTGTGATACTAGTGTATGGGGACAGCGGCCATTCCGGGAGAGGAAGGTAAGCAGGAGATATCTGTGATACTAGTGTATGGGGACAGCGGCCATTCCGGGAGAGGAAGGTAAGCAGGAGATATCTGTGATACTAGTGTATGGGGACAGCGGGTCATTCCGGGAGAGGAAGGTAAGCAGGAGATATCAGTGATATTAATGTATGGGGACAGCGGGTCATTCCGGGAGAGGATGGTAAGCAGGAGATATCAGTGATATTAGTGTATGGGGACAGCGGGTCATTCCGGGAGAGGAAGGTAAGCAGGAGATATCTGTGATACTAGTGTATGGGGACAGCGGGTCATTCCGGGAGAAGAAGGTAAGCAGGAGATATCTGTGATAGTAGTGTATGGGGACAGTGGGCCATTCCGGGAGAGAAAGGTAAGCAGGAGATATCTGTGATACTAGTGTATGGGGACAGCGGGCCATTCCGGGAGAGGAAGGTAAGCAGGAGATATCTGTGATACTAGTGTATGGGGACAGCGGCCATTCCTGGAGAGGAAGGTAAGCAGGAGATATCTGTGATACTAGTGTATGGGGACAGCGGCCATTCCAGGAGAGGAAGGTAAGCAGGAGATATCTGTGATACTAGTGTATGAGGACAGCGGCCATTCCGGGAGAGGAAGGTAAGCAGGAGATATCTGTGATACTAGTGTATGGGGACAGCGGGACATTCCGGGAGAGGAAGGTAAGCAGGAGATATCTGTGATACTAGTGTATGAGCACAGCGGGCCATTCCGGGAGAGGAAGGTAAGCAGGAGATATCTGTGATACTAGTGTATGGGGACAGCGGCCATTCCGGTAGAGAAATGTAAGCAGGAGATATCTGTGATACTAGTGTATGGGGACAGCGGCCATTCCGGTAGAGAAAGGTAAGCAGGAGATATTTGTGATACTAGTGTATGGGGACAGCGGCGATTCCGGGAGAGGAAGGTAAGTAGGAGATATCTGTGATACTAGTGTATGAGGAAAGCGGCCATTCTGGGAGAGGAAGGTAAGCAGGAGATATCTGTGATATTAGTGTATGGGGATATAGGGCCATTCCGCAAGAGAAAGGTAAGCAGGAGATATCTGTGATACTAGTGTATGGGGACAGTGGGCCATTCCGGGAGAGAAAGGTAAGCAGGAGATATCTGTGATACTAGTGTATGAGGACAGCGGGCCATTCCGGGAGAGGAAGGTAAGCAGGAGATATCTGTGATACTACTGTATGGGGACAGCAGGCCATTCCGGGAGAGGAAGGTAAGTAGGAGATATCTGTGATACTACTGTATGGGGACAGCGGGCAATTCCGTGGGAAAGGTAAGCAGGAGATATCTGTGATACTAGTGTATGGGGACAGCGGGCCATTCCGGGAGAGAAAGGTAAGTAGGAGATATCTGTGATACTAGTGTATGAGGACAGCGGCCATTCCGGGAGAGAAAGGTAAGCAGGAGATATCTGTGATACTAGTGTATGAGGACAGCAGGTCATTCCGGGAGAGAAAGGTAAGCAGGAGATATCTGTGATACTAGTGTATGGGGACAGCGGGCCATTCCGGGAGAGGAAGGTAAGCAGGAGATATCTGTGATACTAGTGTATGGGGACAGCGGGCCATTCCGGGAGAGGAAGGTAAGCAGGAGATATCTGTGATACTAGTGTATGGGGACAGCGGGCCATTCCGGGAGAGGAAGGTAACTGGAGATATCTGTGATACTAGTGTATGAGGAAAGCGGCCTTACTGGGAGAAGAAGGTAAGCAGGAGATATCTGTGATATTAGTGTATGGGGATATAGGGCCATTCCGTAAGAGAAAGGTAAGCAGGAGATATCTGTGATACTAGTGTGTCACGGCCAGGGTATTTCAGCATGGCGCTAGGCGAGTGTTACCTGTGAGGTCATTGTGGCGCGGGCTGTCTGGTGGTGGAGCTGGTGTCTGGCGGGGGGCTTTGGCGGTGCGCGTTGTTGTGCGGGCCTGTTGGCACTCTGCGCTGGTAAGGCCTGGCGGCATCTCCGTTCCGTTTGGCATGGGCGCCGCCATCTTGCCTTCTGGCCATGTGATGCGGCTGGCCAATCCTGGTGAGTTACATGTTCCCTTCAGCCAGTAACAGCACGGCATGGGGTATTTAGGAAGGGTCAGTGCCTTCCTTCTTTGCCAGTGCAACGTGTATCTCAGCCTAGCTGAGAGGGAGTTCTCTGTGCTTATCCTGTGAATTCGCTGTCTGCCAGTCTGCCTGTCAGCTCCTAGCTCCTGCTGGAATACCCCGCTTCCTCCATCACCCTTGCCCATACCTGAGTGCCTGAGCCTGCTGACATCCTGCTCATTTGCATTAGTTCACTACCTGCATACCTGGCTTATTATTTCCTGCATCACTACCTGCATACCTGGCTTATTATTTCCTGCATCACTACCTGCATACCTGGCTTATTTCCTGCATACCTGGCTTGATTATTTTCAGTTTCACTACCTGCACACCTGGACAGCTCTGATTGTTTCTACTTGGACATTAACCTATTACTCCCACCACAGAACTCTTGTGCACATTTATATATTCCTGGACTTTTATTTACTGCCATATTTTATGTCGGTGGTCTAAGACCATGTATCGATTATCGAGGCCTTAATGACATTACTGTAAAGAATTGATACCCTCTTCCCCTGATTACTGAGTTGTTTGATAGGGTCAAGGGCTCTGTCATTTTTTCTAAATTAGATCTGAGAGGGGCTTACAACCTCATTCGTATCCGAGCTGGCGATGAATGGAAGACCGCTTTTAATACCAGAGATGGACATTTCGAATATTTAGTAATGCCTTTTGGATTGTGCAACGCCCCTGCTGTCTTTCAGAGTTTCGTTAATGAGATTTTCCGGGATCTGTTATATGTTTCGGTTGTTGTCTATCTGGATGACATACTGATTTTTTCACCCTCTGTGGCTAAACATCAAGAACATGTTAAAGAAGTTTTGACCCGTTTGAGAGAAAACCACCTTTACTGCAAACTGGAGAAGTGCGTCTTTGGAGTGCCCAGTGTGCCTTTTCTCGGCTATGTAATTTCTGGCTCCAGTTTAGAAATGGACCCCAAGAAGGTTCAAGCAATTCTGGATTGGACCCGACCTCAGACACTGAAAGCCATCCAGAGATTGTTGGGCTTCGCCAATTATTATAGACGCTTTATTAGGGGATTTTCTACATTGCTGGCTCCCATTACAGCCTTGACCCGCAAAGGTGCTAATCCTGCCCAATGGTGACCTGAGGCAGAGTCTGCCTTTCATCTTCTAAAACAGGCCTTTATCTCAGCACCAGTTCTTTGACAACCAGATCTGGACAGGCCTTTTTTGTTTGAAGTAGACGCATCATCTGAAGCTGTGGGAGCAGTCTTGTCTCAACGTTATGAGAACAACCGAGTCCATCCGTGTGGGTTCTTTTCTAAAAAATTCTCACCTGCCGAAAGGAACTACGCCATAGGTGAGCAAGAACTACTAGCTGTAAAGTTGGCTTTGAAGGAATGGAGATATTTGCTAGGAGGCGCCAAATTTCCATTTACTGTATTTACGGACCATAGAAATCTCCTATTTCTCAAAAACCTCCAATGTGTGAGTCCTCGTTTGGCCCGCTGGGCAATATTCTTTGCCAGGTTTCAGTTCACCCTGACCTTCCGGTCTGGAGCACTTAATCAGAAGGCTGATGCACTATCGAGATCTCTCCTCTGTGATGATCAATCTGAAAATCAAAGCAATACCCCTGTCTTGGAATCAAGAGTTTTCGCCGCATTACAAGTTCAGCCTCCTACGGGAAAATCATTTGTGGCCCCGGAATTAAGGACGCGGCTTCTCACTTGGGCACATTCCTCTCGCTTCGCAGGGCACTCAGGCACTCGCAGGGCACTCGGAAGACCTTGGAGTTCCTGAAAAGACACTATTGGTGGCCTTCTATGAAAGCAGATATAATGGAGTTCATCTCTTCCTGCTCCTCCTGTGCCCAGCATAAATCATCACGACAAGCTCCAGCTGGGGAATTGCTTCCATTACCTACTCCATCACGTCCATGGACGCATCTCTCCATGGATTTCGTCACAGACCTGCCAGTCTCTCAAGGCTTCAACACTATCTGGGTTGTAATAGAACGATTCTCTAAGATGGTCCACTATATACCGTTGAAGAAGTTACCTTCTGCCCCTGACCTGGCACAGTTGTTTGTTCAACCCATATTTCGTCTACATGGCCTTCCTGCTGAAATTGTCTCTGAACGTGGTGTGCAGTTTACTGCAAAATTCTGGAGGGCTTTGTGTTCTGTTCTTCAAGTGAAGTTAAACTTTTCCACGGCCTACCATCCACAAAGCGACGGCTCCACCGAGAGAGTTAATCAAGATCTAGAAACTTTCTTAAGAATTTTTATGTCATCTTCCCAGGACAATTGGGCTGTCTTGCTGCCGTGGGCCGAGTTTGCACACAATGCTTCCTACCATTCGTCAACCAAACGCCATTTCAGGTTGTTTATGGCCTTCATCCTCGTGTTCCCGAATTCCGAAACCTGCCTGTTTTTGATGTTCCGGCCGTGGAGGACACGTTGCGGAATTTTGCTGCCATCTGGACTCAAGTACGGTCTGATTTGTTGAAGGCATCCTCTCGTTATAAGACCCAGGCCGATGAGAAGCGTAGAATAGTTCCACGCATGCAAGTAGGAGACCAGGTCTGGTTGTCTACCCGGAACCTTCGTCTAAGAGTTCCTTCAATGAAATTTGCACCCCGCTTTATTGGTCCCTTCACTGTTACAGAAGTCATTAATCCAGTGGCCTACCGTTTACAGTTACCCCCATACCTAAAAATTCCTAATTCCTTCCATGTTTCCTTATTAAAGCCCCTGGTCCTGAATAAGTTCCATAATGCTCTACCTGCTTCTCCTCAAGTCCAGACAGAGAGAGGAGTTGAGTTTGAGGTTGCCCAGATCTTGGACTCTCGTCTACGCAGAGGTCATCTACAGTATTTGCTGGACTGGAAAGGTTACGGTCCAGAGGAACATTGCTGGACCGATGCTCGCGATGTCCACGCTCCCTCGCTCATCAAGAGATTCCATTCTGCTCATCTGGAGAAGCCTGGTGAGTGTCCTGAGGCCACCCCAAAAGGGGGGGTGTACTGTCACGGCCAGGGTACTTCAGCATGGCGCTAGGCGAGTGTTACCTGTGAGGTCATTGTGGCACGGGCTGTCTGGTGGTGGAGCTGGTGTCTGGCGGGGGGCTTTGGCGGCGCGCGTTGTTGTGCGGGCCTGTTGTCACTCTGCGCTGGTAAGGCCTGGCGGCGTCTCCATTCCATTTGGCATGGGTGCCGCCATCTTGCCTTCTGGCCATGTGATGCGGCTGGCCAATCCTGGTGAGTCACATGTTCCCTCCGGCCAGTAAGAGCACGGCATGGGGTATTTAGGAAGGGTCAGTGCCTTCCTTCTTTGCCAGTGCAACGTGTATCTCAGCCTAGCTGAGAGGGAGTTCTCTGCGCTTATCCTGTTCCTGTGAATTTGCTGTCTGACAGTCTGCCTGTCAGCTCCTAGCTCCCACTGGAATACCCCGCTTCCTCCATCACCCTTGCCCATACCTGAGTGCCTGAGCCTGCTGACATCCTGCTCATTTGCCTTAGTTCACTACCTGCATACCTGGCTTATTATTTCCTGCATCACTACCTGCATACCTGGCTTGATTATTTTCAGTCTCACTACCTGCACACCTGGACAGCTCTAATTGTTTCTACTTGGACATTAACCCATTATTCCCACCACAGAACTCTAGTGCACATTTATATATTCCTGGACTTTTATTTACTGCCATATTTTATGTCTTCTCAAGCACTTATTAAAAACCTAGTTGTTTATTCAAACCCGCTTCTGTGATCGCTCCAGCTACCACCCCGGGTCCACAAATAACCCAGAACATAACATAGTGTATGGGGAAAGTGGGCCGTTCCGCAAGAGAAAGGTAAGCAGGAGATATATGTGATAATAGTGTATGGGGACAGTGGGCCATTCCGGGAGAGAAAGGTAAGCAGGAGATATCTGTGATACTAGTGTATGGGGACAGCGGCCATTCCGGGAGAGGAAGGTAAACAGGAGATATCTGTGATACTAGTGTATGGGGACAGCGGCCATTCCTGGAGAGGAAGGTAAGCAGGAGATATCTGTGATACTAGTGTATGGGGACAGCGGCCATTCCAGGAGAGGAAGGTAAGCAGGAGATATCTGTGATACTAGTGTATGAGGACAGCGGCCATTCCGGGAGAGGAAGGTAAGCAGGAGATATCTGTGATACTAGTGTATGGGGACAGCGGGACATTCCGGGAGAGGAAGGTAAGCAGGAGATATCTGTGATACTAGTGTATGAGCACAGCGGGCCATTCCGGGAGAGGAAGGTAAGCAGGAGATATCTGTGATACTAGTGTATGGGGACAGCGGCCATTCCGGTAGAGAAATGTAAGCAGGAGATATCTGTGATACTAGTGTATGGGGACAGCGGCCATTCCGGGAGAGGAAGGTAAACAGGAGATATCTGTGATACTAGTGTATGGGGACAGCGGACATTCCGGGAGAGGAAGGTAAGTAGGAGATATCTGTGTTACTAGTGTATGGGGACATAGGGATATTCCGCAAGAGAAAGGTAAGCAGAAGATATCAGTGATACTAGTGTATGGGGACATAGGGCCATTCCTGGAGAGAAAGGTAAGCAGGAGATATCTGTGATACTAGTGTATGGGGACAGCGGCCATTCTGGGAGAGGAATGTAAGCAGGAGATATATGTCATAATAATGTATGGGGACAGCGGGCCATTCCGGGAGAGAAAGGTAAGCAGGAGATATTTGTGATACTATTGTATGGGGACAGCGGGCCATTCCGGGAGAGAAAGGTAAGTAGGAGATATCTGTGATACTAGCGTATAAGGACAGCGGCCATTCCGGGAGAGGAAGGTAAGCAGGAGATATCTGTGATACTAGTGTATGAGGACAGCGGCCATTCCGGGAGAGGAAGGTAAGCAGGATATATCTGTGATACTAGTGTATGGGGACAGCGGGCCATTCCGGGAGAGGAAGGTAAGCAGGAGATATCTGTGATACTAGTGTATGGGGACAGCGGGCCATTCCGGGAGAGAAAGGTAAGCAGGAGATATCTGTGATACTAGTGTATGGGGACAGCGGGCCATTCCGGGAGAGGAAGGTAAGCAGGAGATATCTGTAATACTAGTGTATGGGAACAGCGGGCCATTCCGGGAGAGGAAGGTAAGCAGGAGATATCTGTAATACTAGTGTATGAGGACAGCGGGCCATTCCGGGAGAGAAAGGTAAGCAGGAGATATCTGTGATACTAGTGTATGGGGACAGCGGGCCATTCCGGGTGAGGAAGGTAAGCAGGAGATATCTGTGATACTAGTGTATGGGGACAGCGGGCCATTCCGGGAGAGGAAGGTAAGCAGGAGATATCTGTAATACTAGTGTATGGGGACAGCGGGCCATTCCGGGAGAGGAAGGTAAGCAGGAGATATCTGTAATACTAGTGTATGAGGACAGCGGGCCATTCCGGGAGAGAAAGGTAAGCAGGAGATATCTGTGATACTAGTGTATGGGGACAGCGGGCCATTCCGGGAGAGGAAGGTAAGCAGGAGATATCTGTGATACTAGTGTATGGGGACAGCGGCCATTCCGGGAGAGGAAGGTAAGCAGGAGATATCTGTAATACTAGTGTATGAGGACAGCGGGCCATTCCGGGAGAGAAAGGTAAGCAGGAGATATCTGTGATACTAGTGTATGGGGACAGCGGGCCATTCCGGGAGAGGAAGGTAAGCAGGATATATCTGTGATACTAGTGTATGGGGACAGTGGGCCATTCCGGGAGAGAAAGGTAAGCAGGAGATATATGTGATACTAGTGTATGGGGGCAGCGGGCCATTCCGGGAGAGGAAGGTAAGTAGGAGATATATGTGATACTAGGGTATGGGGACAGCGGCGATTCCAGGAGAGGAAGGTAAGTAGGAGATATCTGTGATACTAGTGTATGGGGACAGCGGCCATTCCGGGAAAGGAAGGTAAGCAGGAGATATGTGATACTAGTGTATGGGGACAGCGGCCATTCCGGGAGAGGAAGGTAAGCAGGATATATGTGATACTAGGGTATGGGGACAGCGGCGATTCCGGGAGAGGAAGGTAAGTAGGAGATATCTGTGATACTAGTGTATGGGGACAGCGGCCATTCCGGGAGAGGAAGGTAAGCAGGAGATATATGTGATACTAGGGTATGGGGACAGCGGCGATTCCGGGAGAGGAAGGTAAGCAGGAGATATCTGTGATACTAGTGTATGGGGACAGCGGGACATTCCTGGAG
Organism: Taudactylus pleione; assembly: GCA_031769625.1. Taxonomy (NCBI): domain Eukaryota; kingdom Metazoa; phylum Chordata; class Amphibia; order Anura; family Myobatrachidae; genus Taudactylus; species Taudactylus pleione. The sequence continues at coordinate 197,519 of JAUIMM010000122.1, forward strand.
AGCGTATATTAGCATATAGTCACAGACACACGGCTGTACACCGGGGGAAGGGCTGATGCCAGCATTGGTATATAGTCAGACATACGGCTCTACACCGGGAGAGGGTCTGATACTAGTATTAGCATAAAGTCGCAGTCTCAGCTACGGTAACAGATGTTAATGAGGTCGCAGCAGTGCTTATCTCAGAATCAGGCTGTGCGCAATATGTGTAATGATCCCCTAATACATGAATATTACTTACCTAATATCAGACTCCAGAAGACAACAGCAAGTAACCTGCAGTAAAGAGAGAAGGTGATATAACCACACAGGTGCCATTATCTCACCACATCTTCTATACATTTACTACAGTTCTCTATTGACACAATTTACATGTAAATATGAAGTAATAATGACCCAGTCCCTGCCCAGCTCATTTCTGCATGCGCAGTGCAACTGGAGATAAAATATAGAATATACGCATTATAGATAAACCCTTCTACATATATAATTCTTACAATATCACCATCCTAAATGTTGCGGCAGTATTTGTACCACTGTGATTCATTTTATATAGTATCAGCTGCCATTATCATAGTCTGGTGAATCTTACTTCCTCCGTGGCGTATAGGACAAAGCCATATTGCTGGCGATAACCGTTCTCACCAGAGAAATAGGCCCTGTGTAAGAGAACATTGCCATGTATCATATATGCCATTCCTCCTGCCTCATGTCACGTTCTCTCTGCTCTCCCAGAATACTCTCCTCTCCCTGATCTCTCTACTCGTCCTCCTTCCCAGCACTGTCCTCACTCTGATCTCTCTCTCCTCACCCTCTTTCCCAGCACTCTCCTCACCCTGATCTCTCTCTCTCCTCCCCCTCCTTCCCAGCACTGTCCTCACTCTGATCTCTCTCTCCTCACCCTCCTTCCCAGCACTCTCCTCACCCTGATCTCTCTCTCCTCACCCTCCTTCCCAGCACTCTCCTCACCCTGATCTCTCTCTCCTCCCCAACCTTCCAAGCACTGTCCTCACTCTGATCTCTCTCTCCTCACCCTCCTTCCCAGCACTCTCCTCACCCTGATCTCTCTCTCCTCACCCTCCTTCCCAGCACTCTCCTCACCCTGATCTCTCTCTCCTCACCCTCCTTCCCAGCACTCTCCTCACCCTTATCTCTCTCTCCTCCCCCTCCTTCCCAGCACTCTCCTCACCCTGATCTCTCTCTCTCCTCCCCCTCCTTCCCAGCACTGTCCTCACTCTGATCTCTCTCTCCTCACCCTCCTTCCCAGCACTCTCCTCACCCTGATCTCTCTCTCCTCACCCTCCTTCCCAGCACTCTCCTCACTCTGATCTCTCTCTCCTCCCCCTCCTTCCCAGCACTCTCCTCACCCTGATCTCTCTACTCGTCCTCCTTCCCAGCACTCTCCTCACCCTGATCTCTCTCTCCTCACCCTCCTTCCCAGCACTCTCCTCACCCTTATCTCTCTCTCCTCCCCCTCCTTCCCAGCACTCTCCTCACCCTGATCTCTCTCTCTCTCCTCCCCCTCCTTCCCAGCACTCTCCTCACCCTGATCTCTCTCTCTCTCCTCACCCTCCTTCCCAGCACTCTCCTCACCCTGATCTCTCTCTCCTCCCCCTCCTTCCCAGCACTCTCCTCACCCTGATCTCTCTCTCTCTCTCTCCTCACCCTCCTTCCCAGCACTCTCCTCACCCTCCTTCCCAGCACTCTCCTCGCCCTGATCTCTCTATGCTCACCCTCCTTCCCAGCACTCTCCTCACCCTGATCTCTCTCTCCTCCCCCTCCTTCCCAGCACTCTCCTCACCCTGATCTCTCTCTCCTCCCCCTCCTTCTCAGCACTCTCCTCACCCTAATCTCTCTCTCCTCACCCTCCTTCCCAGCACTCTCATCGCCCTCCTTCTCAGCTCTCTCCTTGCCCTGATCTCTCTCTCCTCACCCTCCTTCCCAGCACTCTCCTCACCCTGATCTCTCTCTCTCCTCACCCTCCTTCCCAGCACCCTCCTCACCCTAATCTCTCTCTCCTCACCCTCCTTCCCAGCACTCTCGTCGCCCTCCTTCCCAGCTCTCTCCTCGCCCTGATCTCTCTCTCCTCACCCTCCTTCCCAGCACTATCTTCACCCTGATCTCTCTCTCTCCTCACCCTCCTTCCCAGCACCCTCCTCACCCTGATCTCTCTCTCCTCCCCCTCCTTCCCAGCACTCTCCTCACCCTGATCTCTCGCTCTCTCTCTCTCTCTCTCCTCACCCTCCTTCCCAGCACTCTCCTCACCCACCTTCCCAGCACTCTCCTCGCCCTGATCTCTCTCTCCTCACCCTCCTTCCCAGCACTCTCCTCACCCACCTTCCCAGTACTCTCCTCACCCTGATCTCTCTCTCCTCACCCTCCATCCCAGCACTGTCCTCACTCTGATCTCTCTCTCCTCGCCCTCCTTCCCAGCACTCTCCTCGCCCTCCTTCCCAGCACTCTCCTCGCCCTGATCTCTCTGTCCTCACCCTCCTTCCCAGCAATCTCCTCACTCTGATCTCTCTCTCCTCACCCTCCTTCCCAGCACTCTCCTCACCCTGATCTCTCTCTCCTCCCCCTCCTTCCCAGCACTCTCCTCACCCATCTTCCCAGTACTCTCCTCGCCCTGATCTCTCTCTCCTCACCCTCCTTCCCATCACTGTCCTCACTCTGATCTCTCTCCTCACCCTCCTTCCCAGCACTCTCCTCACCCTGATCTCTCTCTCTCTCTCTCTCTCTCTCTCCTCACCCTCCTTCCCAGCACTCTCCTCACCCACCTTCCCAGTACTCTCCTTGCCCTGATCTCTCTCTCCTCACCCTCCTTCCCAGCACTCTCGTCGCCCTCCTTCCCAGCACTCTCCTCGCCCTGATCTCTTTTTCCTCACCCTCCTTCCCAGCACTATCCTCGCCCTCCTTCCCAGCACTCTCCTTGTCCTGATCTCTCTGTCCTCACCCTCCTTCCCAGCAATCTCCTCACCCTCCTTCCCGGCACTCTCCTTGCCCTCCTTCCCAGCACTCTCGTCGCCCTCCTTCCCAGCACTCTCCTCGCCCTGATCTCTCTCTCCTCCCCCTCCTCCCTAGCATTCTCCTCACCCTGATCTCTCTCTCCTCACCCTCCTTCCCTGTACTCTCCTCACCCTCCTTCCCGGAACTCTGCTTGACCTCCTTCCCAGCACTCTCCTCGCCCTCCTTCCCAGCACTCTCCTCGCCCTCCTTCCCAGCACTCTCTTTGCCCTCCTGCCAAGCACTCTCCTCACCCTCCTTCCCAGTGCTCTCCTCACCCTGATCTCTCTCTCCTCTCCCTCCTTCCCAGCACTCTCCTCGCCCTCCTTCCCAGCACTCTCCTCGGCCTGATCTCTCTCTCCTCGCCCTCCTTCCCAGCACTCTCCTCACCCTGATCTCTCTCTCCTCACCCTCCTTCCCAGCACTCTCCTCACCCTTATCTCTCTCTCCTCCCCCTCCTTCCCAGCACTCTCCTCACCCTGATCTCTCTCTCTCCTCCCCCTCCTTCCCAGCACTCTCCTCACCCTGATCTCTCTCTCTCTCCTCACCCTCCTTCCCAGCACTCTCCTCACCCTGATCTCTCTCTCCTCCCCCTCCTTCCCAGCACTCTCCGCACCCTGATCTCTCTCTCTCTCTCCTCACCCTCCTTCCCAGCACTCTCCTCACCCTCCTTCCCAGCACTCTCCTCGCCCTGATCTCTCTATCCTCACCCTCCTTCCCAGCACTCTCCTCACCCTGATCTCTCTCTCCTCCCCCTCCTTCCCAGCACTTTCCTCACCCTGATCTCTCTCTCCTCCCCCTCCTTCCCAGCACTCTCCTCACCCTAATCTCTCTCTCCTCACCCTCCTTCCCAGCACTCTCGTCGCCCTCCTTCCCAGCTCTCTCCTCGCCCTGATCTCTCTCTCCTCACCCTCCTTCCCAGCACTCTCCATACCCTGATCTCTCTCTCCTCACCCTCCTTCCCAGCACCCTCCTCACCCTAATCTCTCTCTCCTCACCCTCCTTCCCAGCACTCTCGTCACCCTCCTTCCCAGCTCTCTCCTCGCCCTGATCTCTCTCTCCTCACCCTCCTTCCCAGCACTCTCCTCACCCTGATCTCTCTCTCTCCTCACCCTCCTTCCCAGCACCCTCCTCACCCTGATCTCTCTCTCCTCCCCCTCCTTCCCAGCACTCTCCTCACCCTGATCTCTCTCTCTCTCTCCTCACCCTCCTTCCCAGCACTCTCCTCACCCACCTTCCCTGCACTCTCCTCGCCCTGATCTCTCTCTCCTCACCCTCCTTCCCAGCACTCTCCTCACCCACCTTCCCAGTACTCTCCTCGCCCTGATCTCTCTCTCCTCACCCTCCTTCCCAGCACTGTCCTCACTCTGATCTCTCTCTCCTCTCCCTCCTTCCCAGCACTCTCCTCGCCCTCCTTCCCAGCACTCTCCTCGCCCTGATCTCTCTGTCCTCACCCTCCTTCCCAGCAATCTCCTCTCTCTGATCTCTCTCTCCTCACCCTCCTTCCCAGCACTCTCCTCACCCTGATCTCTCTCTCCTCCCCCTCCTTCCCAGCACTCTCCTCACCCACCTTCCCAGTACTCTCCTCGCCCTGATCTCTCTCTCCTCACCCTCCTTCCCATCACTGTCCTCATTCTGATCTCTCTCTCCTCACCCTCCTTCCCAGCACTCTCCTCACCCTGATCTCTCTCTCTCTCTCTCTCTCCTCACCCTCCTTCCCAGCACTCTCCTCACCCACCTTCCCAGTACTCTCCTCGCCCTGATCTCTCTCTCCTCACCCTCCTTCCCAGCACTCTCGTCGCCCTCCTTCCCAGCACTCTCCTCGCCCTGATCTCTTTTTCCTCACCCTCCTTCCCAGCACTCTCCTCGCCCTCCTTCCCAGCACTCTCCTTGTCCTGATCTCTCTGTCCTCACCCTCCTTCCCAGCAATCTCCTCACCCTCCTTCCCAGCACTCTCCTTGCCCTCCTTCCCAGCACTCTCGTCACCCTCCTTCCCAGCACTCTCCTCGCCCTGATCTCTCTCTCCTCCCCCTCCTCCCTAGCATTCTCCTCACCCTGATCTCTCTCTCCTCACCCTCCTTCCCTGTACTCTCCTCACCCTCCTTCCCGGAACTCTGCTTGCCCTCCTTCCCTGGACTCTCCTTGCCCTCCTTCCCAGCACTCTCCTCGCCCTCCTTCCCAGCACTCTCCGTGCCCTCCTTCCCAGCACTCTCCTTGCCCTCCTTCCCAGCACTCTCCTCACCCTCCTTCCCAGTGCTCTCCTCACCCTGATCTCTCTCTCCTCTCCCTCCTTCCCAGCACTCTCCTCGCCCTCCTTCCCAGCACTCTCCTCGGCCTGATCTCTCTCTCCTCGCCCTCCTTCCCAGCACTCTCCTCACCCTGATCTCTCTCTCCTCCCCCTCCTCCCCAGCACTCTCCTCACCCTGATCTCTCTCTCCTCCCCCTCCTCCCCAGCACTATCCTCACCCTGATCTCTCTCTCCTCACCCTCCTCCCCAGCACTCTCCTAACCCTGATCTCTCTCTTCTCACCCTCCTTCCCAGCACTCTCCTCACCCTGATCTCTCTTTCCTCCCCCTCCTCCCCAGCATTCTCCTCACCCTGATCTCTCTGTCCTCACCCTCCTTCCCTGTACTCTCCTCACCCTCCTTCCCAGCACTCTCCTCGCCCTCCTTCCCAGCACTTTCATCGCCCTGATCTCTCTCTCCTCGCCCTCCTTCCCAGCACTCTCCTCGCCCTCCTTCCCAGCACTCTCCTCAACCTGATCTCTCTCTCCTCACCCTCCTTACCAGCACTCTCCTCGTCCTCCTTCCCAGCACTCTCCTCACCCTCCTCTTCCTCCTTCCCAGCACTCTCCTCTCTCTCCTCATCCTCTTTCCCAGCACTCTCCTCTCCCTCCTCGTCCTCCTTCCCAGCACTCTCCTCACCCTCCTTGTTCTCCTTCCCAGCACTCTCCTCTCCCTCCTCGTTCTCCTTCCCAGCACTTTCCTCACCCTCCTCGCTCTCCTTCCCAGCCCTCTCCTCACCCTCCTCGTTCTCCTTCCCAGCACTCTCCTCACCCTCCTCGTTCTCCTTCCCAGCACACTCTTTCTCCTCTCCCTGTTTGCTCTCTCTCTTCTCACCCTGCTCTACCCACCCTGCTTTCTCTCTCTGCTCCCTCTCCTCCCCCTTCTCCCTCTCCTCTCCCTGCTCTCCCTGCTCTCTCTGCTCTCTCTCTCCTCTCCCTGTTCACTCTCTCCGCTCTCCCTGCTCTCTCTCTCCTCTCTCTCTCTGCTCTCTCTGCTCTCTCTCTCCTCTCTTTGCTCTCTCCTCTCCCTGCTCTCTCTCTCTTCTCTCCCTGCTCTCTCTCTCTTCTCTCTCTCCTCTCCCTGTTCGCTCTCTCTCCTCTCCCTGTTCGCTCTCTCTCCTCTCCCTGTTCGCTCTCTCTCCTCTCCCTGTTCGCTCTCTCCTCTCCCTGTTCGCTCTCTCTCCTCTCCCTGTTCGCTCTCTCTCCTCTCCCTGTTCGCTCTCTCTCCTCTCCCTATTCGCTCTCTCTCCTCTCTCTGCTCTCTCTCCTCTCTCTGCTATCTCTCACCCTGTTCGCTCTCTCTCCTCTCTCTGCTCTCTCTCCTCTCTCTGCATTCTCTCACCTCTCCCTGCTCTCTCTCTTCTCTCCCTACTCTCTTTCATCTCCCTGCTCTCTCTCTTCTCTCCCTGCTCTCTCTCTCATCTCCCTAATCTCTCTCTTCTCTCCCTGCTCTCTCTCTTCTCTCCAAGCTCTCTCTCTTCTCTCCCTGCTCTCTCTTCTCTCCTTGCTCTCTCTCTCTCCTCTCCCTGCTCTCTCCTCTCCCTGTTCGCTCTCTCTCCTCTCTCTGCTCTCTCCTCTCTCTGCTCTCTCTCTCCTCTCACTGTTCGCTCTCTCTCCTCTCTCTGCTCTGTCTCTCCTCTCTCTGCTTTCTTTTGCCTCTCCCTGCTCTCTCTTTCTCTCCCTGCTCTCTCTCTCCCTGCTTTCTCTCTTCTCTCCATGCTCTCTCTTCTCTCCCTGCTGTCTCTCCTCTCTGCTTTCTCTCTCCTCTCTCTGCTTTCTCTCTCCTCTCTCTGCTCTCTCTCTCCTCTCCCTGCTCTCTCTCTATTTTCTCCCTGCTCTCTCTCCTCTCCCTGCTCTCTCTTCTCTCCCTGCTCTCTACTCTCCCTGCTCTCTCTCTCTCTCCTCTCCCTGCTCTCTCTGTCAGCATGTATGATAATGGCGGTGGCTGAGTTAGTGACAGGTGCGGTACTTGTGCAGTGCACTGTGTGTACATATATATATATATATATATATATACGTGTTACCTGACCGTCCCTCAGTCTATGTACTGCTACTGTATATGAGGTGTTACCTGACCGTCGCTCAGTGTATGTACTGCTACAGTATATGAGGTGTTACCTGACCGTCCCTCAGTGTATGTACTGCTACAGTATATGAGGTGTTACCTGACCGTCCCTCAGTCTATGTACTGCTACAGTATATGATGTGTTACCTGACCGTCCCTCAGTGTATGTACTGCTACAGTATATGAGGTGTTACCTGACCATCCCTCAGTGTATGTACTGCTACAGTATATGAGGTGTTACCTGACCATCCCTCAGTGTGTGTTCTGCTACAGTATATGAGGTGTTACCTGACCGTCCCTCAGTGTATGTACTGCTACAGTATATGATGTGTTACCTGACCATCCCTCAGTGTGCGTACTGCTACAGTATATGAGGTGTTACCTGACCATCCCTCAGTGTATGTACTGCTACAGTATATGATGTGTTACCTGACCATCCCTCAGTGTATGTACTGCTACAGTATATGAGGTGTTACCTGACCATCCCTCAGTGTATGTACTGCTACAGTATATGAGGTGTTACCTGACCATCCCTCAGTGTGTGTTCTGCTACAGTATATGAGGTGTTACCTGACCGTCCTTCAGTGTATGTACTGCTACAGTATATGATGTGTTACCTGACCATCCCTCAGTGTGCGTACTGCTACAGTATATGAGGTGTTACCTGACCATCCCTCAGTGTATGTACTGCTACAGTATATGATGTGTTACCTGACCATCCCTCAGTGTATGTACTGCTACAGTATATGAGGTGTTACCTGACCATCCCTCAGTGTATGTACTGCTACAGTATATGAGGTGTTACCAGACCATCCCTCAGTGTATGTACTGCTACAGTATAATGAGGCGTTACCTGACCGTCCCTCAGTGTATGTACTGCTACAGTATAATGAGGTGTTACCTGACCGTCCCTCAGTGTATGTACTGCTACTGTATAATGAGGCGTTACCTGACCGTCCCTCAGTGTATGTACTGCTACAGTATAATGAGGTGTTACCTGACCGTCCCTCAGTGTATGTACTGCTACAGTATATGAGGTGTTACCTGACCATCCCTCAGTGTATGTACTGCTACAGTATATGAGGTGTTACCTGACCATCCCTCAGTGTATGTACTGCTACAGTATATGAGGTGTTACCTGACCATCCCTCAGTGTGCGGACTGCTACAGTATATGAGGTGTTACCTGACCGTCCCTCAGTGTATGTACTGCTACAGTATATGACGTGTTCCCTGACCATTCCTCAGTGTATGTACTGCTACAGTATATGAGGTGTTACCTGACCGTCCCTCAGTGTGTGTACTGCTACAGTATAGGAGGTGTTACCTGACCGTCCCTCACTGTATGTACAGCTACAGTATATGAGGTGTTACCTGACCGTCCCTCAGTGTGTGTACTGCTACAGTATATGAGGTGTTACCTGACCATCCCTCTGTGTATGTGCTGCTACAGTATATGAGGTGATACCTGACCGTCCCTCAGTGTATGTACTGCTACAGTATGTGATGTGTTACCTGACCATCCCTCTGTGTATGTACTGCTACAGTATATGAGGTGTTACCTGACCATCCCTCTGTGTATGTACTGCTACAGTATATGGTGTGTTACCTACCCGTCCCTCAGTGTATGTACTGCTACAGTATATGAGGTGTTACCTGACCGTCCCTCTGTGTATGTACTGCTACAGTATATGATGTGTTACCTGACCATCCCTCAGTGTATGTACTGCTACAGTATATGAGGCGTTACCTGACCGTCCCTCTGTATATGTACTGCTACAGTATATGATGTGTTACCTGACTGTCCCTCAGTGCATGTACTGCTACAGTATATGAGGCGTTACCTGACTGTCGCTCAGTGTGTGTACTGCTACAGTATATGATGTGTTACCTGACCGTCCCTCAGTGTATGTACTGCTACAGTATATGAGGTGTTACCTGACCGTCCCTCTGTGTATGTACTGCTACAGTATATGAGGCGTTACCTGACCGTCCCTCTGTGTATGTACTGCTACAGTATATGATGTGTTACCTGACTGTCCCTCAGTGCATGTACTGCTACAGTATATGAGGCGTTACCTGACTGTCGCTCAGTGTGTGTACTGCTACAGTATATGATGTGTTACCTGACCGTCCCTCAGTGTATGTACTGCTACAGTATATGAGTTGTTACCTGACCATCCCTCAGTGTGTGTACTGCTACAGTATATGAGGTGATACCTGACCATCCCGCAGTGTATGTACTGCTACAGTATATGAGATGTTACCTGACCATCCCTCAGTGTATGTACTGCTACAGTATATGATGTGTTACCTGACCTTCCCTCAGTGTGTGTACTGCTACAGTATATGAGGTGTTACCTGACCGTCCCTCAGTGTATGTACTGCTACAGTATATGATGTGTTACCTGACCTTCCCTCAGTGTGTGTACTGCTACAGTATATGAGGTGTTACCTGACCGTCCCTCAGTGTATGTACTGCTACAGTATATGAGGTGTTACCTGACCGTCCCTCAGTGTATGTACTGCTACAGTATATGAGGTGTTACCTGACCGTCCCTCAGTGTATGTACTGCTACAGTATATGAGGTGTTACCTGACCGTCCCTCAGTGTATGTACTGCTACAGTATATGAGGTGTTACCTGACCATCCATCAGTGTATGTACTGCTACAGTATATTGATACCTGACCATCCCTCAGTGTATGTACTGCTACAGTATATTGATACCTGACCGTCCCTCAGTGTATGTACTGCTACAGTATATGAGGTGTTACCTGACCATCCCTCAGTGTATGTACTGCTACAGTATAAAGAGGTGTTACCTGACCATCCCTCAGTGTATGTACTGCTACAGTATAATGAGGCGTTACTTGACCGTCCCTCAGTGTATGTACTGCTACAGTATATGAAGTGTTACCTGACCATCCCTCAGTGTGTGTACTGCTACAGTATATGAGGTGTTACCTGACCATCCCTCAGTGTATGTGCTGCTACAGTATATGATGTGTTACCTGACCATCCCTCAGTGTATGTACTGCTACAGTATATGAGGTGTTACCTGACCATCCATCAGTGTTTGTACTGCTACAGTATATGAGGTGTTACCTGACCGTCCCTCAGTGTATGTACTGCTACAGTATATGAGGTGTTACCTGACCGTCCCTCAGTGTATGTACTGCTACAGTATATGAGGCGTTACCTGACCGTCCCTCAGTGTATGTACTGCTACAGTATATGAGGTGTTACCTGACCATCCCTCAGTGTATGTACAGCTACAGTATATGATGTGTTACCTGACCATTCCTCAGTGTGTGTACTGCTACAGTATATGAGGTGTTACCTGACCGTCCCTCAGTGTATGTACTGCTACAGTATAAGAGGTGTTACCTGACCGTCCCTCAGTGTATGTACTGGTACAGTATATGAGTTGTTACCTGACTATCCCTCAGTGTATGTACTGCTACAGTATATGATGTGTTACCTGACCTTCCCTCAGTGTATGTACTGCTACAGTATATGAGGTGTTACCTGACCGTCCCTCAGTGTATGTGCTGCTACAGTATATGAGGTGTTACCTGACCATCCCTCAGTGTGTGTACTGCTACAGTATATGAGGTGATACCTGACAATCCCTCAGTGTATGTACTGCTACAGTATATGAGGTGTTACCTGACCATCCCTCAGTGTGTGTACTGCTACAGTATATGATGTGTTACCTGACCATCCCTCAGTGTATGTACTGCTACAGTATATGTGGTGTTACCTGACCGTCCCTCAGTGTATGTACTGCTACAGTATATGAGGTGTTACCTGACCATCCCTCAGTGTATGTACTGCTACAGTATATGAGGTGATACCTGACCGTCCCTCAGTGTATGTACTGCTACAGTATATGAGGCGTTACCTGACCGTCCCTCAGTGTATGTACTGCTACAGTATAATGAGACCGTCCCTCAGTGTATGTACTGCTACAGTATAATGAGACTATCCCTCAGTGTGTGTACTGCTACAGTATAATGAGACCGTCCCTCAGTGTATGTACTGCTACAGTATAATGAGGTGTTACCTGACAGTCCCTCAGTGTATGTACTGCTACAGTATATGAGGTGATACCTGACCGTCCCTCAGTGTATGTACTGCTACAGTATATGAGGTGTTACCTGACCGTCCCTCAGTGTGTGCACTGCTACAGTATATGAGGTGTTACCTTACTGTCCCTCAGTGTATGTACTGCTACAGTATATGAGGTGTTACCTGACCGTCCCTCAGTCTGTGTACTGCTACAGTATATGAGGTGTTACCTGACTGTCCCTCAGTGTATGTACTGCTACAGTATATGAGGTGATACCTGACCGTCCCTCAGTGTATGTACTGCTACAGTATATGAGGTGTTACCTGACCATCCCTCAGTGTATGTACTGCTACAGTATATGTGGTGTTACCTGACCGTCCCTCAGTGTATGTACTGCTACAGTATATGAGGTGTTACCTGACCATCCCTCAGTGTATGTACTGCTACAGTATATGAGGTGATACCTGACCGTCCCTCAGTGTATGTACTGCTACAGTATATGAGGCGTTACCTGACCGTCCCTCAGTGTATGTACTGCTACAGTATAATGAGACCGTCCCTCAGTGTATGTACTGCTACCGTATAATGAGTCTATCCCTCAGTGTGTGTACTGCTACAGTATAATGAGACCGTCCCTCAGTGTATGTACTGCTACAGTATAATGAGGTGTTACCTGACAGTCCCTCAGTGTATGTACTGCTACAGTATAATGAGACCGTCCCTCAGTGTATGTACTGCTACAGTATAATGAGACTATCCCTCAGTGTGTGTACTGCTACAGTATAATGAGACCGTCCCTCAGTGTATGTACTGCTACAGTATATGAGGTGTTACCTGACAGTCCCTCAGTGTATGTACTGCTACAGTATAATGAGGTGTTACCTGACAGTCCCTCAGTGTATGTACTGCTACAGTATAATGAGACCGTCCCTCAGTGTATGTACTGCTACAGTATAATGAGACTATCCCTCAGTGTGTGTACTGCTACAGTATAATGAGACCGTCCCTCAGTGTATGTACTGCTACAGTATAATGAGGTGTTACCTGACAGTCCCTCAGTGTATGTACTGCTACAGTATATGAGGTGTTACCTGACCGTCCCTCAGTGTGTGTACTGCTACAGTATATGAGGTGATACCTGACCGTCCCTCAGTGTATGTACTGCTACAGTATATGAGGTGTTACCTGACCGTCCCTCAGTGTGTGCACTGCTACAGTATATGAGGTGTTACCTTACTGTCCCTCAGTGTATGTACTGCTACAGTATATGAGGTGTTACCTGACCGTCCCTCAGTGTGTGCACTGCTACAGTATATGAGGTGTTACCTTACTGTCCCTCAGTGTATGTACTGCTACAGTATATGAGTTGTTACCTGACCATCCCTCAGTGTTTGTACTTCTACAGTATATGAGGTGTTACCTGACCATCCCTCTGTGTATGTACTGCTACAGTATATGATGTGTTACCTGACCATCCCTCAGTGTATGTACTGCTACAGTATATGAGGTGTTACCTGACCATCCCTCAGTGTATGTACTGCTACAGTATATGAGGTGATACCTGACCGTCCCTCAGTGTATGTACTGCTACAGTATATGAGGCGTTACCTGACCGTCCCTCAGTGTATGTACTGCTACAGTATATGAGGTGTTACCTGACCATCCCTCAGTGTATGTACTGCTACAGTATATGAGGTGTTACCTGACCGTACCTCAGTGTATGTACTGCTACAGTATATGAGGTGTTATCTGACCATTACTCAGTGTATGTACTGCTACAGTATATGAGGTGTTACCTGACCATCCCTCAGTGTATGTGCTGCTACAGTATATGAGGTGTTACCTGACCATCCCTCAGTGTATGTACTGCTACAGTATATGAGGTGTTACCTGACCATCCCTCAGTGTATGTACTGCTACAGTATATGAGGTGTTATCTGACCATTACTCAGTGTATGTACTGCTACAGTATATGAGGTGTTACCTGACCATCCCTCAGTGTATGTGCTGCTACAGTATATGAGGTGTTACCTGACCATCCCTCAGTGTATGTACTGCTACAGTATAATGAGGTGTTACCTGACCATCCCTCAGTGTATGTACTGCTACAGTATATGAGGTGTTACCTGACCATCCCTCAGTGTATGTACTGCTACAGTATAATGAGGTGTTACCTGACCATCCCTCAGTGTATGTACTGCTACAGTATAAGAGGAGTTACCTGACCGTCCCTCAGTGTATGTACTGCTACAGTATAATGAGGTGTTACCTGACAGTCCATCAGTATATGTACTGCTACAGTATATGACGTGTTACCTGACCGTCCCTCAGTGTATGTACTGCTACAGTATATGACGTGTTACCTGACCGTCCCTCAGTATATGTACTGCTACAGTATATGAGGTGTTACCTGACCATCCCTCAGTGTATGTACTGATACAGTATATGAGGAGTTACCTGACAATCCCTCAGTGTATGTACTGCTACAGTATATGAGGTTTTTCCTGACCATCCCTCAGTGTATGTACTGCTACAGTATATGATGTGTTACCTGACCATCCCTCAGTGTATGTACTGCTACAGTATATGAGGTGTTACCTGACCGTCCCTCAGTGTGCGTACTGCTACAGTATATGAGGTGTTACCTGACCGTCCCTCAGTGTGTGTACTGCTACAGTATATGAGGTGTTACCTGACCATCCCTCAGTGTATGTACTGCTACAGTATATGAGGTTTTACCTGACCATCCCTCAGTGTATGTACTGCTACAGTATATGAGGTGTTACCTGACCATCCCTCAGTGTATGTACTGCTACAGTATATGAGGTGTTACCTGACCGTCCCTCAGTGTATGTACTGCTACAGTATATGAGGTGTTACCTGACCATCCCTCAGTGTATGTACTGCTACAGTATATGAGGTGTTCCCTGACCGTCCCTCAGTGTATGTACTGCTACAGTATATGAGGTGGATGTGCGCCGGACCATTTTTGCCGGATTTGGATTTGGTTCTAATTCGTCGTCCGGATTTGGATTTGCCAAACTGCGGTGACTGGCTTTGGATTTGGATTTGGATTTGGATTTTTTTACAAAAATTGACAAAAAAAGCTAAAATCACATAAATTGGTCTTTTTTTTCTTCCTAGAGTATTATTAACCTCAATAACATTAATTTCCAGTCAATTTAGACCATATCACAGCTTATAATATTGTTTTCAACATTATTGGCCAAAGGTTGCAGTGAGCTGACTGGTTACTAAGCGACAAAGCAGCGGCACAACGACACAGACACCACAGTATAAAGCACATCTATGACACATTGCCACACAGCAGTGGCAGAAATGAAAAGTAGTGCACCCACCCAGTGGGGTACGGCCAGCAGAGTCACAGTACTTGTTTACAAAGTGGGCTACGGCCCTAGGAGTCACAGTGCACAATCTTATTAGCATTACACCGCACATAGGGCCTGATTCACATTACACCATAAAGTAGTGTCTCTTATTTATGTTACGACACACAGTAGTGCCCCTTTTACACAATGCCCACAGTAGTGACCCTTTTACACAATGCCCACAGTAGCGGTGTCCCTTACACAATGTCCCCCAGCAGTGGTGCCCCCTATGCAGTCCCCTTAGTAGTACGGTCCACTATGCAGTGCCCCCAGTTGAATGCTCCCCAGTAGTATGCCCCCCATTAGCAGGCCCCCCCAGTAGTATGTCCCCCATTAGCAGGCCCCCCCAGTAGTATGCCCCCCATTAGCATGCCACCCAGTAGTATGCCCCCCCAGTAGTATGGCTCCCCCAGTAGTAGGCTGCCCCAGTAGCAGGCCCCCCCAGTAGTAGGCTGCTCCAGTAGTAGCCCCCCCTGTAGTATGGGCCCCCCCCCTGTAGTATGGCCACCCCTGTAGTAGGCCCCCCCAGTAGTATGGCCCCCCCCAGTAGCAGGCCCCTCAGTAGTATGGCCCCCCCAGTAGCAGACCCCCCCCAGTAGTATAGCCCCCCCCAGTAGCAGGCCCCTCTGTAGTATGGCCCCCCCAGTAGTATAGCCCTGCCCAGTAGCAGACCCCCCCCAGTAGTGCAGACCCCCCCAGTAGTATAGCCCCCCCCAGTAGCAGGCCCCTCTGTAGTATGGCCCCCCAATAGTGCAGATCCCCCCCAGTAGTATGGCCCCCCCAGTAGCAGACCCCCCCCCAGTAGTATAGCCCCCCCCCAGTAGCAGGCCCCTCTGTAGTATGGCCCCCCCAGTAGTATTGCCTCCCCCAGTAGCAGACCCCCCGCCAGTAGTGCAGACCCCCCCCCAGTAGTATAGCCCCCCCAGTAGCAGGCCCCTCTGTAGTATGGCCCCCCCAGTAGTATAGCCCCCCCCCAGTAGCAGACCCCCCCAGTAGTGCAGACCCCCCCCCCAGTAGCGCCCCCGGACCTTTGACAAGTAAAAAAATAAAAAATAAAACTTACCTGTATCCCCGCTCCCGCGCCGTCCGCTCTGTCACACGCTGAGGAGGGAGCCGGAAGACGGAGCTCATGTGTGAGCTCCAGCCGGCTCCCTCCGTGCAGCAGCCAATGAGAGTCTGTGTGACTCTCATTGGCTGCTGTAACAAACACACAGCTGCCGCTGGTGGCTGTGTGTCTGTGTCTGTGTAGGGCAGAGCGCTATCACCGCGCTCTGCCCTACACGCGAGGAGACCTGATGTCGGACTCTCTAGTGAGAATCCGACATCAGGCGGCCGCCGTTCGGCCCCGAACGGGGATCCGAGTCAGGCGGTGAACACCCGAACAGGGTTCGGGTGGACTCGGATCCCCAATGTTCGGAGCGGTTCGGATTCCACAGAATCCGAACCGCTCATCTCTAGGTGTTACCTGACCGTCCCTCAGTGTATGTACTGCTACAGTATATGAGGTGTTACCTGACCGTCCCTCAGTGTATGTACTGCTACAGTATATGATGTGTTTCCTGACCGTCCCTCAGTGTATGTACTGCTACAGTATATGAGGTGTTACCTGACCGTCCCTCAGTGTGTGCACTGCTACAGTATATGAGGTGTTACCTTACTGTCCCTCAGTGTATGTACTGCTACAGTATATGAGGTGTTACCTGACCGTCCCTCAGTGTATGTACTGCTACAGTATATGAGTTGTTACCTGACCGTCCCTCAGTGTATGTACTGCTACAGTATATGAGGTGTTACCTGACCGTCCCTCAGTGTGTGCACTGCTACAGTATATGAGGTGTTACCTGACCGTCCCTCAGTGTATGTACTGCTACAGTATATGAGGTGTTACCTTACTGTCCCTCAGTGTATGTACTGCTACAGTATATGAGGTGTTACCTGACCGTCCCTCAGTGTGTGCACTGCTACAGTATATGAGGTGTTACCTTACTGTCCCTCAGTGTATGTACTGCTACAGTATATGAGTTGTTACCTGACCATCCCTCAGTGTTTGTACTTCTACAGTATATGAGGTGTTACCTGACCATCCCTCTGTGTATGTACTGCTACAGTATATGATGTGTTACCTGACCATCCCTCAGTGTATGTACTGCTACAGTATATGAGGTGTTACCTGACCATCCCTCAGTGTATGTACTGCTACAGTATATGAGGTGATACCTGACCGTCCCTCAGTGTATGTACTGCTACAGTATATGAGGCGTTACCTGACCGTCCCTCAGTGTATGTACTGCTACAGTATATGAGGTGTTACCTGACCATCCCTCAGTGTATGTACTGCTACAGTATATGAGGTGTTACCTGACCGTACCTCAGTGTATGTACTGCTACAGTATATGAGGTGTTATCTGACCATTACTCAGTGTATGTACTGCTACAGTATATGAGGTGTTACCTGACCATCCCTCAGTGTATGTGCTGCTACAGTATATGAGGTGTTACCTGACCATCCCTCAGTGTATGTGCTGCTACAGTATATGATGTGTTACCTGACCATCCCTCAGTGTATGTACTGCTACAGTATATGATGTGTTACCTGACCATCCCTCAGTGTATGTACTGCTACAGTATATGAGGTGTTACCTGACCATTCCTCAGTGTATGTACTGCTACAGTATATGAGGTGTTACCTGACCATCCCTCAGTGTATGTACTGCTACAGTATAATGAGGTGTTACCTGACCGTCCCTCAGTGTATGTACTGCTACAGTATAAGAGGAGTTACCTGACCGTCCCTCAGTGTATGTACTGCTACAGTATAATGAGGTGTTACCTGACAGTCCATCAGTATATGTACTGCTACAGTATATGACGTGTTACCTGACCGTCCCTCAGTGTATGTACTGCTACAGTATATGACGTGTTACCTGACCGTCCCTCAGTATATGTACTGCTACAGTATATGAGGTGTTACCTGACCATCCCTCAGTGTATGTACTGATACAGTATATGAGGAGTTACCTGACAATCCCTCAGTGTATGTACTGCTACAGTATATGAGGTTTTTCCTGACCATCCCTCAGTGTATGTACTGCTACAGTATATGATGTGTTACCTGACCATCCCTCAGTGTATGTACTGCTACAGTATATGAGGTGTTACCTGACCGTCCCTCAGTGTGCGTACTGCTACAGTATATGAGGTGTTACCTGACCGTCCCTCAGTGTGTGTACTGCTACAGTATATGAGGTGTTACCTGACCATCCCTCAGTGTATGTACTGCTACAGTATATGAGGTTTTACCTGACCATCCCTCAGTGTATGTACTGCTACAGTATATGAGGTGTTACCTGACCATCCCTCAGTGTATGTACTGCTACAGTATATGAGGTGTTACCTGACCGTCCCTCAGTGTATGTACTGCTACAGTATATGAGGTGTTACCTGACCGTCCCTCAGTGTATGTACTGCTACAGTATATGAGGTGTTCCCTGACCGTCCCTCAGTGTATGTACTGCTACAGTATATGAGGTGGATGTGCGCCGGACCATTTTTGCCGGATTTGGATTTGGTTCTAATTCGTCGTCCGGCTTTGGATTTGGATTTGCCAAACTGCGGTGACTGGCTTTGGATTTGGATTTGGATTTGGATTTTTTTACAAAAATTGACAAAAAAAGCTAAAATCACATAAATTGGTCTTTTTTTTCTTCCTAGAGTATTATTAACCTCAATAACATTAATTTCCAGTCAATTTAGACCATATCACAGCTTATAATATTGTTTTCAACATTATTGGCCAAAGGTTGCAGTGAGCTGACTGGTTACTAAGCGACAAAGCAGCGGCACAACGACACAGACACCACAGTATAAAGCACATCTATGACACATTGCCACACAGCAGTGGCAGAAATGAAAAGTAGTGCACCCACCCAGTGGGGTACGGCCAGCAGAGTCACAGTACTTGTTTACAAAGTGGGCTACGGCCCTAGGAGTCACAGTGCACAATCTTATTAGCATTACACCGCACATAGGGCCTGATTCACATTACACCATAAAGTAGTGTCTCTTATTTATGTTACGACACACAGTAGTGCCCCTTTTACACAATGCCCACAGTAGTGACCCTTTTACACAATGCCCACAGTAGCGGTGTCCCTTACACAATGTCCCCCAGCAGTGGTGCCCCCTATGCAGTCCCCTTAGTAGTACGGTCCACTATGCAGTGCCCCCAGTTGAATGCTCCCCAGTAGTATGCCCCCCATTAGCAGGCCCCCCCAGTAGTATGTCCCCCATTAGCAGGCCCCCCCAGTAGTATGCCCCCCATTAGCATGCCACCCAGTAGTATGCCCCCCCAGTAGTATGGCTCCCCCAGTAGTAGGCTGCCCCAGTAGCAGGCCCCCCCAGTAGTAGGCTGCTCCAGTAGTAGCCCCCCCTGTAGTATGGGCCCCCCCCCTGTAGTATGGCCACCCCTGTAGTAGGCCCCCCCAGTAGTATGGCCCCCCCCAGTAGCAGGCCCCTCAGTAGTATGGCCCCCCCAGTAGCAGACCCCCCCCAGTAGTATAGCCCCCCCCCAGTAGCAGGCCCCTCTGTAGTATGGCCCCCCAAGTAGTATAGCCCTGCCCAGTAGCAGACCCCCCCCAGTAGTGCAGACCCCCCCAGTAGTATAGCCCCCCCCAGTAGCAGGCCCCTCTGTAGTATGGCCCCCCAATAGTGCAGATCCCCCCCAGTAGTATGGCCCCCCCAGTAGCAGACCCCCCCCCAGTAGTATAGCCCCCCCCCAGTAGCAGGCCCCTCTGTAGTATGGCCCCCCCAGTAGTATTGCCTCCCCCAGTAGCAGACCCCCCGCCAGTAGTGCAGACCCCCCCCCAGTAGTATAGCCCCCCCAGTAGCAGGCCCCTCTGTAGTATGGCCCCCCCAGTAGTATAGCCCCCCCCCAGTAGCAGACCCCCCCAGTAGTGCAGACCCCCCCCCCAGTAGCGCCCCCGGACCTTTGACAAGTAAAAAAATAAAAAATAAAACTTACCTGTATCCCCGCTCCCGCGCCGTCCGCTCTGTCACACGCTGAGGAGGGAGCCGGAAGACGGAGCTCATGTGTGAGCTCCAGCCGGCTCCCTCCGTGCAGCAGCCAATGAGAGTCTGTGTGACTCTCATTGGCTGCTGTAACAAACACACAGCTGCCGCTGGCGGCTGTGTGTCTGTGTCTGTGTAGGGCAGAGCGCTATCACTGCGCTCTGCCCTACACGCGAGGAGACCTGATGTCGGACTCTCTAGTGAGAATCCGACATCAGGCGGCCGCCGTTCGGCCCCGAACGGGGATCCGAGTCAGGCGGTGAACACCCGAACAGGGTTCGGGTGGACTCGGATCCCCAATGTTCGGAGCGGTTCGGATTCCACAGAATCCGAACCGCTCATCTCTAGGTGTTACCTGACCGTCCCTCAGTGTATGTACTGCTACAGTATATGAGGTGTTACCTGACCGTCCCTCAGTGTATGTACTGCTACAGTATATGATGTGTTTCCTGACCGTCCCTCAGTGTATGTACTGCTACAGTATATGAGGTGTTACCTGACCATCCCTCAGTGTATGTGCTGCTACAGTATATGAGGTGTTACCTGACCATCCCTCAGTGTATGTACTGCTACAGTATATGAGGTGTTACCTGACCATCCCTCTGTGTATGTACTGCTACAGTATATGAGGCGTTACCTGACCATCCCTCAGTGTATGTGCTGCTACAGTATATGAGGTGTTACCTGACCGTCCCTCAGTGTATGTACTGCTACTGTATATGAGGTGTTACCTGACCATCCCTCAGTGTATGTACTGCTACAGTATAATGAGGTGTTACCTGACAATCCCTCAGTGTATGTACTGCTACAGTATATGAGGTGTTACCTGACCATCCCTCAGTGTATGTACTGCTACTGTATATGAGGTGTTACCTGACCATCCCTCAGTGTATGTACTGCTACAGTATAATGAGGTGTTACCTGACCATCCCTCAGTGTATGTACTGCTACTGTATAATGAGGTGTTACCTGACCATCCCTCAGTGTATGTACTGCTACAGTATATGAGGTGTTACCTGACCGTCCCTCAGTGTATGTACTGCTACAGTATATGAGGTGTTACCTGACCATCCCTCTGTGTATGTACTGCTACAGTATATGAGGTGTTACCTGACCATCCCTCTGTGTATGTACTGCTACAGTATATGAGGTGTTATCTGACCATCCCTCAGTGTATGTACTGCTACAGTATATGATGTGTTACCTGACTATTCCTCAGTGTGTGTACTGCTACAGTATAATGAGGTGTTTCCTGACCGTCCCTCACTGTATGTACTGCTACAGTATATGAGGTGTTACCTGACATCCCTCATTGTATGTACTGCTACAGTATATGAGGTGCTACCTGACCATCCCTCAGTGTATGTACTGCTACAGTATATGATGTGTTACCTGACCATCCCTCAGTGTATGTACTGCTACAGTATATGAGGTGCTACCTGACCATCCCTCAGTGTATGTACTGCTACAGTATATGATGTGTTACCTGACCATCCCTCAGTGTATGTACTGCTACAGTATATGAGGTGATACCTGACCGTCTCTCAGTGTATGTACTGCTACAGTATATGAGGTGTTACCTGATCATCCCTCAGTGTATGTACTGCTACAGTATAATGAGGTGTTACCTGACAATCCCTCAGTGTATGTACTGCTACAGTAAATGAGGTGGTACCTGACCATCCCTCAGTGTGTGTTCTGCTACAGTATATGATGTGTTTCCTGACCGTCCCTCAGTGTATGTACTGCTACAGTATATGAGGTGTTACCTGACCGTCCCTCAGTGTGTGTACTTCTACAAGATAAGAGATACTGAGCATTGTACCATGTTGCACCGTTATATATTAAAGATGAGAATAGATACTTAGTGTTGCAACATTGTATGTGTGTGTGTGTATATTATAAATGCACAACTGTGCCCTTATATTAAGGCTGAATCTAAAAAAAAGGAATTCTCCCATAGAGAACTCCCGAGGTGGGGAGGACACGTGGAGTTTAATGGACTACACCTCAAAAGCTATTAGAGGTACCAGGTTGAAATTTTGCACGGGCAGGTAGAACTGTTGCTCAGTGCTGTATACCAAATTTCAGGGCAAAAATAAAAAAAATGAGGATTCTCTATGGATTTTTTTGGGTGAAGGTATAACTCAGGGTAGAGGGCAAATTTAGACTTGGGGTTTGTTTTCTTAGGTAGCTATTGTTGCAGGGTATGTGCTTTTGGGGTTCAGGTAAATTATAAAGTTAGTTTTTAAACTATTACCTCAAGAATGTGCCATTATACAGATAGGAAGTTTTAACTTGTTGCGCAGCCTCATTTGGTGCCTTCACTGTGGCTTCACTTGGGTGCACCAAGATGGCTGTCATTTGCAGGTATTAGTGGCGCTGGGACCTGGCAATGGCAGTGGGCGGTAGCAGTGGTGGGGAACCGGCGGCCGTGCGGGCGTTGATGGCGGCCTTGGATCCAATCCTTGCCTGCCATTCTGTAGAATTCAGCAGTAGAGCCCATTTAAAAAAATGGCCATAGCGAGTTGGTGCCCACCAGGCCAACATGTCTGAAACCCTGGTAGGTTGGTGCCCACCTGACGAATACGCCAAAGCCCTGGGGTGGTAGCGGCCACATAAAAGTGCTTAAAATCCGCTGTCCCCCAGGCTTAGACGCCGAAGTCCTAGTGGGTTGGTGCCCACCAGGCAAAGACGCAGAAGCCCTGGGGTGGCGGCAGCCATGCAAAAGAGCTTAAAGACCACCATCACCAGGCAAAGATGCCAAAGCCCCCCAGGTGAAGATGCAGAGAAATACTGTATAATATTACAATATTAATGTGTATTGTGTTTATTTTAATATTTTCTTTGCAAGTGTACTATAGGTGACAGTGGGCCCTAATGCCCTGCATGCTGGTACTTGTGGTTCTCCAAGTACCAGCATGTAGGGGAGGCTTACTGGGACCTGTGGTTCACCTGCAAAGGACAATATTTACACTATACATAATCAACCTGGCACCCACCACCCAGGGGTGCTAGGGATAGCTCTGGGCTTTCAGCCTAGGCCTGGGGTGCCCTGGAGAGGGGGACCCCTTTAATGTGGGGTCCCCAGCTCCCCAGGGATCCCTGGCCCAGGCAGACTAGCGGTCAGGGTTAATGCTTCGGCTGGGGAGCCCGGTGAAAAAGTCCAGTGCTGGTTCTGGATAATACAGGGAGACCCTACTCATATTCCCCCCTGTATTTCCATGACCAAGACTGGGTCAAAGCCCAGTGCTGTTTTTTCAAAGTACGGGGGACCCCTACATCGTTTATCCCCCATATTTTGGCAGTTTGGGATGGTTCTGACTAGCCTGATGCTGGTTGTGGTTGATACGGGGGACCCCTACACTTTTTGTCCCCTGTATTTTCACAACCAGGACTGGCCATGAAAAGTCTGGGGTTGATTGTGCTTTAGTGGATGGTGGGTCACTTCACTCAATCAACCCAGCTCCCACCACCCATAGGTGCCGGAGATAGCCCTAGGCTATCAGCCTAGGCCTGGGGTTCCCTGGAGAGGAGGACTCCTTTATTGGGGGATCCCCAGCTCCCAAGAGATCCCCCTGGGCTGACTAGAGGTTAGGGGTAATGCTTTGGCCGGGGAACCTGGTGAAAGGACTCCCCTGGCTGTGGCATTACGCCCCTGCTAGAAAGGGTCTGGTGCTGGTATTGGTAAATACAGGGGAACCCTACTTAATTTTTTCCTCCTTTGTTTCTGAAACCAGGATCGGCTCAGAGCCCAGTCTTGGTTGTGCTAAATACAGGGAATCCCTATGTCTTTTGTCCCCTGTATTTTGACAACTAGAACTGGCTCTGAAAAGCCCGGTGCTGGTTGTGCTTTGGGGGGGAGGGGTGAATCTTTTTTTTATTTTACACATTACATTTTTGACATCAATGCATAGATGGATCTCACTGGTGCGTACATGCATCTGTGACTTACTGATTTTATTTTCTTAGGTGCATGCCCAGTACCGGTGAGCTATCTGTTGCCCACTAAAGCCCCTGTGCACTGCCCTGCTGCTGCCACTGCTCCGCACACCCACTGCTGCCGCTACCCCACATGCCTACAGCCCGTCCCTGCAGCTGTCTCTCACTCTGCACCTCCCAAACCACCTCCTGTGTGCCGGGCCCTCTTCCACCTGCGCTAGTGTACAATTTTTTTGCTCTTCTCCCCTGCAGGTGGCACGATTTGCTACTCCAAACCCTGAGAGTTAATAATTTTAAAAAAGCAATGAAATTCCAGAGACCAAAAACCTTACGGTTTCACATGTCCCATTAATGCTTCTTAGACATGATCTGAATTTTCACAAAACCTACAGAATTTCTGACACTCATGGATGCCTTAATGGACGTGTTCCTTGCGCAATAAGATACTGTATGGTATGCCATCACACCGTGTGTTTAACTGCAGATTCAGCACTCTCACAGAGTGAGATTGCTGTCACTCACAAAATGGTGGAGCTGCTAATTCACACAATTGTGTGCTCATTGGAATACACACATGCAATCTGTAGTTAACCACAGGGTGTAATGGCATACCATATCTGTATTGCGCAAGGAACACGTCCATTAAGGCATCAGCCTTAATGATCGAAATTTCATTGCTTTTTTAAGTTTGAGTGGCAGAAATTCAATAGGTTTTGTGAAAATTCAGATCATGTCTAAGAAGCCTTAATGAGACATGTGAAACCGTAAGTTTTTCAGAGCGCCATCCACCGTTTTGCAAGTTTTGACATAAGAGAACTGGCACCTGAGTTTGTTGCTATACAGTGGGGTTGAGGGCCGGGTAAAAGACTATTATTATTATTATTATTATTATAATATTATATACAGGTTGAGTCTCCCATATCCAAAATGCTAGGGACCAGGGGTATTTTGGATATCGGAATATTCTGTATTTTGGACTATTTGCATAACATAATGAAATATATTGGGAAAGGGCCCCAAATCTAAATAAAGAATGCATTTATGTTTCATATACACCTTATACACACAGCCTGAAGATAATGTTATACATTTTTTTAAATAATTTTGTGCCGCCTCAGGAAGCAAGTCCAACCCCCGTGGTTACCATAGTAACCTAAACAACAAAAAGACCTGTGATATGTTAAAAGACAATATACTGTATACCTACATAGATTAACAGAGACTGTTTCACTAACACATAATTGAGAACATCTATATCTACACTATGTCTGACCAGATACTAAAGAAACTTTCAATATAACATAAATATAATGAAGCCAGGAAGCTAAATACATAACCCAACGGCCTGATCTATATATAAAAGCATCACACAGGTAACATTGGAGTCCTAATGACTCATTGCGCCCTTTAGGGGGTAGAGTGTTGAGTTTACTAATCCATCTGCATTCTAGTTGTCATAGTTGTCGAGGCCTAATACCCCCCTCCCTAATATTGCACGACTGCACGATTACAAGGTCATAATCGTGCAGTCGTTTTCATGTCTTTAAGTGGATGGGCACCTTCAAAGATACCACAAATCTGTTAATCAAATTGCGTGACCTAGGTGCCATACCTGTGGCTGCCCTTCTATGCAGTGCTGATGTCACCAGCTTGTATATCTGCATCTCGCATAGTGAGGGGCATCAGGGCAGTCGTGGCACTTATTGAAGGTTACCCCTTATATAAGGGGCCACCAATATCGTTATTTGTCAAATTGTTGCAGCTAGTAATGACCAGAACTTATTTTGTTTATAATCAATTATTTCTCCAGATAGCTGGTTCTGCAATGGGGTCCAATGTGGCCCCATCGTACGCTAATGCTTACATGTGTATGGTGGAGAAATGTTTATTTTTTTGATAAGCCAGTAATTTCTCATAGTCTTGTTCTATATTCTCGATTTATAGATGACTTACTACGTATTTTGTCATCCCCAGAGGAGGACCTCAAACAGCTCTTTGCAACACATAATGTTACGGGTCACCCGGTGTGCTTTACGTATACTATCAGCACAGATAGGGTGCACTTTCTTGATGTCCTTATCAGTAAAACTGAGGATCAATTGAAAACGTCCCTGTTTGTAAAGGAAACTGACAGAAATACAATCCTTAAATACGATCGTTTTCACCCATTGCCATTGGAAAGATTTGCCTTTTTCTCAATTTTTGAGAGTGAGACGTATAGTCATTGATCCACAAAAGCATTTAGTACAAATAGATAAGATGGTTGACAAATTCACTATTAGGGGGTACCCAAGATATGTGTTAATGAACATGAAAGATCAAGTTCTAAGGTTTCCCAGGGATCAGATGTTTAGCTCTGTCTGGCGCAAACGAGCCCTTACCCAGCCGGTTATTCCTTGGGTCAATAAATTCAATACTAACAGTACGCATACTACTAAAATTGTGAAGAAATTAAGGCCATTTGTCAACTCAGACGTTGATCTACCACAGTTACATAATTCCAGAGTCATGCCATGTTACACCAGAGGGCATAACCTCCACGATAGGCTGGTTAAATTAGATGTGGCTAAACTGAAGGGCAATAATAGACCTAGCCATTTTCTGACCCAGAGAAATGGGTACCACCGCTGCTTGGGGTGTGTTACATGTGGAGCGGTTATCTTAGGTGATACCTTTACACATCCCTACACTGGTAAGAAATTCTTCATTAGGCAACCAGTCACCTATATGACCACCTTTGTTATTTAGCTCCTGTCTTGCACATGTGGGTTGTTCTATGTGGGCAAGACAGAGAAGCAGTTTAAGGAGAGGATGGCTCTCCACAGATCCACCATCCAAGCCGCTTTACTCACTGGTTCAAGTGAACAACCAGTAGCAGGCCATTGCATATTAGCTAAGCATGGAGTACAAGATATTCATTCTAGAATAATTGATCACATACCCCCGAGTATTAGGGAGGGGGGTATTAGGCCTCGACAACTATGACAACTAGAATGCAGATGGATTAGTCAACTCAACACTCTAACCCCCTAAAGGGCGCAATGAGTCATTAGGACTCCAATGTTACCTGTGCGATACTTTTATATCTAGATCAGGCCGTTGGGTTATGTATTTAGCTTCCTGGCTTCATTATATTTATGTTATTATTGAAAGTTTCTTTAGTAACTGGTCAGACATAGTGTAGATATAGATGTTCTCAATTATGTGTTAGTGAAACAGTCTCTGTTAATGTATGTAGGTATACAGTATATTGTCTTTTAACATATCACAGGTTTTTTTGTTTAGGTTACTATGGAAACCACGGAGGTTGGACTTGGCTTGCTTCCTGAGGCGGTGCGGCACCATGACGTTACCGGCACGGTGACGCCTGAGAGCATTGGTGCGCGTTGCCAAGGATTGTCAGTGGGCAGTGGCGCCTCAGGTAAGTAACCGATGGGGGGGTGATTGTCTATGATTTAAGGTATATATAACAGTACAATATACACTGTCTGTGTATTTCTGATGATGGGCATCTGCCCGAAACATTGAATTAAACTTCCAACACTTTTTGGTATTTTTCCAGGATGCCT
Organism: Taudactylus pleione; assembly: GCA_031769625.1. Classification (NCBI taxonomy): domain Eukaryota; kingdom Metazoa; phylum Chordata; class Amphibia; order Anura; family Myobatrachidae; genus Taudactylus; species Taudactylus pleione. The sequence goes on from JAUIMM010000122.1 coordinate 224,912, forward strand.
GGAATGCCGCTATTTCTTTTTTGTGTGGAGTGGGTTGTTAGCCTATGGATGGCATCTGCGCATTTACATCTCTACTACCATTGAGTGCTGGGGACATCGCTCTGTATATATTGTGACAAGGTCACTGGCATCATAGTGGAAGGCAGGTATATTTGTGTTAGGAGCTTTTTGTGTTATTAGCTTCACAGGAGGCAAATTAGGGTTTTCAGCTATGTGACTGTTTTTAGTGCTGTGAGGCTGATCATTACAGGGAGACACTGCCTGGGGAAAGGACAGTCTTTCGTGTCTCTGTGTGACTGTTTTTAGTGCTGTGAGGCTGATCATTACAGGGAGACACTGCCTGGGGAGAGGACAGTCTTTTGTGTCTCTGTGTGACTTTTTAGTGCTGTGAGGCTGAGCATTACAGGGAGACACTGTCTGGGGAAAGGACAGACTTTCGTGTCTCTGTGTGACTGTTTTTAGTGCTGTGAGGCTGATCATTACAGGGAGACACTGTCTGGGGAGAGGACAGTCTTTCGTGTCTCTGTGTGACTTTTTAGTGCTGTGAGGCTGAGCATTACAGGGAGACACTGTCTGGGGAAAGGACAGACTTTCGTGTCTCTGTGTGACTGTTTTTAGTGCTGTGAGGCTGATCATTACAGGGAGACACTGCCTGGGGAAAGGACAGACTTTCATGTCTCTCTGTGTGACTGTTTTTAGTGCTGTGAGGCTGATCATTACAGGGAGACACTGCCTGGAGAAAGGACAGTCTTTCATGTCTCTGTGTGACTGTTTTTAGTGCTGTGAGGCTGATCATTACAGGGAGACACTGCCTGGGGAAAGGACAGACTTTCGTGTCTCTGTGTGACTGTTTTTAGTGCTGTGAGGCTGATCATTACAGGGAGACACTGCCTGGGGAAAGGACAGACTTTCATGTCTCTCTGTGTGACTGTTTTTAGTGCTGTGAGGCTGATCATTACAGGGAGACACTGCCTGGAGAAAGGACAGTCTTTCATGTCTCTGTGTGACTGTTTTTAGTGCTGTGAGGCTGATCATTACAGGGAGACACTGCCTGGAGAAAGGACAGTCTTTCATGTCTCTGTGTGACTGTTTTTAGTGCTGTGAGGCTGATCATTACAGGGAGACACTGCCTGGGGAGAGGACAGTCTTTTGTGTCTGTGTGTGGCTGTTAGTGCTGTGAGGCTGATCATTACAGGGAGACACTGCCTGGGGAAAGGACAGTCTTTCGTGTCTGTGTGAGAATCAGGTTGATGGAAGCAGGTAAATTAAACCTGAAAATACCCTTCTAATACTTTGTTTATTAGTGAACTAGGAGCACTTTTGTATAGTTAGTGCCAGACGGCAAGGTGTTTATTACTGTTTATCTTGTCTGTTTGCCTAATAAAACTGGCGGAGACCAGTTGCACCAGACCAGGTATGTGTATATATATGTATATATATATATATATATGTATATATATATATATATATATCTATATACACAGGATAAGAGATACTGAGCCTTGTACCACGTTGCACCATTGTGTATATACTAAGGATCATAAGAGATACTTAGTGCACCGTTTTATGGGTGTGCGTGTATATTAGGGATGTGCGCCGACTCCCATGTTTTGAATTTGTATCTTCTTTGTGTTTTGTATCTGGATTTGGTTTTGGCAAACCACCCTTAAGTGTTTTGGTTTTGGATCTGTATTTTTTTCTAAAATATCATAAAAACAGCTGAAATCACATAATTTGGGCCTGTTTTTGTTCCTACAGTATTATTAGCCTCAACAACATTTATTTCCAGTCAATTTTGACCACCTCACAGCTCACAGTATTATTTTAATCTAGTTTAGGCCAAAAGGTTGCATCCAGCTAGCTGGCTGACTTAGCTAAGCGACAGCAGTGGGTGGCACGAACATGTGGAAGTTCAGCTGCCAACATGGCACAGAGTGGCACTGCAGTGGTAGACAGGATGGCAGTTTAATAAATGATATGACCCCTAGGAAGTTTAAAAACCAAAAGAGACAAACCTAAAAACAATTTTAAGAAAATGTGGCGCATGCAATGGAATGTAAATTAACTGGAAAAGTATACCCAAAAAATCTATCAATGAATAAATAAACAAATAAATAAATACTGTGTGAGTGACCTATGCAAATATATAAAATGCAAGTTTAGTATGCATAATCCAAATGTTATAAGAAACACAATTACATGGTTATGTACATAGTATTCAGAAGAAATACTGTAAAATGGGTAATATAAAACACCAGAGATAAGGACCCATCTATCTTTTGCAAAAGTGTTTGTAAATAGTAGAGATGTGCGCCGACCCTCGTGTTTTTGGTTTTGGATCTGGATCTCCGCTGGTTTTGGATCTGGATTGATTTGCCAAAACATCACCTCCATGTTTTGGTTTTGCATCTGGATTTTTTCTTAAAAAATCATAAAAACAGCTAAAATCACATAAAATGGGCCTGTTTTTGTTCCTACAGTATTATCAAACTCAATAACATTTATTTCCACTCTTTTCCAGTCAATTTTGACCACCTCACAGCTCACTATATTGATTTTTTCATCTAGTTAAGGCCAAATGGTTGCATCCAGCTAGCTGGCTCAAAACTGAGTGATAAATAGAGTTGAGGAATTTGCAAAGATGATGGTTGGGGTACCCCTTGAGGATTGAAGAATTGACAGTTGATAGTTGGCGCAGCCACTGGCTGAAGTAAGAAGAGTTGATACTTGATAATTGGTGCAGCCCCTGGCTGAAGAATTGATAAATGGTGCAGCCCCTGGCTGAAGACTTGATAGTTGATTAGTTAATTGTTGATGCAGCCTCCGGGCTGAGTAATACAGGAATACAGAGCTATTATTAGGAAGGAACCAGTCCTGCAACAGTCTTGAGGGATGGAACTCTTGGCAAGTTGCGGCCATTACAGCCTTGAGGGCTGGTGAGGAGTGACGACAGGTGGCCTTTGGGCCGTGAAGCAGGATGCGGCCTTTGGGCTGTGAAGCAGCCTTGAGATCTGAGAACCCTTGGCTGAATGTCACTGTTGAGCGACTTGTGCCGTTGGGTTGACACAACAAGCAGCAATTTGTTCAGACTTTTCTATAAAACAAATGAAAGGGGCAGCAGGAGATGCTGTCTGTGGCCATTACAATTTCTGGACATTCATAAACCATAATATTAAATGTCAGGCAGCAATGCCCCAACCAGCACATAATGCAAAGGAAAAAGGAGCAAGATGGAATTGTCCTTGGGCTCTCCCACCCACCCTTACATTGTATATATGAAACAGGACATTCACAGTATAACAAACCAATCACTTCAGCGACAGGGATTGCCACTTGTGGCTGAAATGATTGGTTTGTTTGGACCCCCCACAAAACAAGCTGCCAATGCGCAGTGGACATTGGTGGCAATGATCCCATACACAAACTGGCTTTACTATACATTAGATTAGATGTCATCACCGTCATCCCCATCAGTGTGTACATCCTCCTCTTCTTCACACAATATTAATTCCTCCCCACTGGAATCCACCATTATAGACACTTTTATATTTTTTGGACGTAAGTGCTGGTAGAGGTCTTCCTCGTGGAATTTGTAATTCATTTTGATGAACATCACCTTTTCCACATTTTGGGGAAGTAACCTCCTACGACGATCACTGACAAGGTTCCCGGCTGCGCTGAAAACTGTTTCAGAGTACAAACTGGAGGGTGGGCAACTTAAGTACAGCAAAGCCAGTTTGTGTAAGGGACTCCAAATTGCCTCTTATGCCTGCCTGTTACTCCTCTAGCAATTGCTAGGACCGAGATGGAGGTGTTGGAGATACGTGGCACATTGAAGAACAGACACAAGAAGTATGGGTAAATCATGGCAGTTTACTAAATAAAGGATATGATGCATCAGTGAAAACACAACATGTCATTGGTGCAATAAGGAGCTGAAACCATAGGACAGTAAATAGAATATACTGTAGGTTTACAGTCCAAACTAAAGTTGTTAAATGGCCAGGAGGCCTAGTAGACAGCAATGCTTGAAACGTGGTGAAGCAGTTTTGCTGGATGGCCTGGAGGGCCTAGCAGAAAGCGATGCTTGAAACCTGGTGTAGAAGCAGGATTGCTGGATGGCCTGAAGGGCCTAGTAGACAGCGATGCTTGAAACTTGGTGTTGAAGCAGGATTGCTGTATGGCCTGGAGGGCCTAGTAGACAGCGGTGCTTGAAACGTGATGTTGAAGCAGGATTGCTGTATTGCCTGGAGGGCCTAGTAGACAGCGTTGCTTGAAACGTGGTTTAGAAGCTGGATAGCTGTATAGCCTGGAGGGCTCTGTAGACAGCAATGCTTGAACCGTGGTATAGAAGCAGGATAGCTGTATGGCCTGGAGGGCCTAGTAGACAGCGTTGCTTGAAACATGATTTAGAAGCTGGATAGCTGTATAGCCTGGAGGGCTCAGTAGACAGCGATGCTTGAACCGTGGTATAGAAGCAGGATAGCTGTATGGCCTGGAGGGCTCAGTAGACAGCGATGCTTGAACCATAGTATAGAAGCAGGATAGCTGTATGGCCTGGAGGGCTCTGTAGACAGCGATGCTTGAACCGTGGTATAGAAGCAGGATAGCTGTATGGCCTGGAGGATCTGTAGACAGCGATGCTTGAACCGTGGTATAGAAGCAGGATAGCTGTATGGCCTGGAAGCTCAGTAGGCAGAGTTGCTTGAACCATGGTATAGAAGCAGGATAGCTGTATGGCCTGGTGGGTCCTGGAGACAGCGTTGCTTGGACCCAGGGTACTTGGGTCACTTAGAAGCCGGTGAGCAGAATACACACAGCACGTACAAATTATAGCTGGAAGTCTGGATGCACAGAGAGCAGGTGCATAACCAAATGTTCCACATGAAAACTCTATAGCCGACAGGGCGGCGACAGTCTAGGAACTCAAATAGGATCAGCTGCCAATCAGGCAACACTAGGAGGAAACATGTGAAATCCTCTGACGTCTGGGTCTCCTAGCAACCGGCAACCTAGAAGCATGGTCAAGAGCAGGAGGAATACTGGCAGGAGACAAGTCCTGGACTGGACTTGTAACACTGCCGGTATTGAAAGGGACTGAGTGACATGCCTATTTGGATGCTATCCCTAAATAATCATCCACCATTCTCTGGTGACCATATCAGACAAAGTCACAATAGACATGTCACTAATTGTAGACAGTTCTTTCAGACCCAACCTGATATCATTAGGTTTTGCTGACGGATCTGCATTACCAGCAGTGGGTCTCTTAAGAAATTAAGTTTTTTCCTGGCAGTTGCAGAAATTGAAGGAGGAGATGCTGCCGTGTCACGTGCCACTTGAGCTGAACATTTTTTCACCAACCTCTCTTTGCATCTCTTCAGATTTAAGTTCGTTGAGAAGAAAGACACAATGTATGACTTAAACCATCTGATTTCAAGAGATTGACAACTCTTGGATCCTGGTGAAGTGAATGAAGGGCTTGATCTACAAGTCCGACATACTAAGTGGATTCGCTCTGTTTCAGCTCCTCCTTCAGTTTCTCCAGCTACTTTTGCAAAAGTCTGATTAAGGGAATGACCTGACACAAGCTGGCAGTGTCTGAACTAACTTCACATGTGGCAAGTTCAAATGGTTTGAGAACCTTGCACAACATGGAAATTATTCTCCACTGTGCTTGACTAAGGTGCATTCCCACTCCTTACCCTATGTCATAGGCCATTGTGTAGCCTTGGATGGCCTTTTGCTGCTCCTCCATCCGCTGAAGCTTATAGAGGGTAGAATTCCACCTAGTTACTACCTCTTGCTTCAGATCATGGCAGGGCAAATTCAACAGTACTTGCTGGTGCTGCAATCTTTGACATGCAGTTGCTGAATGTCGAAAATTTCCCAAAATTTTCCAGGCCACTGAGAGCATCTCCTGCACGTCCCTGTTTTTTTTTTTTTTTTTAATTTTGCACCAAATTAATTGTGTGAGCAAAACATGGGACGCATTTTATTTTAACCAAATCTAATGCTCTCACAATATTGGTGGCATTGTCAGAAATCACAAATCCCAAGGAGAGTCCAAGTGGGGTAAGTCATTTTGCAATGATTTCCATGAGTTTTTCTAAGAGGTTCTCAGCGGTATGCCTCTTAGTGAAACCGGTGATACACAGAGTAGCTGCCTCTGAATGAGCTGGTATTTGTCAGATGCTGCTGTTGCTTTTTGCATTGTTGGAGACAATACACCTCCCCAGTGGGCTGTCAGTCATGTAATCTTTAATTTGCCCTGTTCCACTTGTCCACATATCTGTGGTTAAGTAGACAAATGGACAGTAGGTACAACGGCATTTCAGAGGACACTAATAAGGTTTTTTTTTTTAATCTCCTTATACAGACTGGGACTTGCAATTCTAGTGAAGTGGAATATAGAAGGGACATGGTAGCGGAGACACATGACCTCAATTAACTCTCTAAAACCCTCTGCATTGGATGCACATCTAATACCAGCATACTGTAGCTGTTATGTCAATAGTAATCCGCTGTGCAACTGGGTGACTGCTGTCATACTTGTTCCTACTTACAAAGGATTGTTTGACAGTCAATTGTTTTGTTAAACTAATAAAAGTAGTCTTTTTCCTGCTCCCCTTCTGGGATAAAGATCCCCTCACAGCAGCAACAGCAACAGGAGTACCACTCAAGGATCCTTCTGAGGAATCATGGCTAAGAGAGGAGTCAGTCATGCTTATGAAATTGGATGCAGCAGGACTACTTCCTATCACAATTGAGGATGTTGATGATGCAGGTGTTAGCGGTGGAGATTGCAGGTGCTTGGATCTAACAGAGAGAAGTGAGTAGCTAGGTGATGCTGAAATGATTGTTACATTTTAAGCCAAAGATTCTGAATTTTGCAATCGCTTTGGAATTTGATGAATGCGCTGCAAGTAACATAACAGGAAGGAGGTTCCTAGATGGTTAAGGTCCTTACCTCTACTCACTCTTGTTTTGCAAATGTTACAAATGGCTTGACAATTGTTGTCCAGATTTGGGTGGAAATAATTTCACACATGAGAGGTGGATTTTTTTTCATTAACACTGTAAAACATTGCTTGTTTGATTTTACATGCCCTGACTTAAGCCCTTGGGCATCGGCCATTGTAGATGACATTGACGGCCTTGTATCATCATCATGACTGCTGGCAGCAGCTGCAGCACTAGTATGTGGTTCCTGCTCTCCTCTCATTTGATCGTCCCCCATATCAACAAATTTACACTGCGGAGTGACCGGCAGTGTCGCCCAACAAATTTTTTTTTTCACACAAGGGAAAAGTATCCCTGGATGAGGCAGCAGCCACTTGATTAACAACACAGCACCCTTTTATGGACAACAAATCATCACTGCTGAGTGCGGTTGGACCACCTGCAGAGTCACAAATATGTGGATGATAAACTGCGGTCTGGTTGGCAGTGTCACCGAACAATAATAGCGCAGCTACAGTAGCACACAAACAAAAAAATCAAACAGATCTTTTTTTGTGTGGAATGATAATTTTATTTAACTTTTATTTATTAACACTGGGGCAGAGCACCCCTGGATGACACAGCCACCTTTATGTACTGCAGCCCCAGGTCCTTGATGGACAGGACAACACAGCAGCCCCCCTTTATGTACTGCAGCCCCAGGTCCTTGATGGACAGGACAACACAGCAGCCCCCCTTTATGTACTACTGCCCCAGGTCCTTGATGGTCAGGACAACACAGCAGCCCCCCCTTTATGTACTGCAGCCTCAGCCCCTTTATGGAAAACACAGCAGCCCCCTTTATGTACTGCAGCCCCAGGTCCATGATGGACAGGACAACACAGCAGCCAACCCTTATGTACTGCAGCCCTAGGTCCTTGATGGACAGAACAACACAGCAGCCCCCCTTTATGTACCGCAGCCCCAGGTCCTTGACGGACAGGACAACACAGCAGCCCCCCTTTATGTACTGTAGCTCTAGGTCCTTGATGAACAGGACAACACAGCAGCCCCCCTTTATGTACTGCAGCCCCAGGTCCTTGATTGACAGTACAACACAGCAGCCCCCCTTATATACTGCGGCCCTAGGTCCTTGATGGACAGGAGAACACAGCAACCCCCATTTATGTACTGCAGGCCCAGGTCCTTGATGGATAGAACAACACAGCAGCCCCCCTTTATGTACTGCAGCCCCAGGTCCTTGATGGTCAGGACAACAGAGCAGCCCCCCTTTATGTACTGCAGCCTCAGCCCCTTTATGGACAACACAGCAGCCCCCCTTTATGTACTGCATCCCTAGGTCCTTGATGAACAGGACAACACAGCAGCCCCCCTTTATGTACTGCAGCCCCAGGTCCTTGATGGACAATACAGCAGCCCCCCTTTATGTACTGCAGCCCTAGGTCTTTAATGGACAGGACAACACAGCAACCCCCCTTTAGGTACTGCAGCCCCAGGTACTTGATGGACAGGACAACACAGCAACCCCCCTTTATATACTGCAGCCCCAGGTCCTAGATGGACAGGACAACACAGCAGCCCACCTTTATGTACTGCAGCCCCAGGTCCTTGATGGATAGGACAACACAGCAGCCCCCTTTATGTACTGCAGCTCCAGGTCCTTGATGGACAGGACAAGACAGCAGTCCCCCTTTATTGTACTGCAGCCCCAGGTCCATGATGGATAGGACAACACAGCAGCCCAACTTTATGTACTGCAGCTCCAGGTCCTTGATGGACAGGACAACACAGCAGCCCCCCTTTATGTACTGCAGCCCCAGGTCCATGATTGACAACACAGCAGCCCCGCTTTATGTACTGCAGACCCAGGTCCTTGATGGACAGGACAACACAGCAGCACCCCTTTATGTACTGCAGCTCTAGGTCCTTGATGGACAGAACAACACAGCAGCCCCCCTTTATGTACTGCAGCCTCAGCCCCTTTATGGACAACACAGCAGCCCCCCTTTATGTACTGCAGCTCCAGGTCCTTGATGGACAGGACAACACAGCAGCCCCCCTTTATGTACTGCAGCCCCAGGTCCTTGATGGACAACACAGCAGCCCCCTTTATGTACTGCAGCCCCAGGTCCTTGATGGATAGGACAACACAGCAGCCCCCCTTTATGTACTGCAGCTCTAGGTCCTTGATGGACAGGACAACACAGCAGCTGCCCTTTATGTACTGCAGCCCCAGGTCCTTGATGGACAACACAGCAGTCCCTCTTTATGTACTGCAGCCCCAGGTCCTTGATGGTCAGGACAACACAGCAGCCCCCCTTTATGTACTGCAGCCTCAGCCCTTTTATGGACAACACAGCAGCCCCCCTTTATGTACTGCAGCCCTAGGTCCTTGATGGACAGGACAACACAGCAGCCCCCCTTTATGTACTGCAGCCCCAGGTCCTTGATGGACAGGAAACACAGCAGCCTCCTTTATGTACTGCAGCCCCAGGTCCTTGATGGATAGGACAACACAGCAGCCCCCAATTATATACTGCAGCCCTAGGTCCTTGATGGACAGGACAACAAAGCAACCCCCCTTTATGTACTGCAGGTCCAGGTCCTTGATGGATAGGACAACACAGCAGCCCCCCTTTATGTACTGCAGCACCAGCTCCTTGATGGTCAGGACAGCACAGCAACCCCCCTTTATGTACTGCAGCCTCAGCCCCTTTATGGTCAACACAGCAGCCCACCTTTATGTACTGCAGACCCAGGTCCTTGATGGACAACACAGCAGCCCCCTTTATGTACTGCAGCCCCAGGCCCTTGATGGACAGGACAACACAGCAGCCCCCCTTTATGTACTGCAGCCCTAGGTGCTTGATGGACAGGACTATACAGCAGCCCCCTTTTATGTAATGCAGCCCCAGATCCTTGATGGACAGGACAACACAGCAGCCCCCCTTTATGTACTGCAGCCCCAGGACCTTGATGGATAGGACAACACAGCAGCCCCCTTTATATATTGCAGCTCCAGGTCCTTGATGGACAGGACAACACAGCAGCCCCCCTTTATGTACTGCAACCCCAGGTCCTTGATGGATAGGACAACACAGCAGCCCCCCTTTATATACTGCAGCTCCAAGTCCTTGAAGGACAGGACAACACAGCAGCCCCCCTTTATGTACTGCAGCCCCAGGTCCTTGATGGACAACACAGTAGCCCCCCTTTATGTACTGCAGACCCAGGTCCTTGATGGACAGGACAACACAGCAGCCCCCCTTTATGTACTGCAGCCCTAGGTCCTTGATGGACAGGACAACACAGCAGCCCCCCTTTATGTACTGCAGCCCCAGGTCCTTGATGGACAGGACAATACAGCAGCCTCCCTTTTATGTACTGCAGCCCTAGGTCCTTGATGGACAACACAGCATCCCCCCTTTATCTACTGCAGCCCTAGGTCCTTGATGGACAGGACAACAGAGCAGCCCTCCCTTATGTACTGCAGCCCCAGGTCCTTGATGGACAGGACAACACAGCAGCCCCCCTTTATGTACTGCAGCCTCAGCCCCTTTATGGACAACACAGCAGCCCCCTTTATGTACTGCAGCCCCAGGTCCTTGATGGATAGAACAACACAGCAGCCCCCCTTTATGTACTGCAGCCATAGGTCCATGTTGGACAGGACAGCACAGCAGCCCCCCTTTATGTACTGAAGCCCCAGGTCCTTGATGGACAGTACAACAGAGCAGCCCACCTTTATATACTGCAGCCCTAGGTCCTTGATGGACAGGACAACAGAGCAACCCCCCTTTATGTACTACAGGCCCAGGTCCATGATGGATAGGACAACACAGCAGCCCCCCTTTATGTACTGCAGCCCCAGGTCCTTGATGGTCAGGAAAAAAACAGCAGCCCCCCTTTATGTACAGCAGCCTCAGCCCCTTTATAGACAACACAGCAGCCCCCCTTTATGTACTGCAGCCCGAAGGTCCTTGATAGACAGGACAACAGAGCAGCCACCCTTTATGTACTGCAGCCCCAGGTCCTTGATGGTCTGGACAACACAGAAGCCCCCCTTTCTGTACTGCAGCCCTAGGTCCTTGATGGACAGGACAACACAGCAGCCCCCCCTTTATGTACTGCAGCCCTAGGTCCTTGATTAACAGGACAACACAGAGGACCCCTTTATGTACTGCTGCCCCAGGTCCTTGATGGACAACACAGCAGCCCCCCTTTATGTACTGAAGCCCCAGGTCCTTGATGGTCTGGACAACACAGAAGCCCCCCTTTCTGTACTGCAGCCCTAGGTCCTTGATGGACAGGACAACACAGCAGCCCCCCTTTATGTACTGCAGCCCTAGGTCCTTGATTAACAGGACAACACAGAGGACCCCTTTATGTACTGCAGCCCCAGGTCCTTGATGGACAACACAGCAGCCCCCCTTTATGTACTGAAGCCCCAGGTCCTTGATGGACAGGACAACACAGCAGCCCCCCTTTATGTACTGCAGCCCTAGGTCCTTGATGGACTGGCCAATACAGCAGCCCCCCTTTGTGTACTGCAGCCCCAGATCCTTGATGGACAGGACAACACAGCAACCCCCCTTTATGTACTGCAGCCCCAGGTCCTAGATGGACAGGACAACATAGCAGCCCTCTTTTATGTACTGCATTTCCAGGACCTTGATGGATAGGACAACACAGCAGCCCACTTTATGTACTGCAGCTCCAGGTCCTTGATGGACAGGGCAACACAGCAGCCCCCCTTTATGTACTTCAACCCCAGGTCCTTGATGGATAGGACATCACAGCAGCCCCCCTTTATATACTGCAGCTCCAGGTCCTTGATGGACAGGACAACACAGCAGCCCCCCTTTATGTACTGCAGCCCCAGGTCCTTGATGGACAACACAGTAGCCCCCCTTTATGTACTGCAGACCCAGGTCCTTGATGGACAGGACAACAGAGCAGCCCCCCTTTATGTACTGCAGCCCTAGGTCCTTGATGGACAGGACAACACAGCAGCCCCCCTATATGTACTGCAGCTACAGGTCCTTGATGGACAGGACAACACAGCAGCCCCCCTTTATGTACTGCAGCCCCAGGTCCTTGATGTACAACACAGCAGCCCCCCTTTATGTACTGCAGCCCCAGGTCCTTGAACGACAGGACAACACAGCAGCCTACCTTTATGTACTGCAGCCCTAGGTCCTTGATGGACAACACAGCAGCCCCCCTTTATCTACAGCAGCCCCAGGTCCTTGATGGACAGGACAACAGAGCAGCCCCACTTTATGTACTGCAGCCCCAGGTCCTTGATGGACAGGACAAGACAGCAGCCCCCATTTATGTACTGTAGCCCCAGCCTCTTTATGGGCAACACAGCAGCCACCCTTTATGTACTGCAGCCCTAATTCCTTGGACAGTACAACAGAGCAGCCCCCCTTTATGTACTGCAGCCCCAGGTCCTTGATGGACAGGACAACACAGCAGCCCCCCTTTATGTACTGCAGCCTTAGCCCCTTTATGGACAACACAGCAGCCCCCCTTTATGTACTGCAGCCCCAGGTCCTCGATGGATAGTACAACACAGCAGCCCCCCTTTATGTACTGCAGCCACAGGTCTTTGATGGTCAGGACATCACAGCAGCCCCCCTTTATGTACTGCAGCCTCAGCCCCTTTATGGACAACACAGCAGACCCCCTTTATGTACTGCAGCCCTAGGTCCTTGATGGACAACACAGCAGCCCCCTTTATGTACTGCAGCCCTAGGTCCTTGATGGACAACACAGCAGCCCCCTTTATGACCTGCAGCCTCAGCCCCTTTATGGACAACACAGCAGCCCCCCTTTAAGTACTGCAGCCCTAGGTCCTTGATGGACAACATAGCAGCCCCCTTTATGTACTGCAGCCTCAGCCCCTTTATGGACAACACAGCAGACCCCCTTTATTTACTGCAGCCCTAGGTCCTTGATGGACAGGACAACAGAGCAGCCCCCCTTTATGTGCTGCAGCCCCAGTTCCATGATGGATAGGACAACACAGCAGCCCCCCTTTATATACTGCAGCCTCAGCCCCTTTATGCACAACACAGCAGCCCCCCTTTATGTACTGCAGCCCTAGATCCTTGATGGACAACACAGCAGCCCCCTTTATGTACTGCAGCCCTAGGTCCTTGATGGACAACACAGCAGCCCCCCTTTATGTACTGCAGCCCCTGGTCCTTGATGGACAACACAGCAGCCCCCCTTTATGTACTGCAGCCCTAGGTCCTTGATGGACAGGACAACACAGCAGCCCCCCTTTATGTACTGCAGCCCCAGGTCCTTGATGGACAACACAGCAGCCCCCCTTTATGTACTGCAGCCCCAGGTCCTTGATGGACAGGACAACACAGCAACCCCCCTTTAAGTACTGCAGCCCCAGGTCCTTGAAGGACAGGAGAACACAGCAGCCACCTGGTATGTACTGCAGCCCTAGGTTCTTGATGGACAGGAGAACACAGCAGCCCCCCTTTATGTACTGCAGCTCCAGGTCATTGATGGACAGGACAACACAGCAGCTCCCCTTTATTTACTGCAGCCCCAGGTCCTTGATGGACAACACAGCAGCCCCCCTTTATGTACTGCAGCCCTAGGTCTTTGATGGACAGGACAACACAGCAGCCCCCCTATATGTACTGCAGCTACAGGTCCTTGATGGACAGGACAACACAGCAGCCCCCCTTTATGTACTGCCGCCCCAGGTCCTTGATGGACAGGACAACACAGCAGCCCCCCTTTATGTACTGCAGCCCTAGGTCCTTGATGGACAGGGCAACACAGCAGCCCCCCTTTATGTACTGCAGTCCCAGGTCCTTGATGGTCAGGACAACACAGCAGCCCCCCTTTATGTACTGCATCCTCAGCTCCTTTATGGACAACACAGCAGCCCCCTTTATGTACTGTATCCCCAGGTCCTTGATGGACAGGACAACACAGCAGCACCTCTTTATGTACTGCAGCCCTAGGTCCTTGATGGACAGAACAACACAGCAGCCTCCCTTTATGTACTGCAGCCCTAGTTCCTTGATAGACAGGACAACACAGCAGCCCCCCTTTATGTACTGCAGCCCCAGGTCCTTGATGGACAGTACAACACAGCAACCCCCTTTATATACTGCAGCCCTAGGTTCTTGATGGACAGGACAACACAGCAACCCCCCTTTATGTACTGCATACCCAGGTCCTTGATGGATAGGACAACACAAAGCCCCTCTTTATGTACTGCAGCACCAGGTCCTTGATGGTCAGGACAACACAGCAGCCCCCCTTTATGTACTGCAGCCTCAGCCCCTTTATGGACAACACAGCAGCCCCCCTTTATGTACTGCAGCCCTAGGTCCTTGATGGACAGGACAACAGAGCAGCCCCCCTTTATGTACTGCAGACCCAGGTCCTTGATGGTCAGGACAACACAGAAGCCCCCCTTTATGTACTGCAGCCCCAGGTCCTTGATGGACAGGACAACACAGCAGCCCCCTTTTAAGTACTGCAGCCCCAGGACCTTGATGGATAGGAGATCACAGCAGCCCCCTTTATGTACTGCAGCTCCAGGTCCTTGATGGACAGGACAACACAGCAGCCCCCCTTTATATACTGCAGCACCAGGTACTTGATGGACAGGACAACACAGCAGCCCCCCTTTATGTACTGCAGCCCCAGGTCCTTGATGGACAACACAGCAGCCCCCCTTTATATACTGCAGCCCTAGGTCTTTGATGGACAGGACAACACAGCAACCCCCCTTTACGTACTGCAGCCCCAGGTCCTTGATGGACAGGACAACACAGCAGCCCCCCTTTATGTACTGCAGCCCTAGGTCCTTGATTAACAGGACAACACAGAGGACCACTTTATGTACTGCAACCCCAGGTCCTTGATGGACAACACAACAGCCCCCCTTTATGTACTGCAGCCCCAGGTCGTGGATGGACAGGACAACACAGCAGCCCCCCTTTATGTACTGCAGCCCCAGGTCCTTGATGGACAGGACAATACTGCAGCCCCCCTTTATGTACTGCAGCCTCAGGACCTTGATGGATAGGACAACACAGCAGCCCCCCTTTATGTACTGCAGCCCCAGGTCCTTGATGGACAGGACAATACTGCAGCCCCCCTTTATATACTGCAGCACCAGGTACTTGATGGACAGGACAACAAAGCAGCCCCCCTTTATGTACTGCAGCCCCAAGTCCTTGATGGACAACACAGCAGCCCCCCTTTATGTACTGCAGACCCAGGTCCTTGATGGACAGGACAACACATCAGCCCCACTTTATGTACTGCAGCCCCAGGTCCTTGATGCACAGGACAACACAGCAGCCTCCCTTTATGTACTGCAGCCCCAGGTCCTTGATGGACAGGACAACAGAGCAGCCCCCCTTTATGTACTGCAGCCCCAGGTCCTTTATGGACAGGACAAGACAGCAGCCCCCATTTATGTACTGTAGCCCCAGGTCCTTGATGGTCAGGACAACACAGCAGCCCCCCTTTATGTACTGCAGCCTCAGCCCCTTTATGGACAGAACACAGCAGCCCCCCTTTATGTACTGCAGCCCTAGGATTTTGCTCGACAGGACAACACAGCAGCCCCCCTATATGTACTGCAGCCCCAGGTCCTTGATGGACAGGACAACACAGCAGCCCCCTTTATGTACTGCAGCCCCAGGTCCTTGATAGACAGGACAACACAGCAGCCCCCCTTTATGTACTGCAGCCCCAGGTCCTTGATAGACAGGACAACACAGCAGCCCCCCTTTATGTACTGCAGCCCCAGGTCCTTGATGGACAGGAGAACACAGCAACCCCCCTTTATGTACTGCAGCCCCAGGTCCTTGATGGACAAGACAACACAGCAGCCCCCCTTTATGTACTGCAGCCCTAGGTCCTTGATGGACAGGATAACACAGCAGCCCCCCTTTATGTACTCCAGCCCCAGGTCCTTGATGGACAGGACAACACAGCAGCCCCCCTTTATGTACTGCAGCCTCAGCCCAACAACATTACACCCTCAGACAACAGTAGCACAGATAGAGCGCGTCTGTTCTGCACACTCTCTACAGCCAGAGTGAAAATGGCGCCGATCACTAGAACCTTTATAGAATCCAAAACCTGTGAGAATCCGATAGCGGGAGGAGGATCTTTTGCCTCGTTTTCAGATCTGAGTCACGCGGGAAAACCCGAGCTCAGATTGCGAAGTTCGGGTGGGTCCAGTTCTCTGAGAACCGGACCCGCTCATCTCTAATATGTAAGTATGTGTGTATGTATGTATATATATATATATATATATATATATATATATATTATAATATACACAGGATAAGGGATGCTGAGAATTGTACCATGTTGCACCATTATGTATATAAGGATAGGAAGAGATACTTAGTGCTGCACAGTTGTGTGTGTGTGTCATACTTGTCTATTTTTTTAAAAAGCATGTCAGGGAGATTGTGAAGGTAGCTCCTACGAGTACAGCGGTAAAATGGGCGTGTACTCCTACTTCTGAGAGGCATGTCATACATGTGATAGGTGTGTCATACATGTGATAGGCATGTACTCCTACATCTGAGAGGCATGTCATACATGTGATTGGTGTGTCATACATGTGATAGGTGTGTACTGTTACATCTGAGAGGTGTGTCATACATGTGATAGGTGTGTACTGCTACATCTGAGAGGCGTGTCATACATGTGCTAGGCATGTACTGCTACATCTGAGAGGCATGTCATACATGTGATAGGCATGTACTCCTACATCTGAGAGGCATGTCATACATGTGATAGGCGTGTACTGCTACATCTGAGAGGTGTGTCATACATGTGATAGGTGTGTAATCCTTCATCTGAGAGGTGTGTCATACATGTGATAGGTGTGTACTGCTACATCTGAGAGGTGTGTCATACATGTGATAGACATGTACTGCTACTCTTGAGAAGCATGTCATACATGTGATAGGCATGTACTGCTACATCTGAGAAGCGTGTCATACATGTGATAGGCATGTACTGCTACATCTGAGGGGTGTGTCATACATGTGATAGGCATGTACTGCTACATCTGAGAGGTATGTCAAACATGTGATAGGCGTGTACTGCTACATCTGAGAGACATGTCACACATGTGATAGGCGTGTACTGCTACATCTGAGGGGCATGTCATACATGTGATAGGCATGTACTGCTACATCTGAGGGGCATGTCATACATGTGATAGGCATGTACTGCTACATCTAAAGGGCGTGTCATACATGTGAGGCATGTACTGCTACATCTTAAGGGCATGTCATACATGTGAAAGGTATGTACTGCTACGTCTGAGAGTCGTGTCATACATGTGATAGGCGTGTACTGCTACATCTGAGAGATGTGTCACACATGTGATAGGCGTGTACTGCTACATCTGATGGGCATGTCATACATGTGATAGGTGTGTACTGCTACATCTGAGGGGCGTGTCATACATGTGATAGGCATGTACTGCTACATCTGAGGGGCATGTGATAGGCATGTACTGCTACATCTGAGAGGCGTGTCATACATGTGATAGGCGTGTACTGCTACATCTGAAGGGCGTGTCATACATATGATAGGCATGTACTGCTTCATCTGAGAGGCATGTCATACATGTGATAGGCGTGTACTGCTACATCTGAGGGGCGTGTCATACATGTGATAGGTGTGTACTGCTACATCTGAGGGGCGTGTCATACATGTGATAGGCATGTACTGCTACATCTGAGGGGCATATCATACATGTGATAGGCATGTACTGCTACATTTGAGAGGCGTGTCATAATACTGACTTATATCCAAATGTAAATGAGCCAAAAGCAGTTAGTAAGATCTATTTGGTGATGAAAACTCACTGATACTTATCAGAAAATACATATAGCCATAGGGATCATTGGGGTAGATGTACGAAGCCCAGAAGCAGTATCAGCACACGTTATGTGCGCTGATACCGCTTCTCCCCGATGTATGATCGGGGGTCTGGGCGGTAATTGACAGGGGCACTATGCGCCCCTGTCATTATCGGCGCTGCTATCTACAAGATAGCAGCGCAGATAGCCTGGGCTATGTACGAACGGTCACAACGTTACCGACAGCTACAGCCTGGCGCTAGCCTATCCCCACAGCAGGGACAGCGCTGTCCCTGCTGCGGTGGCTGCCGGCTCCAGGCTCCACGCGGGGATCTCGCGATACTTGCGAGGTCCCGCACATGCTCAGTGGAGCCGGCCGGGATAGAGACACAGCGCATCAGCACTAGGCTGATGCGCTGCTGTCTCTAGCGGGTAGCGCCGGAGGGGGGAGTTAACGCTCCCCCTCTCTGGCCGATGAGATGTTTATACATCTCGTCGGTAGTGCTTCCTGCTTCGCCTCGGTAAAGAGGCGAAGAGGGTAGCGTTATAGCGGCACGGTAAGTGCCGCTGTAATACATTTACCCCATTGTGCCTTATACCCAATGCAGGGACAATATACTAATACATGTAGCTATAGGGATCATTGTGCCTTATACCCAATGCAGGGAAATGATACTAATGCATGTAGCCATAGGGATCATTGTGCCTTATACCCAATGCAGGGAAGTGATACTAATACATGTAGCCATAGGGATCATTGTGCCTTATACCCAATGCAGGGAAATGATACTAATGTATGTAGCCATAGGGATCATTGTGCCTTATACCCAATGCAGGGACAATATACTAATACATTTAGCCATAGGGATCATTGTGCCTTATACCCAATGCAGGGAAATGATACTAATGCATGTAGCCATAGGGATCATTGTGCCTTATACCCAATGCAGGGAAATTATACTAATACATGTGGCCATAGGGATCATTGTGCCTTATACCCAATGCAGGGAAGTGATACTAATACATGTAGCCATAGGGATTATTGTGCCTTATACCCAATGCAGGGAAGTGATACTAATACATGTAGCCATAGGGATCATTGTGCCTTATACCCAATGCAGGTAAATGAAACTAATACATGTAGCCATAGGGATCATTGTGCCTTATACCCAATGCAGGGAAATGACACTAATACATGTAGCCATAGGGATCATTGTGCCTTATACCCAATGCAGGGAAATGATACTAATACATGTAGCCATAGGGATCATTGTGCCTTATACCCAATGCAGGGAAATGATACTAATACATGTAGCCATAGGGATCATTGTGCCTTATACCCAATGCAAGGAAATTATACTAATACATGTAGCCATAGGGATCACTGTGCCTTATACCTAATGCAGGGAACATTATACTAATGCATGAAGCCATAGGGATCATTGTGCCTTATACCCAATGCAGGGAAATGATACTAATACATGTAGCCATAGGGATCACTGTGCCTTATACCCAATGCAGGGACAATATACTAATACATGTAGCCATAGGGATCATTGTGCCTTATACCCAATGCAGGGAAATGATACTAATGCATGTAGCCATAGGGATCATTGTGCCTTATACCCAATGCAGGGAAGTGATACTAATACATGTAGCCATAGGGATCATTGTGCCTTATACCCAATGCAGGGAAATGATACTAATGTATGTAGCCATAGGGATCATTGTGCCTTATACCCAATGCAGGGACAATATACTAATACATGTAGCCATAGGGATCATTGTGCCTTATACCCAATGCAGGGAAATGATACTAATGCATGTAGCCATAGGGATCATTGTGCCTTATACCCAATGCAGGGAAATTATACTAATACATGTGGCCATAGGGATCATTGTGCCTTATACCCAATGCAGGGAAGTGATACTAATACATGTAGCCATAGGGATTATTGTGCCTTATACCCAATGCAGGGAAGTGATACTAATACATGTAGCCATAGGGATCATTGTGCCTTATACCCAATGCAGGTAAATGAAACTAATACATGTAGCCATAGGGATCATTGTGCCTTATACCCAATGCAGGGAAATGACACTAATACATGTAGCCATAGGGATCACTGTGCCTTATACCTAATGCAGGGAACATTATACTAATGCATGAAGCCATAGGGATCATTGTGCCTTATACCCAATGCAGGGAAATGATACTAATACATGTAGCCATAGGGATCACTGTGCCTTATACCCAATGCAGGGAACATTATATTAATACATGTAGCCATAAGGATCACTGTGCCTTAAACCCAATGCAGGGACATTATACTAATACATGTAGCCATAGGGATCACTGTGCCTTATACCCAATGCAGGGACATTATACTAATACATGTAGCCATAGGGATCACTGTGCCTTATACCCAATGCAGGGACATTATACTAATACATGTAGCCTTAGGGATCACTGTGCCTTATACCCACTGCAGGGAAATTATACTAATACATGTAGCCATAGGGATCATTGTGCCTTATATCCAATGCAGGGAAGTGATACTAATACATGTAGCCATAGGGATTATTGTGCCTTATACCCAATGCAGGGAAGTGATACTAATACATGTAGCCATAGGGATCACTGTGCCTTATACCTAATGCAGGGAACATTATACTAATGCATGAAGCCATAGGGATCATTGTGCCTTATACCCAATGCAGGGAAATGATACTAATACATGTAGCCATAGGGATCACTGTGCCTTATACCCAATGCAGGGACAATATACTAATACATGTAGCCATAGGGATCATTGTGCCTTATACCCAATGCAGGGAAATGATACTAATGCATGTAGCCATAGGGATCATTGTGCCTTATACCCAATGCAGGGAAGTGATACTAATACATGTAGCCATAGGGATCATTGTGCCTTATACCCAATGCAGGGAAATGATACTAATGTATGTAGCCATAGGGATCATTGTGCCTTATACCCAATGCAGGGACAATATACTAATACATGTAGCCATAGGGATCATTGTGCCTTATACCCAATGCAGGGAAATGATACTAATGCATGTAGCCATAGGGATCATTGTGCCTTATACCCAATGCAGGGAAATTATACTAATACATGTGGCCATAGGGATCATTGTGCCTTATACCCAATGCAGGGAAGTGATACTAATACATGTAGCCATAGGGATTATTGTGCCTTATACCCAATGCAGGGAAGTGATACTAATACATGTAGCCATAGGGATCATTGTGCCTTATACCCAATGCAGGTAAATGAAACTAATACATGTAGCCATAGGGATCATTGTGCCTTATACCCAATGCAGGGAAATGACACTAATACATGTAGCCATAGGGATCACTGTGCCTTATACCTAATGCAGGGAACATTATACTAATGCATGAAGCCATAGGGATCATTGTGCCTTATACCCAATGCAGGGAAATGATACTAATACATGTAGCCATAGGGATCACTGTGCCTTATACCCAATGCAGGGAACATTATATTAATACATGTAGCCATAAGGATCACTGTGCCTTAAACCCAATGCAGGGACATTATACTAATACATGTAGCCATAGGGATCACTGTGCCTTATACCCAATGCAGGGACATTATACTAATACATGTAGCCATAGGGATCACTGTGCCTTATACCCAATGCAGGGACATTATACTAATACATGTAGCCTTAGGGATCACTGTGCCTTATACCCACTGCAGGGAAATTATACTAATACATGTAGCCATAGGGATCATTGTGCCTTATATCCAATGCAGGGAAATGATACTAATACATTTATCCATAGGGATCATTGTGCCTTATACACAATGCAGGGACATTATACTAATACATGTAGCCATAGGGATCACTGTGCCTTATACCCAATGCAGGGAACATTATACTAATACATGTAGCCATAGGGATCACTGTGCCTTATACCCAATGCAGGGACATTATACTAATACATGTAGCCATAGGGATCACTGTGCCTTATACCCACTGCAGGGAAATGATACTAATACATGTAGCCATAGGGATCATTGTGCCTTATACACAATGCATGGACATTATACTAATACATGTAGCCATAGGGATCATTGTGCCTTATACCCAATGCAGGGAAATTATACTAATACATGTAGCCATAGGGATCATTGTGCCTTATACCCAATGCAGGGAAATTATACTAATACATGTAGCCATAGGGATCATTGTGCCTTATACCCAATGCAGGG
Source organism: Taudactylus pleione (assembly GCA_031769625.1). Classification (NCBI taxonomy): domain Eukaryota; kingdom Metazoa; phylum Chordata; class Amphibia; order Anura; family Myobatrachidae; genus Taudactylus; species Taudactylus pleione. Next base: position 247,029 of record JAUIMM010000122.1, read on the forward strand.
AAATGATACTAATACATGTAGCCATAGGGATCATTGTGCCTTATACCCAATGCAGGGACATGATACTAATACATGTAGCCATAGGGATCATTGTGCCTTATACCCAATGCAGGGAAATTATACTAATACATGTAGCCATAGGGATCATTGTGCCTTATACCCAATGCAGGGAAATTATACTAATACATGTAGCCATAGGGATCATTGTGCCTTATACCCAATGCAGGGAAATGATACTAATACATGTAGCCATAGGGATCATTGTGCCTTATACCCAATGCAGGGTATGATACTAATACATGTAGTCATAGGGATCATTGTGCCTTATACCCAATGCAGGGAAATTATACTAATACATGTAGCCATAGGGATCATTGTGCCTTATACCCAATGCAGGGACATTATACTAATACATGTAGCCATAGGGATCATTGTGCCTTATACCCAATGCAGGGATATGATACTAATACATGTAGCCATAGGGATCATTGTGCCTTATACCCAATGCAGGGAAATTATACTAATACATGTAACCATAGGGATCACTGTGCCTTATACCCAATGCAGGGAAATGATACTAATACATGTAGCCATAGGGATTATTGTGCCTTATACCCAATGCAGGGAAATGATACTAATACATGTAGCCATAGGGATCACTGTGCCTTATACCCAATGCAGGGAAATAATACTAATGCATGTAGCCATAGGGATTATTGTGCTTTATACCCAATGCAGGGACATTATACTAATACATGTAACCATAGAGATCATTGTGCCTTATACCCAATGCAGGGAAATTATACTAATACATGTAGCCATAGGGATCATTGTGCCTTATACCCAATGCAGGGAAATGATACTAATACATGTAGCCATAGGGATCATTGTGCCTTATACACAATGCAGGGAAATGATACTAATACATGTAGCCATAGGGATCATTGTGCCTTATACCCAATGCAGGGATATTATACTATACATGTAGCCATAGGGATCACTGTGCATTATACCCAATGCAGGGAAGTGATACTAATATATGTAGCCATAGGGATCATTGTGCCTTATACCCAATGCAGGGATATTATACTAATACATGTAGCCATAGGGATCACTGTGCCTTATACCCAATGCAGGGATATTATACTAATACATGTAGCCATAGGGATCATTGTGCCTTATACCCAATGCAGGGAAATTATACTAATACATGTAGCCATAGGGATCACTGTGCCTTATACCCAATGCAGGGAAATTATACTAATGCATGTAGCCATAGGGATCATTGTGCCTTATACCCAATGCAGGGAAATTATACTAATACATGTAGCCATAGGGATCATTGTGCCTTATACCCAATGCAGGGATATTATACTAATACATGTAGCCATAGGGATCACTGTGCATTATACCCAATGCAGGGAAGTGATACTAATACATGTAGCCATAGGGATCATTGTGCCTTATACCCAATGCAGGGATATTATACTAATACATGTAGCCATAGGGATCATTGTGCCTTATACACAATGCATGGACATTATACTAATACATGTAGCCATAGGGATCATTGTGCCTTATACCCAATGCAGGGAAATGATACTAATACATGTAGCCATAGGGATCATTGTGCCTTATACCCAATGCAGGGAAATGATACAAATACATGTAGCCATAGGGATCATTGTGCCTTATACCCAATGCAGGGAAATGATACTAATACATGTAGCCATAGGGATCATTGTGCCTTATACCCAATGCAGGGACATGATACTAATACATGTAGCCATAGGGATCATTGTGCCTTATACCCAATGCAGGGAAATTATACTAATACATGTAGCCATAGGGATCATTGTGCCTTATACCCAATGCAGGGAAGTGATACTAATACATGTAGCCATAGGGATCATTGTGCCTTATACCCAATGCAGGGACATGATACTAATACATGTAGCCATAGGGATCATTGTGCCTTATACCCAATGCAGGGAAATTATACTAATACATGTAGCCATAGGGATCATTGTGCCTTATACCCAATGCAGGGAAATTATACTAATACATGTAGCCATAGGGATCATTGTGCCTTATACCCAATGCAGGGAAATGATACTAATACATGTAGCCATAGGGATCACTGTGCCTTATACCTAATGCAGGGAACATTATACTAATGCATGAAGCCATAGGGATCATTGTGCCTTATACCCAATGCAGGGAAATTATACTAATACATGTAGCCATAGGGATCATTGTGCCTTATACCCAATGCAGGGACATTATACTAATACATGTAGCCATAGGGATCATTGTGCCTTATACCCAATGCAGGGATATGATACTAATACATGTAGCCATAGGGATCATTGTGCCTTATACCCAATGCAGGGAAATTATACTAATACATGTAACCATAGGGATCACTGTGCCTTATACCCAATGCAGGGAAATGATACTAATACATGTAGCCATAGGGATTATTGTGCCTTATACCCAATGCAGGGAAATGATACTAATACATGTAGCCATAGGGATCACTGTGCCTTATACCCAATGCAGGGAAATAATACTAATGCATGTAGCCATAGGGATTATTGTGCTTTATACCCAATGCAGGGACATTATACTAATACATGTAACCATAGAGATCATTGTGCCTTATACCCAATGCAGGGAAATTATACTAATACATGTAGCCATAGGGATCATTGTGCCTTATACCCAATGCAGGGAAATGATACTAATACATGTAGCCATAGGGATCATTGTGCCTTATACACAATGCAGGGAAATGATACTAATACATGTAGCCATAGGGATCATTGTGCCTTATACCCAATGCAGGGATATTATACTATACATGTAGCCATAGGGATCACTGTGCATTATACCCAATGCAGGGAAGTGATACTAATATATGTAGCCATAGGGATCATTTTGCATTATACCCAATGCAGGGATATTATACTAATACATGTAGCCATAGGGATCACTGTGCCTTATACCCAATGCAGGGATATTATACTAATACATGTAGCCATAGGGATCATTGTGCCTTATACCCAATGCAGGGAAATTATACTAATACATGTAGCCATAGGGATCACTGTGCCTTATACCCAATGCAGGGAAATTATACTAATGCATGTAGCCATAGGGATCATTGTGCCTTATACCCAATGCAGGGAAATTATACTAATACATGTAGCCATAGGGATCATTGTGCCTTATACCCAATGCAGGGATATTATACTAATACATGTAGCCATAGGGATCACTGTGCATTATACCCAATGCAGGGAAGTGATACTAATACATGTAGCCATAGGGATCATTGTGCCTTATACCCAATGCAGGGATATTATACTAATACATGTAGCCATAGGGATCATTGTGCCTTATACACAATGCATGGACATTATACTAATACATGTAGCCATAGGGATCATTGTGCCTTATACCCAATGCAGGGAAATGATACTAATACATGTAGCCATAGGGATCATTGTGCCTTATACCCAATGCAGGGAAATGATACAAATACATGTAGCCATAGGGATCATTGTGCCTTATACCCAATGCAGGGAAATGATACTAATACATGTAGCCATAGGGATCATTGTGCCTTATACCCAATGCAGGGACATGATACTAATACATGTAGCCATAGGGATCATTGTGCCTTATACCCAATGCAGGGAAATTATACTAATACATGTAGCCATAGGGATCATTGTGCCTTATACCCAATGCAGGGTATGATACTAATACATGTAGTCATAGGGATCATTGTGCCTTATACCCAATGCAGGGAAATTATACTAATACATGTAGCCATAGGGATCATTGTGCCTTATACCCAATGCAGGGACATTATACTAATACATGTAGCCATAGGGATCATTGTGCCTTATACCCAATGCAGGGATATGATACTAATACATGTAGCCATAGGGATCATTGTGCCTTATACCCAATGCAGGGAAATTATACTAATACATGTAACCATAGGGATCACTGTGCCTTATACCCAATGCAGGGAAATGATACTAATACATGTAGCCATAGGGATTATTGTGCCTTATACCCAATGCAGGGAAATGATACTAATACATGTAGCCATAGGGATCACTGTGCCTTATACCCAATGCAGGGAAATAATACTAATGCATGTAGCCATAGGGATTATTGTGCCTTATACCCAATGCAGGGACATTATACTAATACATGTAACCATAGGGTTCACTGTGCCTTATACCCAATGCAGGGACATTATACTAATACATGTAGCCATAGGGATCATTGTGCCTTATACCCAATGCAGGGAAATTATACTAATACATGTAGCCATAGGGATCATTGTGCCTTATACCCAATGCAGGGAAATGATACTAATACATGTAGCCATAGGGATCATTGTGCCTTATACCCAATGCAGGGAAATGATACTAATACATGTAGCCATAGGGATCATTGTGCCTTATACCCAATGCAGGGATATTATACTAATACATGTAGCCATAGGGATCACTGTGCATTATACCCAATGCAGGGAAGTGATACTAATACATGTAGCCATAGGGATCATTGTGCCTTATACCCAATGCAGGGAAATTATACTAATACATGTAACCATAGGGATCACTGTGCCTTATACCCAATGCAGGGAAATGATACTAATACATGTAGCCATAGGGATTATTGTGCCTTATACCCAATGCAGGGAAATTATACTAATACATGTAGCCATAGGGATCACTGTGCCTTATACCCAATGCAGGGAAATAATACTAATGCATGTAGCCATAGGGATTATTGTGCCTTATACCCAATGCAGGGACATTATACTAATACATGTAACCATAGGGTTCACTGTGCCTTATACCCAATGCAGGGACATTATACTAATACATGTAGCCATAGGGATCATTGTGCCTTATACCCAATGCAGGGAAATTATACTAATACATGTAGCCATAGGGATCATTGTGCCTTATACCCAATGCAGGGAAATGATACTAATACATGTAGCCATAGGGATCATTGTGCCTTATACCCAATGCAGGGAAATGATACTAATACATGTAGCCATAGGGATCATTGTGCCTTATACCCAATGCAGGGATATTATACTAATACATGTAGCCATAGGGATCACTGTGCATTATACCCAATGCAGGGAAGTGATACTAATACATGTAGCCATAGGGATCATTGTGCCTTATACCCAATGCAGGGATATTATACTAATACATGTAGCCATAGGGATCACTGTGCCTTATACCCAATGCAGGGATATTATACTAATACATGTAGCCATAGGGATCATTGTGCCTTATACCCAATGCAGGGAAATTATACTAATACATGTAGCCATAGGGATCACTGTGCCTTATACCCAATGCAGGGAAATTATACTAATGCATGTAGCCATAGGGATCATTGTGCCTTATACCCAATGCAGGGAAATTATACTAATACATGTAGCCATAGGGATCATTGTGCCTTATACCCAATGCAGGGAAGTGATAGTGATCCCATTTGAATGTCTATATCTCAGTTTTTTTTCTTTTTGGCAAGTATTGTGTGTGTGTATGTATGTATAATATATATATAATATATATATCTATCTATATCTTTATATATACGTATATATACACACAGGATAAGAGATACAGAGCATTGTACCATGTTGCACCATCATGTATATACAGTATTAAGGATGAGAAGAGATACTTAGTGTTGCACTGTTGCATGTGCGTACGTACGTACGTACGTACGTACGTACGTGTGTGTGTATATATATATATATATATATATATATATATATATACAGGATAAGAGATTGAGGGGCCTATTCATTAAACCTAAAAATTCTCTGGAGATAATTAGCTTTAGAACTCTCATGGAGTTCTAGCTAATTATAGGTGGAATTCATCATTCCACCTCTCCATAACTATCTATTCCGGTACCTGTCATTTGTGCGATGACAGCTTTTCGGGAAATAGATACTTTTCCTGCCTACACTACCTTATCGCATCTGGGAACAGTGCTGCGCATGCGCTGTTACACCTGTAATACCAGCGCATGCGCAGCACTGCCTACAGATGCGTTAAGTTAATGTCCCCATACTAATGTACTAATGTTCTAATGTACTAATACTAATGTACTAATGTATGGGGAGTGTGGAAATTAACGCAGGGGAACTTAGCAAGGAGATATCTGTGATATCTCCTGTGCTAAGTGGCTACATGAATACCAAAATAACGTTATTTAAGGAAAATGTCCTTAAAAACTTTATTTTAGTGTTGATGAATAGGCCCCACAGAGAGTTGGATCTGCCGTACATCCGGGGTAGTGACACTGTGCGTCTGATAACTTCTATGGAATCTTTGTCCTAGTAATGTGAGTAATGAGGAAGATTCTGTAGTGTCAGCACTTGTGCACAGAAAGTAGAAGCAGGTTTGGCCAAAAGGGAATTATATTGGAAATTCCCTCATTTTCCCCTCAGAGTATTCCCTGCCCTCCTGTCTGTGTGTAATATATATAATATAGCACTTTCTCCTCCTCACCCCCTATAGTGCCCTCCTGTCTGTGTGTAATATATATAATATAGCACTTTCTCCTCCTCACCCCCTATAGTGCCCTCCTGTCTGCGTGTAATATATATAATATAGCACTTTCTCCTCCTCACCCCCTATAGTGCCCTCCTGTCTGTGTGTAATATATATAATATAGCACTTTCTCCTCCTCACCCCCTATAGTGCCCTCCTGTCTGCGTGTAATATATATAATATAGCACTTTCTCCTCCTCACCCCCTATAGTGCCCTCCTGTCTGTGTGTAATATATATAATATAGCACTTTCTCCTCCTCACCCCCTATAGTGCCCTCCTGTCTGCGTGTAATATATATAATATAGCACTTTCTCCTCCTCACCCCCTATAGTGCCCTCCTGTCTGCGTGTAATATATATAATATAGCACTTTCTCCTCCTCACCCCCTATAGTGCCCTCCTGTCTGCGTGTAATATATATAATATAGCACTTTCTCCTCCTCACCCCCTATAGTGCCCTCCTGTCTGCGTGTAATATATATAATATAGCACTTTCTCCTCCTCACCCCCTATAGTGCCCTCCTGTCTGCGTGTAATATATATAATATAGCACTTTCTCCTCCTCACCCCCTATAGTGCCCTCCTGTCTGCGTGTAATATATATAATATAGCACTTTCTCCTCCTCACCCCCTATAGTGCCCTCCTGTCTGTGTGTAATATATATAATATAGCACTTTCTCCTCCTCACCCCCTATAGTGCCCTCCTGTCTGCGTGTAATATATATAATATAGCACTTTCTCCTCCTCACCCCCTATAGTGCCCTCCTGTCTGCGTGTAATATATATAATATAGCACTTTCTTCTCCTCACCCCCTATAGTGCCCTCCTGTCTGCGTGTAATATATATAATATAGCACTTTCTCCTCCTCACCCCCTATAGTGCCCTCCTGTCTGTGTGTAATATATATAATATAGCACTTTCTCCTCCTCACCCCCTATAGTGCCCTCCTGTCTGTGTGTAATATATATAATATAGCACTTTCTCCTCCTCACCCCCTATAGTGCCCTCCTGTCTGCGTGTAATATATATAATATAGCACTTTCTCCTCCTCACCCCCTATAGTGCCCTCCTGTCTGCGTGTAATATATATAATATAGCACTTTCTCCTCCTCACCCCCTATAGTGCCCTCCTGTCTGTGTGTAATATATATAATATAGCACTTTCTCCTCCTCACCCCCTATAGTGCCCTCCTGTCTGTGTGTAATATATATAATATAGCACTTTCTCCTCCTCACCCCCTATAGTGCCCTCCTGTCTGCGTGTAATATATATAATATAGCACTTTCTCCTCCTCACCCCCTATAGTGCCCTCCTGTCTGCGTGTAATATATATAATATAGCACTTTCTCCTCCTCACCCCCTATAGTGCCCTCCTGTCTGTGTGTAATATATATAATATAGCACTTTCTCCTCCTCACCCCCTATAGTGCCCTCCTGTCTGCGTGTAATATATATAATATAGCACTTTCTCCTCCTCACCCCCTATAGTGCCCTCCTGTCTGTGTGTAATATATATAATATAGCACTTTCTCCTCCTCACCCCCTATAGTGCCCTCCTGGCAGTGATACAGTTGTGTAGTGTCAGTGTGTGATTATTATTATTATTATTATTATTATCCTTTATTTATATGGCGCCACAAGTGTTCCGCAGCGCCTTACATAGTACATAGAACTAATAAGTGAACAAGAAACAAGTAACTTACAGTACATTACAGTGCAGGACAGGTACACAACTTATATACATTGCTGAAATAGTGATTAAAGCACTCACAATAAGCTGCCGGGAGTTGGCGGTCCCGTGTTAGGTGCCCTAATGGGGAGTAGAGAGTAGAAGAAAATGTAAAGAGAAGCACATGAGGGAAGAGGGCCCTGCTCATGAGAGCTTACATTCTAAGGGGAGGGGCAGACAGACAGGCGTGACACAGAAGGGGAAGATAGGAAGGAAAGAGCATGAGGTGGGTTAGGAGGAGTGCTGGAAGGCCTTGATGAGGGTGCAGTCACGTGTGGGTCAGAGTGTTGTAGTGTGTGACACTCGCACTCACTTACCTGGAGCAGAACCACATTGCAGCCTCCAGATTCTTGGGACTCTCACTCATTGCTCTCTCCCTCTGATGTCTCTCTCTCTTGTCCTTGGTCTCTCCCTCTGATGTCTCTCTCTCTTTGTCCTCGGTCTCTCCCTCTGATGTCTCTCTCTCTCTCCCTCTGATGTCTCTCTCTCTCTCCCTCTGATGTCTCTCTCTCTCTCTGTCTCTCTCTCGTCCTCGGTCTCTCCCTCTCTCTCTCTCTCTCTGCCTCTGCCTCTGGCTATCACTTCCTCCTTATAATCACACCCTGTAGGAGGATCTGAGATAACTACACAGAGCAGCTAGACCTATACAGATGGAGCAGGCTTTGTGTCTATGCATAGTCTGTGAGGTACGCACCACACATTTCCCATCCTGTGCAGTTTCTCCAGCAGAAAAGTAACAATCTCTACTGTATGGTAAGTGAGACGGAGCTAGATGCTACAACAAAGGCTGCTCCACATGTCCCCTGTTAGATTCTATCATTAATAATAGCTGATACAGTTATCTGTCAGAGTCACTGGTTGTTATGAATCAGAAGCGAAATGTTCCCCTCTGCCTCCCCGCATTTACCACCCTGATAGGGCTCCTGGGGTCATCGGTGCAGTCAGTACTAGTAAAATAGACACCACGGGGGAAATGTAATAGTCTGAGTTTTAGTGCAACTATGGACTCGCATCAGTCCGCAGTGAGTTTGACGCAGCTCTGTTCTTAACCACTTCCCTGGCACAGTCATATCAGATACGCCCATACCAGACTGGGCTGTCCCTGGCACAGTCATATCAGATACGACCAGTCAGAGAAGCTCAGTGGGCGGCAGCTGGAAGATGATCTTCTAGCAGCCGCCTATCATAGATGGACCTCCCAGTCCCTCCGCACTCTGCAGACATCCCCGTGTGCCTGGCACCCGCAGCACCCACACCCGGCAACTGCAGAGGAAATAGCAGCCGCCAGGAATATAAAAACAAACGTCGCGCTCTCTGCGCTGTCGTCCTCTTCCTGCCCTGCAAGCGGCAGCCAGTTGGGACCCACCCCCGGCGGCGGCACAGGTCAGAGCAGCTGCTGGGAATTTGTAATACAACACAGTGCTAAGGCGCTGTCATCCTCTTCCTCCGCCCTGCACCAACAAGCGGCAGCCCAGCGGCACCCACTACAGAGGTCAGAGCAGCCGACGGGTGAGGGTGCTGTCACTCTCTCCAAGGAAACACTGCAGTCCTCCTCTCCCTGCCCCAGCCCTGCTAGGGCCTGGGGGAACAGGAGCAAGCTCCAGCCCCAAGTATACCCAAAATTATATATTTATATACACACACACATATATATATATATATATATATTTATATACACACTCACCGGCACTCAGCTGTACATATAACAATGGTGCTCCTGTGCCATCTGCAACTGGTGTATAGAGGAACAGAGAATCAGTGGCACTCGGAGACTGGTAAGCAGACTTTAATGTGATCCTTCACATAGTACCAACGTTTCGGGGCTCGCACGCCCCTTTGTCAAGGTAAGTAAAGTGAAAAGGAGAAGAAGAGCGCTTACCTTATACCAAGAGAAGCCCGCCAGAGAGTGTGTGACCGGACGCCGCCCGGGACTCCACATGACGCAGCCGGAGTCCCGCACTAAAGACGTCATCGCGCTGAGAGTCACTGGTAGCCAAGGCAACCAGGACGCCTGCGCTAAGACGCGGCTTGTCATCCTGGAAGAAAAAGAAGAGATACAAGAAGTAGATAAAAATCAGTAAGAGACATTGAAAACAAGTAAAGCCACAGAGAAGAACGGCCAATGTACATATTAGTACTAACTGCTCATGGCCTGTAGTAGAAACGGAGATTTAACTCCACTAATAACAGGAAACCGCAAAAGGGGAACAATAGGCATAATAGCATAGACATGGTGCACCACTGATGCTGGGGGGATCGTATATGCAATAGCACATCTGGCTGGAGGAAACGAATACAAGGACTAGTCAAAGGGAGCACGAGTCCAAAATAGAGGAACCTAAATAAAGCTACTAAACAATAAGGGACAAATAATCTCAATTCACGATAGAGAGAATAGTGTAAAAACTTCAACTGAACACACTCCACGTAATCTTCTCATTGAGACCAGACTGATGGTGTTCAAGTTGAAGATACATTTTGCTTCAACTTGAAGGAGGCGAGCTGCTCTATCTCCACCTCTGGTTGTCTTAGGTACATGGTCTATGGCCATGTGTCTGAGGTCCAAGAGAGTGTGGTTCTACTCGGCAAAATGCCTGGCAACTGGTTGATCTGAGATTCTGCCGGCGAGGGCTGCTTTAATGGCAGATCGATGCAGAGCCATTCGTTCCCTCATCGTCCTGGTGGTCTTCCCTACATAATGTAATCCACAGGGGTAACTGATGAGATAAATGATGAAAGAAGATGTACATGTCAGGACATGTCTGATGTAAAAAACACGGTCCGAATGAGGGTGTACAAAAGTGTAGCCTGTGTCCATGAGGAGATGACGCGGTTTCCAGATACACCATGGCAGCTCCTGTGAGACACTACAATCTCTCCAAAATAGAGTGGCAGGCTCTGAGAGATCTCTGCAAGTACTGAGACATAATTATTTGCCCTGCCGATAAATGGGGCGGTATCGTCATCCAAGATCTTTCCGATTATAAGGAAGAAATTTATCAGCAACTGGCCATTGCGGATACTTATCAGACCCTCAGTAGCAATCCCACCATGGTCTACAAAAGAGAGCAGGACGATATCTTGTTACGGGACAAAAACAGAGGTTTGTTGTCGGATCAGCTAGTGAAGGCATTAACGAAGGAACATCCTGTCATTCCCATACTGTTCACAGTGCCAAAAATTCACAAGTGGATTGAGAAACCATCAGGACGTCCGATTATATCGGCGAGAAATTCGCTGTACCAACCAGTCTCCCAGTTTCTAGACAGCATTGTTCAACCACTGCTATTGAAACAACCTCATTAAGGATACCTCCATTTTCTCACCCTTCTGGGGGACTTAGGCCCCATTCCTGAAAAAACCCTCATTTGTGTTATGGATATCTGTAGCTTATACACGTCGATCCCCCATAAGGACGGTTTGGAAGCCATGAAAGAAGTTTTGTGCACTGAGAAAGTTTCAAGGATTGACCACGAGTTCTTTTTGCAACTATTTGAATTAACACTTACGAGGAACTATTTCCTTTTTGATGGGCGTTTTTTTCTCCAACGGACCGGATGCGCGATGGGGAGCAATGTAGCCCCCTCGTATGCAAACATTTACACATTTAAGGAAGAGCGTCTTATGCTCTACAATGATGCAAAAGTGTCTAATCACATCATCATGTTAGATACATAGATGATCTGTTCATGCTCTGGTCTGGCAGGGAAGATGAGTTTATAACACTCATGACAAATATCAATTCTAGAGCTTCACCTATTTTATTATTATTATTATTATTATTATTATTATTATTATTATCATTTATTTATATGGCGCCACAAGTGTTCCGCAGTGCCTTACACAGTACATAAACAAATAAGTAACCAGTGACATACACTACAATACAAAGCAGGTCAAGATCATACTTACATACTAGCACAGCTTCCAATCATTAAACTATCTCGACGTCCAAGTCTCCATCATTAATGGCCACATCAACACGGGGATTTATTCCAAACCTACCGACAAAAACACCTTGTTACAAGTGAGCAGTCACCACCCTTTAGCCCTCAAGAAGAGCCTTCCCAAATCCCAAATGATTAGGGTAGCAAGGATCACAAGCAACACCACCGAATTAGAAGCGAGGCTAGACAACATTGTCAGCAAATTTCTGCAGAGAGGCTACGATCCTTCCCTTCTATCCAAACAGAAATAAGAAGTGTTAAATATTCCAAGAAGTTCTTTTTTCATTTCTAAGAAAAAAGGCCCCGAGGCGACAATTCCCAGGAAAAGCCAATACAGCACCTCCAGTGCAGTGATTCACCGTACCACCGAGCCTTTTAGCCTATTGTCACCATGGATAGAGATCTCCCTTCTTTAAGAGGTAAGAGTCCCCTAGCCTGCTTCACCAAGGGCAGAAACATTAAAGATGTAGTGGTCCACACTGATGTTTCTAATTTTGAATCCAGCAATAGCAACTCTACAGGCACCTTCCTTTCCAGGAAACCGGGCTGCTTCAAATGTTTGAGGTGCACCACCTGTCAACATATGGACACAGGCTACACTTTTGTACACCCTCATTCGTACCGTGTTTTTTACATCAGACACGTCCTGACATGTACATCTTCTTTCATCATTTATCTCATCAGTGGCCCCTATGGATTACGTTACGTAGGGAAGACCACCAGGACGAAGAGGGAACGGATGGCTCTGCATCGATCTGCCATTAAAGCAGCCCTCGCTGGCAGAATCTCAGATCAACCAGTTGCCAGGCATTTTGCCGAGAAGAACCACACTCTCTTGGACCTCAGACACATGGCCATAGACCATGTACCTAAGACAACCAGAGGTGGAGATAGAGCAGCTCACCTCCTTCAAGTTGAAGCAAAATGGATCTTCAACTTGAACACCATCCGTCCGGCTGGTCTCAATGAGAAGATTACGTGGAGTGTGTTCAATTGAAGTTTTTACACTATTCTCTCTATCGTGAATTGAGATTATTTGTCCCTTATTGTTTAGTAGCTTTATTTAGGTTCCTCTATTTTGGACTCGTGCTCCCTTTGACTAGTCCTTGTATTCGTTTCCTCCAGCCAGATGTGCTATTGCATATACGATCCCCCCAGCATCAGTGGTGCACCATGTCTATGCTATTATGCCTATTGTTCCCCTTGTGCTGTTTCCTGTTATTAGTGGAGTTAAATCTCCGTTTCTACTACAGGCCATGAGCAGTTAGTACTAATATGTACATTGGCCGTTCTTCTCTGTGGCTTTACTTGTTTTCAATGTCTCTTACTGATTTTTATCTACTTCTTGTATCTCTTCTTTTTCTTCCAGGATGACAAGCCGCGTCTTAGCGCAGGCGTCATGGTTGCCTTGGCTACCAGTGACTCTCAGCGCGATGACGTCTTTAGTGCGGGACTCCGGCTGCGTCACGTGGAGTCCCGGGCGGCGTCCGGTCACACACACTCTCTGGCAGGCTTCTCTTGGTATAAGGTAAGCGATCTTCTTCTCCTTTTCACTTTACTTACCTTGACAAAGGGGCGTGCGAGCCCCGAAACATTGGTACTATGTGGATGATCACAATCTGTTTACCAGTCTCCGAGTGCCACTGATTCTCTGTTCCTCTATACACCAGTTGCAGATGGCACAGGAGCACCATTGTTATATGTACAGCTGAGTGCCGGTCCAGCGAGTGTATATATATATATACCTTTGAAAAAAATGGCACTCCCATACTGTGGTAATCAATCAAAATACAGTACTTTACACAGTAAAGACCTGGATTTTGATTGATTACCACAGTCTGGGAGTGCTGTTTTTTTCAAAGGTATATATGTGGAGGGGCATTGTACCCCAGGATGTGCACCTCAGCAAGCTACTTTTCTACCCTCAATACAGTGAGTGCTGGTAGAATGTAATATATATATATATATATATATGCATGTGTGTACAGTATATGTCTGTATATATATATATATATATATATATATATTGACACAGGCGGGAAAGGGGTCCCTCTCCTGGGGTAGATGGACTCCCTCTTTACACACACAGCAGCCATAGAAACAGAATACAAGTCTGGGGTTCTCGTACCAGCTGGTCGGCACCAGTCTTTATTGTGCCAAATGAATATAAACATAAAAAAAACATAAAGATAAGTCCTAGCCCGGCTAGGCACTAGCTACACAGCAGATTCCCTCTCTATAATAATGGTTGGGCCTATTGCCCTCACTATCAACAAAACACATGCACAGTACTTACAAGGATTGTCACCAAGTGTCTCTGAACAGGCTAGTCTGCCTGCTCTCCCAGGTGTGAGACACTCAGCCACAAACAAACCATGCTTATATCAGCCATTTCCAGCTACAAGCCCTAATGAGCCTGTTACCAGGCTGAAAGGCCCAAAACCTGGAGTGGCCTGTGGATGGAGCCCTCCCTCTCCTCACATCCACACCCCCAGGACCCAAACTGGCTTTTCCAAAAGCCGATACTCTGGACTGCTTACAAAACAGACTTCTCCTGGGGTTTTTAGAACGCATAGGCCAAAAACCTAGGACAAATGTACCTGCCATTGACCACTTTACCAGTGCTTCTATCACATATCCCCCCTTTGTTTCGACCTGTGGGGCGGAACAACCGCAGTGCCCAAACAATGGACACGTGACAAAGCATCTGCATTGGCCAGCTGGCTTCCTGGCCTGTGTTCTACCATAAATGTAAAGGTTTGTAATGCCAAGAACCATCTCGTTATTCTCGCATTACTGTCCTTGTTTTCTGACATCAACTTCAGAGGGGCATGGTCAGTGATCAATCTGAACTTTCTTCCCACCAAGTAGTAACTGAGAGTCTCTAATGCCCACTTTATGGCCAATGCTTCTTTCTCAACTGTAGCATAGTTTCTTTCATTTACATTTAATTTCCTGCTTAAGAAGAAAATCGGGTGTTCTTCACCCTCTTTGCTTTGGGACAGGACCGCTCCGATGCCTACATCTGATGCATCGGTTTGTACAACAAACTCTTTGTCAAAATCAAGGGTCACCAGAACTGGTTGGGTACATAACGCTATTTTTAACTCCTGGAAAGCCTTCTCTGCTTCAGGACCCCATTCCACCATGACTTTCTGTTTGCCTTTGGTAAGGTCAGTCAGTGGGACTGCAATGGTAGCAAAATTGGGTATAAACCTCCTATAATACCCAGTGATCCCTAAGAAGGCTCTCACCTGCTTTTTATTCAGGGGTTGTGGCCAGTTTTGGATTGCCTCAATCTTATTGAGCTGTGGGTTTATCAAACCTCTGCCAGTGGTGTACCCAAGATATTTTACTTCTTCCATCCCCAGACAACACTTTTTTGGGTTGGCTTTCAAACCTGTCTTATAGATGGAGTCCAACACTGCTTGTACTCTGGGCAAGTGAGACTGCCAATCAGGACTATGAATGACCACATCATCCAGATAAGCAGCAGCATACTGTCTATGGGGCCTTAGAATCCTATCCATCATTCTTTGAAAGGTAGCAGGTGCCCCATGTAGCCCAAAGGGCAACATTTTGTATTGAAACATCCCCTCTGGTGCAGAAAAAGCTGTCTTTTCTTTGGCGTTCTCAGTTAACGGCACTTGCCATTACCCTTTGGTTAAGTCAAGAGTAGTTAAATATCTGGCTGTCCCCAGCCTTTCAATTAGTTCATCCACCCTAGGCATAGGGTAGGCATCGAACTTTGACACACTGTTCAATTTCCGGTAGTCGTTGCAGAGTCGCATACTCCCGTCGGGTTTTGGAATGAGCACAATGGGACTTGACCGCTCACTATGCGATTCTTCAATTACACCCAACTCTAAAATTTTTTTCATTTCCTTCGACACTGATTCTCTTTGGGCTTCTGGTAACCTATAGGGCTTTAGGTTAACCTTAACCCCTGGGTCAGTGATTATGTCATGTTTGATGACCGTGGTTTTCCCTGGTAGGTCAGAGAACAAGACCCTATTTCTGATCAGAAATTCCTTAACTTCCTGCTGTTGAATGGCTGACAGGGTTTTTGCCACTGTCACTTCGGGTACCATGGGCCCTGGGTTTACTGGAGGGGCTCGGATGGCTGACAGTGCTGCTCTATCCTTTCAGGGTTTTATAAGATTTACATGGTATATCTGTTCTGGCTTTCTTTTCCCTGGCTGGTAAACTTTATAATTGACCTCCCCCACTTTTTCTAAGATTTCAAAGGGTCCTTGCCATTTAGCCAAACATTTACTTTCTACTGTGGGAACCAACACCAACAGTCTGTCCCCAGGAGCAAAGTTGCGTAAGCGACCATTGCGGTTGTATACCCTCTGCTGTGCCTGTTCCAAGTGCTTTCTTACTATCGGCACCACAGCAGAAATTCTTTTTTGCATTTGAGAAACATGCTCAATAACTGTTTTACATGGACTGGACTGCCCCTCCCATGTCTCTTTTGCAATGTCAAGTAATCCCCTTGCATATCTCCCGTACAACAAATCAAAAGGGGAAAACCCTGTGGAGGATTGGGGAACCTCTCTTATGGCCAACAGCAAATAAGGTAACAAGTAATCCCAATCTCTACCATCTTTGTCCACTACTTTCCTTAGCATGTGTTTTAAAGTTTTATTAAACCTCTCCACTAACCCATCGGTCTGGGGATGGTACACAGATGTTCTTAATTGGTCAATTTTAAACAGGCGGCATTCCTCCTTCATGATTTTTGACATAAATGGGGTACCTTGGTCAGTCACGATCTCCTTAGATGTTCCAAACCTGCTAAGACATGGACTAATTCTCTAGCAATGGTCTTGGTTGACGTATTGCATAATGGGATCGCTTCCGGGTACCTGGTAGCGTAATCCATTATCACCAGAATATATTGATGTCCCGGACAGATTTCATTAAAGGCCCAACCAAACCCATAGCTATTCTCTCAAATGGAACCTCAATAAGGGGTAACAGTACCAGGCGACTTTTGAAATGTGGCATTGGAGCATGATACTGACATTCAGGGCAGGATGCACAATAGTCAGACACCTCTTTATGGACCCCGGGCCAAAAAAACCTCTGCACAATTCGCTCAGTAGTTTTCTCTACCCCTAGGTGGCCTGCCGTTATATGACCATGGGCCAGATCTAACACTGTTCTGTATGCTTTGGGAACTATTAATTGTTCCACAATATCTTCCCCCTTCTTAGTCACCTGGTACAACAAATCCTGACATACTGCCTGTGAGGATATGACAAAGGACTATCGGGGTCTATGGGTTTGACATTAATTACCTTGACATTCTCCCTGGCTTTTACCAGAGTAGGGTCATTAAACTGCTCCACGGCACATCAAGATCAGGCAGGCGGTCCATGGGCTCAATAACCCTCCCCTCCTCAGTGGGAGGCACACCACTTGGCGAACCACCATCACGCTCCGCATTCTCTAGTTCACCAATTATACTAGAAAAAATGAACATCTCTGACTCTGCTACTACATCAGTAACCCTCTCAAACGAGTCAGGGTGATTTACCTCTGTGCAAAATTGACTTTCCCACAACTTCCAGAAGTGAGCAAAGTCTCTTCCCAATATTGCATCATACATTAAGCCCTGTACCAAACCCACAGAGACCCATCGCGGAACCACATGTTGTTTCTTTGTTCATTTCTGCAGTAACATAATACCGGGTATCCCCTTGTATGCAGGACACACCAATAGTTTTCCCCTAACGCTTCAAGGGGTTGTGGAAGACTAATTTACAAGAAACATATTTACATAATTCCATATTTACATATGCTGTATGCTTTATAATGAAACAGTTCATGAAATTCAATATGCCTTTGCACATCCATTTTAAACTCACATTTAAATGGAGAAATTAGGTAAGGTGTCTTTAAAGCCGAAGGGAAACTGTTTATCTGAAAGTGTGTACAAGAGCTTGTACATTTATGTATAATTGTGTCCGAGAGAAATTTAGTGAAAGAGTCGCACCAAATATAGAAATGCAGAATACCATGATCATCTCCTAAAGGAATCTTTTTCTCTTTAACTGCCAAGCACAGGAAGAAACCATAAGACCATAAGAGCAAACTTTGTCTATCTGATAATGTCAGTGGATGTATAGGGGGCGTATTACCTGAAGTTTGAAATAAGGTATAAATACTCTGTAACAATGTCAATGGTTGTTGATTGCTGCATTAACCCTGGGAGAATATGTCCCAGATAAGGGCTAGATCTATTTATTTAATTAATTAATTAATAAAATGACAAATTCTTAAGTATACTGGATTGGACTTTATTAATATATGCAACAATGGAACACCTGATAAAAGGTAGACTTCAACAGCTGGAGGCACTGCTGAGATTCGAACTCAGGATCTCCTGTTTACCAGTGTTTAGTATCTGTGAAAACACGCTGTCAAAGTATCTCCGTCAGTGTAAGTTAAAGTTTACCTGGTTAAATAGAAGATGAGGGAAGAGAGAAAATATACAGGCTGAATTTATGTTATTGGTGCCAAGATGGAAAAAAAAAGTGCTTAGAAGTTCAGAATGTCCCAGACAAAAGACAGAGTTTACCAAAAGAAAAAGCTGTAAATACTGTAGATGCATAGAAATGTGTTACATTATCATTGTTACATAAACCAATAGAGAAAGTTTGAAAACAGCAAATTTTTAGAAATGTGATTTTCGAGATAAATAGTACTGATATTATTACTGACCATAGGCCAAATGTTTAATGCTATGTTATACAGACTAAATAAAAAATGTTTGAAACAGTTGTTGATAATCATAAAGGAGTCAACATGATTACATGACTAGTGGACTTTTTAAGGATAGGTTGAATGATGCATAACGTAATAGGGTAGCAATTTAATATCTAGAGTGAGAAGAACTATCCTTTAACATAACTGTTAACTTTAAAAGGAGGAGAACAGACGCAGATCTTGTGCAGAGCTGAGATGTCGGGTTGGAAGATATTTTGAGATAAGTGAAGAGATGTATGTTGGTGTGTTTGGTTAATAGCTTTATGCGTGAGTGTAAGTGTTTTAAATACGGTAGAAGACCGGCAGCCAATAAAGGGACTGACAGAGTGGATTAGTAGACACTGAACGTTTGGTGAGAAAGATCAACCTCGCAGCTGTATTCAAAATGGATTGTAGTAGGGAGAGTCTGTTTTTGGGAAGACCAATAAGGAGACTATTGCAATAGTCAATGCTGGAAATAATGACTGCATGTGTTAGATTTGTTGCATTGTCTTGCGTAAGATATGGTCGAATTTTGGCTATGATTTTTAGATGTATGTAACAGGATTTAGAGACAGATTGAATGTGGGGAACAAAAGACAGTTCGGAGTCAAGGATGACACCTAAGCAGCGAGCTTGTGAAGTGGGGTTGATTGTCGAGTTGTCAATAGTTAAAGATATATCAGGTTGGTAACTACTATTGGTTGGTAGATATATCATTAATTTTGTTTTGGATACAGTCAGTGGCACAGTCCAGCATATATGGTGACAAATCTGGGGAGGATAGGTAAATTTGAGTATCGCCCGCATACAGATGATACTGAAAACTAAAAGAGATAATTTGTTTGCCTTGTAATGATAACTGTTTAACTTGTTCTTTCAATATTTTCAGAGTGAGACTGTATGCTCATTATGTCAGAGCGAATGTGAGTTTATCACTCTCTCTATACCCCTCCCAGATCGAAGAGCTGCACCGAGAAGAGAAAAAACTTTTGTTTCAAGGAAATGCTTTAACTATCTCAGAGCATGAGACAAAAAGGGAAAACATTGGATGGAAAATTCCTCTCATCCAAACCACCTCATTTTAAACTCTATCAATTCCAAGTAGATAGATCGCTTTTGTGTTTGAACATAACCAACCCCAATAAACCCGGGAGTTGGGAAGTGACGGGGAATAATCAGATGATGACCTTTTCACAGAGAGCTGATAATGAGTCCGTAAATCATGATCTGTTACATTCAATTAAATCTAGTGGGAAACATTTTAGGTACCGGTATACATTGAGTTCCACCAAAGAAATGATTGGTAAGGTATCAGATGGTTATTGTGCTAAAATAATACAACCAGAAACTTGCATATACCAGATGGAAGAGCCTGAGATAGGATTGTTTGCAAGGGAAATGTGTTTAATAATAATGATGCATACCATCCCTTATTTTCTTCCCGATAATGTGTATTTTATATGTGGAAGAAAGGCGTATAAGTGTCTCTCCCCGAGTTCTGAAGGTTTGTGTTACCTAGGAAGAGTAGTCCCAGAAGTTATGACCCTAACACATGTTGAAATGCTTGGTATCCATAAAAACACACCATCACCATATCTTCACACGCAATATGAACACAGAGACAAACGAAATATGATACCTGGTGACGTGCATAAAGCCACTCAGTTAATTATTGAGACAACTGGCTTCCACGTTTAGTAGCACTGGATCCCACCAGGATCGCTCGGGGTACATTAAATTTTAGATATATTCAGGAACTTGCTAAATTGATAGATAATATCACCGAGATGTACGATGGCACATTCAGGTACACAGGGAGAGAATTGCAAGCGTACAAGAAAGAACTCGTGCAACACAGGCTAGTGTTAAATTATTTAACTGCTGTTACTGGAGGGTACTGCGTAACTCTGGCCACCCAATTTGGAGTAAAATGTTGCACCTATGTCACCAATGATATCAGCGACTCCAAGGAGGTGATAGACCGGAAGATGGATGAAATTCTGCAGCTAAAATGGGAGTTTCGTAAGAACAATAATGCTTCAGTGGCTGAAGTAGGGGAGAAGATAGAAGGATGGGTGTCATGGCTGAACCCAGCGAAATGGTTCTCAGGTCTAGGGGTCCAGGAAGTAATCGCCAGCATAGGCAAATTCTTAATCCTTATACTGATTGTCATCTTAATAATTGGCATATGTGTCCAGTGTGTTCCTATTGTGTTGAAGTGTGGAAAATGTAAAAATAAAGTAAAATGAAAGAATGAAATTATGATGGTGGTCAGTAATGACAATATGAATACTGAGGTAAATATAGAACTGCATTACAACCCTGAACTAGGAAATACCATCATTTAATGTATTATATTTAGATGTGCATAGAATGTATTATTGAAATGTTATTTTTAAAACACCTCAGATAATGTAAAGTCTCAATTCCCCTTCAAGACTGCCTTTATAGGACTGGTGCATCCCCACGCCTTTCACATGATCTTCTAAGATCCGCGGTGTGCGCATAATAGTAGTTTTATGTCCCCACTCAGAGACACATTATTGACGGATTAAGAACCAACTTGTGCCATCCCATAATAACACTAAATAATATATAAATGTAAGCCTAAATTAATTTTTAAAATCAGATTGTGATAGCATGTTGTTCGCTATCAAAGGGTGGACTGTTAAAGCTGGATAATTGGCTGAGACAAGATCAGTTTAAAATTAGATCGTAAAGACACCATCTTGCAACTGGCCACAAGACACCATTTTAGAAAATGAGATCGTAACGACGCCATTTTGCGAATGGCCGCCCAAGTGCCATTTTAGGTAAACTCACACTTAAGTACATATGGTGATATTACTATTAGCATCATGCGACTGCATCTTTCACCATTTCTCATACACACATTAATACGCACAATTGCGCTGTTAACTAGTCGCATATTACCGAATGCATAAGATCCTGTATGAAAACGCTGTTTATTAGCTTCATGCGCACGCATCTGCCCCAAGTTAACTAGCGTCTTTATATCAAACCCCAAATACCTACACATTACATACTCACATAAAAGGTTCCATAAGCTTTAAAGTATAAGATTCAAGTTTGTTCATTTATTATAATTACTGTGAAATAAAGGTTATTTGGTAGCTAAGGTTTAATACATGATAAGTAAGTCATGTTTGATATTATACTAATCTGCACTCTTTCAACAGCATTCCGGTATCGTCGGTGTGAAGATCGCAACATGCATTCTCAACTTATGGACCGAAGAGATTTAAAGCACCGAAATGTACATTATATGACCAACTGTTAGGATGTGCATGAGGCAGGAAACCAGAGACAACCAGTTGTTAGAGGCTGGACTGTGTCTATTTGACTCAACCTGTTAAATGCTCTGCAACAGATGCATCCTCCTTAGGACCAATGTTATTAGCAACAAACTTCTCTATTGTGTTGTATGTTTCTGTGAGAGTATAAACGTGTGTGTTGTGACCCCAGTCTGAGTCTTCTTGCTGAATGCTGATTGACAGGGGTTTCTTGCTGATGCCGGTATCTGGTCCAGAGCGATATACTGTACTTGGGTCTGTATAATTCTTTGCACTAAATTGTACTTAGATCATAGCGTGTAACTGACTGTACTTTTACTTGAAATATCACTTTGTGCTTTGGAACCACAGGTTAAAGGTCTGGAGTCTTTATTTACTGTATGACTGCATACGCAAATAAGCGTCATCCTTAGAGGTTTATAGGCAGGATATTAGAAGGTATAGGCAGGATATTAGAAGGTATAGGCAGGATATTAGAAGGTATAGGAAGGAGGGTATAGAGGTTCTAATAAAATATCCTTACCCTCCTCACTATTTCCCTCCTCACTGTGGGGCCTATTCATCATAGCTAAAATATTGAGGGAGGTAATTAGGTTTAGAGCTCGCATGGAGTTCTACCTAATTACCAGAGGAATTCATCATTCCTCCTCCCCATGACTATCTATTCCGAAAAGCTGTCATTTTTGCTCTAACTTACCGCAGCTGTAATCAGCGCTGCGTATGCTCTGTAACAATCGTAAACCCAGCACATGCGCAGCACTACTGACAGCTGCAGTAAGTTTGTGTGCGCCCCCCCAACCCCCCCTCCCCCCTCCTCTCAAATCCCCCTGTCCCGCACTTACCTGCCCACTGCAGCGCCTCCGGCTCTGTCCTGCTGGTCTGTCATGTGGTCTCCCAGCAGCACACAGTGCAGTTTAGAAAAAAAAACAAACCTTTTTTTTTTTCTAAACTTTATTGTGTTCTGCTGGTAGAACACAATGTCAGCATAGCAGACGGAGCCAGAGGATGCACCAGAGTGCCGGAGGAAGACTCCGGGGAACCTGTACAGCTGGAGCAGGTAAGTCTGTCCTGCTATTCGCCACCTCACAGTGGCGAATAGTAACTTCATCAAATTCCGAAAATACATAATTTTCGGAATTTGATGAATACCATAATTTCCATATCTCCATACTAATGTACTTATGTATGGGGAGTGTGGAAATTAATGCAGGGGGACTTAGCAAGGAGATATCAGTGATATCACCTGTGCTAAGTGTCTTCATAAATACTAAAATAATGTTAATTAAGGAAAATGTCCTTAAAAATGTTATTTTAGTGTTGATGAATTGGCCCCTATTTCCCTCCTCACTATTTCCCTCCTCACTATATCCCTCCTCACTATTTCCCTCCTCACTATATCCCTTCTCACTATTTCCCTCCTCACTATTTCCCTCCTCACTATTTCCCTCCTCACTATTTCCCTCCTCACTATGGGCCTGATTCAGACCCGCTCGCGAGCGCTATTCGCTCGCAAGCAGGTCGATGGTGGCCCAGTGCGCTTGTGCACGATGGAGCCGGCTCCGTCGTGCACATGCGCGAGACTCGGATAGCGATGGGAAAGCCGTCGCTCCGGGTCTTGCTACAAAGGGGGCGTGCTGTCGATGTTGAGCGACAGCACGCCCCCTTTGGTGGGCGGGCCGGGGGGCGGGCGGGCCAAGGGAACGCCTACCATCTGGGGCTGGCCCCACTGACATCACAAGTGATGTCAGTCGGAGTGCTTTTGGGCACTGCGGCAATGAGACCCTACCGCAAGGGTCTCGTCGCAAGCCCGATGGTCGCGATGATCTTGACCATCGCGACCATCATCATGGACGCCTGCATAAGCTGTGGGTGGTAACCCACAGCTATGCGAGTGGCCAAAAGGCTGTACCATTAAAAAAAAAATGCCCTGATTCAGAGCGGGCGCTCGTTCAGAGCATCCGGCTCTGAATCAGGCCCTATATCCCTCCTCACTATTTCCCTCCTCACTATTTCCCTCCTCACTATATCCCTCCTCACTATTTCCCTCCTCACTATTTCCCTCCTCACCATATCCCTCCTCACTATTTCCCTCCTCAATATTTCCCTCCTCTCTATATCCGTCCTCACTATTTCCCTCCTCACTATTTCCCTCCTCACTATTTCCCTCCTCACTATTTCCTTCCTCACTATTTCCCTCCTCACTATTTCCCTCCTCACTATATCCCTCCTCACTATTTCCCTCCTCACTATATCCCTCCTCACTATATCCCTCCTCACTATATCCCTCCTCACTATTTCCTTCCTCACTATTTCCCTCCTCACTATTTCCCTCCTCACTATTTCCCTCCTCACTATTTCCCTCCTCACTATTTCCTTCCTCACTATTACCCTCCTCACTATTTCCCTCCTCACTATTTCCCTCCTCACTATTTCCCTCCTCACTATTTCCCTCCTCACTATTTCCCTCCTCACTATTTCCTTCCTCACTATTACCCTCCTCACTATTTCCCTCCTCACTATTTCCCTCCTCACTATATCCCTCCTCACTATTTCCCTCCTCACTATGGACCTCATTCAGAGTCGGTCGTAAGCGGCCACTCGGTCGTATGCCTAACGACTGAGAAACTGAAAAAGGAAGCAATCGCACGTCCGGTCGGTCGCAACCAAAGTGACACCCATACGTGAACAATGCACCTCCTCTAGCTAGCGAGTGATAGGAGCAAACGATCGAGTCAATCGTAGTCAGTCGCTGTATGTTAATTCCGTTCTGATGATTGCGGCCATATATGTTGTGTTGATGGTCACATGTCATGTTTACCTGGTCTATCGATCAGCTTGTTGTGAATTATGTAATTAGTGAGCTCAATTGTTGCTGCTCTTTTTTTTAAACACTCTTGCAACTTGTCAATAAACTTTATTGTTCAAATGTAATTTAGTTCATGCTGTTGTTTGACTGTGAGAGAGTTTATTTGTTTTAAAACAATAAATAAATGTTTATTACTTCTAATGCGCTGATGTTGTTATTTGCACGTTTTAATTTGCAAATGTTTTTTCCGTTTGTTTATTTAGCCCTGTTAATTTTGCCATCGCATAGTACGTGTTTTATCCAATCAGATTTTTTTTTGGGTCACATGATTAGTGCATTGAATAGAATTTTTTTTAGAAAAGTCAGTATATATTTTAGCCAATTAGTTTTCATGTCACCCATGTATATTTCTTTTTTACTGTAAAACCTGCCATTGCCATCATGAGAGCCGCGGCATTTACACGGCGTGAGTTGGCCATCATGGTGTCCATTTTGGATCGCCAACTCACCAATGTGGATCCCCCCATCTCAAAACGTGTGAAGAGACAGGCCTATGCGGAGGTCCGGAGGGCCCTTTGTTCTGCGGGATTCCGCCGGAATATAGCTCAATTAGAGCACCGGTGGTCTGACCTTCGCCGGCGTTCGCCAGTGTTGTTATTTAATCTGCGGGCGCAAATACGTAGTCGTAAGTATGGATTTGCGTTTGTTGTTTTTTATATAAAAAAAAATGTCTACATGTCTTCTATATGTTTTAAAATATGTTACCAAGCAATAATGTATGTAGTCCCTATTGAACAGAATGGGCAGAATTGTATTGATTCCTGCCCCCATCGCGCCCGATGGAGCTATTCAATTCTTGCTCCTGTCGGGCACGATCAGCTGCCAGCGCTACATTTCAGCTTGCAGCCCCTGGGGGATGAGAGCTGAAATGTGCGAAAAGTGACATGTTTGGGCGCCCAAACATCACTTTTCGCGATCGCGCCCAGCACTTTGGTCGGGTTTAGCTGCTTTACGCGGCTAAACCCGACCACTTTGGGCGCGATCAGCAGGAAAATCTGGAACAATTGCATAGCGGCCCGCGATCACCTGTCACTTTAGATGGGAGATGCGGGCCGCGAAAACAATTGAATTCCGCCCTATGTGTCAAGTGTACTTTGAGTAAATGTAATTTTGTTAAATTTACAGACGATAGACAGTTACCTTTTTTTTAAGTTATGCTGTATGCTAGTTCCGTGGGGGGTTGCCAGAAAATGTTACAAAATCGAAGATGGCAACCGCAGTTCTCACTTCTTAGGCCAACAGCAGAGACGGAGAGGGGCCCAGAGAAATGGCCGCAATGCGGGCCAAAACCAGCAACCCCTCCCCTTCCCCACCCGCTCAACCCAGCCTTCCATCCACACCCCAAATTTCCCCCAGTAACCCTCCCTCCCCACCCCAATACTCCCCCAGTAACCCTCCCTCCCCACCCTAATACTCCCCCAGTAACCCTCCCTCCCCACCCCAATACTCCCCCAGTAACCCTCCCTCCCCTGCCCACTCATCCCAAATCACCCCTCCCGACCCCGAATCCTCCGCCCAAATTACCCCTCTCTATTCCGACTTTGCCACATTTCCCCTCCCCCCATTTCTAGACGACACTTCCCCTTCCCCGGCAGCAAATCAAGGTCATGTGTTTTACAGAGTTTTAACTTTTAAACAATATGTGACTTAATGTAAATCGGATGTATGTGAGTTGTTCTCTAAGTTGTGGTTGTTCAGACTGACCAGCTAATATGTGTTAAACTGGGCCTTTTATAAAGTATGGGTGTGTGATTGTCGGCCCCGTAATCATGTCACACAATATATTGATGTTAGGTTTTGATGCTGTGACCTTTCAATCGTTACATTGTTCCTGCTTTATCATGGATTTTTTGGTTAGGAAATGATAACACTGTGCCCCAATGTGTTTAGTGATTTTACCAATGTGATACTAATCTTTCCTTACCTGCATGTAGAGGGATTTTTTGGGAGTGCAATTTTTAAAGGCATAAGCTATGGATAATGTAACGTTCATAAATGTCTACACAGTCGCCCATAATGTAACGTCTCTGTTAACACTTTGTACAGTGTCCATTTGAAAGTTATAGGTTTTGTTTTTTTTTAATAATAGTTTTTATTGAAAGTTTAATACAAAGAAATGGGGATACAGAAGGAAAAAGGGTAAGCCAGACATATTGCATATCACAATATAAATCAATCGATCTTGGTCCTTGTACATATAATTGATACTTAAACATTTTAGGACAAGAAAAATGTTTTATAAAACACTTCACAACACATATAGACAAAATACAAAATAGTCAGTTAATGGAACACATAAGTCTTATACCTTGAGGATTTAGCCAGTGTTCTTTAGTCACCAAACATTATTTTTGTTTCTCATTGGCCCCCCAAAAAATTAAGAGTCTCTCACCTAGGCCATGCACCGGACTCGGGGAGGTGATAGTAAACTGAGTAACATTGTGTAGCCAATGGTTAATACCTGACTTACTTAGAAGGCAATGTATATATTTTAGGAATATATATGTGTTCATGTAGCCCAATGGTGTGTATCTGTATACTTATGAAGCTGGGAGTGCTGTGTGGCACCTCAGTAAATGGGTATATAGGTATTTATGGATCCCTGACTGCAGAAGATGGTTAGGTGATTATACACTAAGAGTATATATTGTTAGGCATGGTAATGTTTATTTATGTAGATAATTATTATTGCTTTGCATTGATATGAGGAGAATGTGAGGGGAGTATGTGTAGGATAGCCAAGGCAGTGCTGTATTATTTTTTCAATTTACATGAAGGGGACAGAAGGTTCCAGTAAAGCCACAAGCGGTCAGCTGACCATTAGCTCGCGCTGTGAGCGGGAAGGGAGAGGTCGCGCGGCGGTAGTGTAGGGCTATAAAAGGGCTGCACACTGCACTAGGAGCCAGAATGCGGTTCCCCCCTCCTGTGCCTGCTTGGCTACTCACCAGAGCGCTAGGAAGCGAAAGCGCCGAGTAGTCAGAGCGGAGGCCAGTGAGGGGCAGTCCGGAGCTGAAGCCGCGCTGTGGTTTCCGGCGCAGCGGAGGATGTGGTCATCAGTGACCAGACACCAGCGTCATAGCTGGGGGAGGCGCCGGCAGCAGCGACAGGTCGCTGGCGTCAAGACTAAAGGCAGAGCCGGCGACAGATGATCTGGCGCTGGCGTCACCGCTTAGAGGCGGACCCAGCAGCAGTAACAAGTCACCGGCGTCAGCTGTGCCTGAGCGCTGGGGGAGGACCTCAGCGGCTCAGCGGGGCACACGAATCTGAGGGAGAGGAAGCCCCTTCTCAGACTGCCAGAAGGGTGAAAAGCGGCACACTGAGCCCCCCACGTGAGTAGCAGCTGCAGCGCTGCTCGAATAGAAGCATTGTGAGTAATCCAATCACATGATACTCACACCAAGACACATAGGCCCTCATCCAGAGCCGCTCGTTCGTTCTGACCGATGTTCGCACAATCCGTACGCATGCGCGAACCAGTCAGTGCGGCCGAAAATCGTTTGTTCGTTTGTTCGCTATATAGCGAATGCCTGCTACTTTGAGTGACAGGAGGAGGCGTATGTGGGTGGTAACAGGGGAAGGTGCTTGAAAACGGGGAGTGGAGATCCGAACGCAGGCGTGCTTAAAGGTCAAAACGGGCGTTTTATGGGAGTGCATAATTAATCCAGCAGCGTCAATGACCACGTCACTTGGTTTTTATTAACTCAGATCTGCTCGCAAAATAGCGGTTGAAAAAACTAACCACAAGAATAGCGAGCAGTTCATACGCTGTACGATGTACTCGATTAATCACATAAATAGCGGACATGACGTATGGTGCGAGCGGCCAGGGGGCGTATTTTTCAAAATTACGTTCGCATGTTTTGCTCGCTCGTTCAGACTTAGAGGTGTGAACAGACCGCAAAGTGCGAACGGTTCATTTGAATAGCCACCCCTTTTTAGAAAACGAACGACCGCAAATAGCGAGCGGCTCTGAATGAGGGCCATAGCTCTCTAGCCGGTCTTATAGCACTATTATGGCAAAGATGGCTGTCAGTGGGGAGGAGCATTACATGTAGAACATCTAAAACCCAGGAGGGTATATGTAAATACAAAAGGATTAACAAGTTAAAAGAAAGGAGGTTACCCGATGGAGGAGCAGCAAGTATAGAGTTAAGTAAATTCCATTGCCTTATGTGCTGCATACTATAAAATACTTTAGCCGCAGACCAGGGCTGCAGTAACAGATTAGGCTTCATTACAAGAGGAATTTAATAACTAAGCAGGGAATCATCTCAATGATTTACTTGAACACTTTATCTGTGCACAGACTTTGCTACTTTCTTTGTAACATAATTCCCACAGAAATCTTTACTTATGTAATCCCAGGTAATTGGTCATTATAACAGGCACAGTGGGATTTAAGAGTTTAAAGACTAATTATAACATCAGCTGTGACCTCTTCTAAGTTCGCAAAAGGAGTCATATACAGACTATAAATGTTTCTGGGTAACACTTCAAGGGGACTACAATGGACATTTAAACAAAGACTGTCCCCACAGATAACTCACGGAACTGTGTGACGTTAGTAGGAATCTATAGCTTATAAGAGTAATTGGTGTTGTTCCCATATCATATACAGTACAAGGACTGTAATGTAAAGTGTATTGTTTCTGCATGTTTTTATCTTTCTGAATTATAAAAGACTACTTGAAGTCAATTCACTGTGAAATACTGACCTGATTGTGTTAAAGGAAGAGGTAACGATCTGCAGACCTGCAAAAAAGACCAGAAAGAACAGTGGTAATGTAATGTTAATTTAAGTCAATACCTGCACCTCATATTACAAATATATAAATACTACCATTTAGGTTTTCCCGAGCAGGATTTATCCTTTTACAATATTCATACTTGGGTGGAGGCACTAACTATACCAAGAGTCCTATCAATTATTGGACAAGAGGGATCTTTTAGCTCAGTAGCCCCTATGGAGAGTAACAAAGGGGGTGGGGCTACAATTGGGAATGTTGTTAACACTATGTATTATTTAGTAAGTAACATAGATTGGAGTCCCCTGTGTAATGTGCTCCTTTAAGTAGAGGCAATTTTTTTAATTTGTGTTTTTAGAATCCAATAACATTCTGATTTTACATTGATTTAGATAATCCATCTACAATGTGGCTACACCCCTGGCCTACAGTTGTTTTTTGCCTAGGCCTACAAATGACCATGTTTTTTTATGTCTTAAAAATGTACATATAGGAAACACCACAACTTCATTGTGACAACCCCACTTTGTAGGGCATCTAATAATGTTGTTTTTTTCCATGCTGGATTCTGTTTATAAATGATGTATCTAAAGATTTCAGATCTCATCTCTACAGATACCCAGAGGCTCATCGAAAGCCTGAGAGAGGAGCTTCGGATATCCAGGCATCATTTGCTGTTAATGTGTGACTCTTTTGGCCACATGATCGCCTCATTGGACCTCTTTGGGGTCTAAGTTTAGGGTGAATTGTTAATAAAAATGTGAATATGTACTACGTTTGTCATCATTTTTGATAATAAGGGACGGTGTAATCCTGGCTTTAGAAAGCCTCTTTTATTAAGTTGCTGTCCTTCCCATAGTGTTCCATTACCCAAAATATGTAACATATGTTTACCAACCTTGATTTAATGTGTGTCCGTTTATTGCTTTGTGTTTGCTACATTTGCAACAAGAAAACACAACCTCAAAACCAGACTTGGGACTCAAAAATCCAACATATTACACACCACGAAAAATTGGGGACAACATGGTTTTAGGGTTGAACCTAATTGAAAATCCTTAAAACACGAATAAATTGGTATGTGATGTGCAAAAATTACATTTATTGTTTTGTCAAACACCAACAAAACACATAAAGAACATTCAATTGTAAACAAGCACAAGGTCCAAACAAAGGTTGTTAATAACAAAATCATAAACTGATCCAAATGTACATTCACATGATGGTCCAATCCAGCAAAATTGTGTTTTTTAAAAAAAAAAAACATACCGGGTATTGGCAATGTGTTGTTGATGTTTTTTCGTTTTGAAAATTGTGGTAGGGAGAAGAAAGACAAAGAAAGAATTCAAAATTAGTACAAGACATTGTACAAACTTCAAAGTCAAACAAGGAAAAACACACAAACAGAAATGCTTAAAATTTTCAAACTTTTTTTATAAAAAAAGGAAATTTCAAACATACCTGAAATATCTAACAACCGAATCATTGCGTCTGGCCCCCCCCGGACAGTCTCACACCACCTACCTCCTGGGGGCCATCCTCAGGCAAGGCATCCTCTGGCTGCATGGGTACGCGACTCCTTATGGCAATGTTATGAAATATCCCACACAGGACCACGATCCTCGAAACCATATCCGGCGAATACATTAGGTTGCCACCAGAGTGGTGGAGACATCTGAATATGCCCTTCAATAGACCTATACAGCACTCCACCACCTGCCTGGTGGCAGTAAATGTGGCATTAAATTGTGTTTATGGCCCTGGTGTGGGTGCCAAATAAGGAGTCAGCAGCCAGGGCGTGCAAGGAAAACCTCTGTCGCCTGTAGGAAAGGAGACACCTTAAGAAAACACTCTAAAAAACACTTTCCAACACTTTTATTAAAAAAACATACCAAAGAATCACTTACCCAGAAGCCACATGTCACCAGCTTGCAGTGTGGCTAATTTTGGCCAAATCCCTGAATGCTGGATCACGTACGCATCATGTGAGCTGCCTGGAAATTTAGAATTCAGGGAGAGGATCTGGAGGGAGGCATCACATAGCAACATCACATTCAATGAATGGTAATGTTTTCAGTTCCTATAAATGTGTTAATTTCGTGCTGGTGGCTGAAGTGCTATGTGAGTGCCATCCACTGCCCCTATGACGTGTGGAAAGCCAGCAATGTCCCTAAACTGCTGCTTTACCACAACAAGGGCTTCCATATCCAAAGGCATACTAATAAATTGAGCAATATGTTTAAAAAAAGCATCCAGCACACGCCTCAGGATCCGGGAGAATGATGGCTGGGAGATGTCAGCCACCAGACCCACAGTGGTCTGGAAGGATCCTGAGGTGCAAAAATGTAACACCACCAACAACTGTATTAGTGGTGGTATTGATGTAGGAATGTGAATTTGACTTTCTAGAACATTATTAATGAAAGAGTGTCTAGGATAATTGTGAGTGGGAGGTGGTAAGTCGTTAATACCACATCATCTGGCATTCCAAAAAGGGTGACACGTGTTTTAAATATCTTGGGCCTTGCACGCCTCCTATGCCGAGAAGGAGGAGGAAGTAGGTTACGGAGTGGCAGCATGGCGACGATGAGCTGGCCCACGTCGCTTTGAAATGTGTGTTAATAAAAATTAGTGGGCCAGATAATTAATCTTCCAGAATTTATTAAAAATACTTAGCTTATTCAAAATGAAGCAGATTCTTACAGGGTTGGGTAGGGCCATCTTGGGTAACACCTCCATGTGTTGTATGTGTAAAATGAAAAAAAAAATACATGTCAGTATATCAAGGAAATACATTTTTGGAAATATCTGCAAAACACATAGAAACTCACATTTTTGAAGGATAAACAAACAGAAGCATTCTTTTTAAACCATTTTGTACAATCCTTAATTTATCAAAAAAGTTTGTAAACATCTCAAAAACACTTACCAAGACCCACTATAAAGTGTGAAAAAAAAACACATTCCAAACCACAAAAACAAACCCCAAAACTACTGTACATTGTGAAAATAAAAAAAAATAAAAAAGAAAACATGTAATGGCCACAATGGAATGATGCAAGCAGGAGTCAGATACACTTACCTGGACCTCTATAAAGTGCCCTGCAAACCGCCTTAAACCCCACAAACACAAACACCAAAACTACATTGGGTCAAAAAAAAGAAAAAAACTGTTTTAATATTGGCAAACATGTAATGGCCACAATGGAATGATGCACGCAGGAGTCAGATACACATACCTGACTCTCAAGCCAACAATGTTTTGTACAAAACTCCTCTCCACGCCAAACACAAACCAACCAACTAACCGCCAACCACCAACAACGCACAAGTAATGGACCATTTAGCTTAGACTTGAATAGGTTCGCAAATAACACATTGATTAATGAAGTAAAGGTAGGCGTGCATTCTGCATAGGGAATCATGGATGCGCTCACATGTGTAAATTTGGCTCCAAAACACAGTACTATTCATGCTTTCTCTATCTTCTGAACAATGGCTACCGAGGAGCATGCTAACCAGAGCACAACCAACCCAAGTAAGTTTGGTTACCAATGTTTGCAATTGTTACATTTCAAATGAATTCAACATGCATCAGAAAGGTAATTTCAAACTAACATGTTGTAGGTCCCCAAACTCTACAAACTCCAACAGAGGAGGAGGAGGCAGGCCCAAGCCAAAGAAGGAGTCGTAAGCCTCCATTTTCTAGGGTGGAGATGGAGACATTGGTGACAATGATGATGGATAATTTAGTCCATGCCCCAAGACATAGGGGGCTGGACAAAAGGACAGGATATGGACAGGATATGGGATGAGATAACCAAGGCTGTCAATACAGTGGGGACCACACACAGATCCGCTAATGTGGTTCTCAAAAGGTACGGAATTGTTATTGTGAATGTTGTTTAAGAAATAATTTTAAAAATGTGCCAGGAATAACCCAACCAAATGAAATAAAAACATTGACAGATGGACGGACTTCAAATATCGGCTGAAGAGGAAGTTACGAAATAGGGTGGACCATGCTGGGGGGACAGGTGGTGGTCCCATCCCTGAGGAGCTCATCTTAACTCCTTTGGAGGAGTTGGCTCAGGGGTGTGTGGAGTAAGAGGAGTTAGTCGGCGTGTCCACTATGGACACTGACATGGCCGACTTTAACGCTCCACATGGCCGAGAAGGTAAGTATCTACTGCTAAAAATCACCTTGAAAGCTAAAACATGTGTGCCTCCAAAAACAAAAAATAAAACCATAAAAATTTGTGTTTCTTTACAGACCCAGAGGAGGTAGTGCCTGCTCCGGTGGTGAGGTCTGGGGCCAGCACAGATGGAGACTCTGCAGGGGATGATCCAATTTCTCCATCTGGGGACCCTGTGGAGGCCACTCCAGGGGCACCAGCCACCCAAGCATTGTCTCTCCTCACCGAGTTGGTCGGCCAAACTTAGGAGAACAGATCTGTTCTCCTGAGGATGGAGACCACTCTGGTGAGTATTGATGGCAAATTGCTGAGGGTGGCGGAGGCCCTGGAGACCTGTGCTGTGGCCCAGGTTCGTTTGGCCAATGGCCAGGAGCAGGCAAACCAAATTGCCTTGATGGAGCGAGACTCCCTTCCTCCCAGAACCACCACCTCTGGCAGCCCAACAGCCACCCCCCCAAGTATGGCGAGCCCTATGCCTAGGCCAGAGTCTATTCCATCTACCTCTGGCCAGGCCAGTCGGCTGTTCGTAACAAGCCTCTTCAGCCGAGCCATCCAAAACAGTGAAAGTAGCCCTGGCTATCTCATCCCTCACCTGTTGATGTCCAGTCCCCATATTTCTAGTCACCAATGTCTCCATCTCCTTCTTTATTTTTTTTTTTTTTTTTCAATTGTAATTTTTTTTGGGGTCAATATTTACAAATGTCTGTTTTATGTTTCATTTAGGCATGCTGAAAAATGACACACAATATGCATGTGTTGAATGCATAAACAAATTAAATAAAAAACCATGAAAACCAAAATGTGCATTAATTTCCATTGCAAAGTATACATGTTTTAAAAATCATTGGATCAGAAAACCCTGCTTCTGGCAAATTAATGCTATTTTGTCTTTAAAAAAAACCAAAACATTTCCTAAGGCATACACAATAAATGTAAACATGTAAAAACATTACGCTAATGCAAACGCACCTGAATCAGTTACTGGCCAATTAGCAGTGTTATTAGTAACAACTAACGATTATTAGTTGCTTGCATTGTGTGGTTCCAAATAGATACATCACTCCTAACATCAGTTACATTTGATACTATTGATTGTACTGTGTGGCTTGCGGGAGCTCCTACCTTAAGCTGTCCGATCAGCCAGGCCTCAAACCTGCTCGCAGAGTGACGTTTTACTACTTCCGGCCTTCTATGTCGGTTGTAGCAGGTAATTTATGTATGCCCCTAAAATGCCCTCAAAGCGCTGAGGCACGCCTGCGTTTTCAGACCACCACCCCCGTCTACACCCACAAACGGCCTTTCATGTCAATCAACTCTCGGAAGCCACTTCCTGCTCATAAGCCGTACGATCTACAGAATTTTGGATCGCAAAGCCTCGTACGCACATGAGCACAACTAACCATGCGTATGCGTGGTTTGGAAACATCGGATGCGTACGACCGAGCGGCCGCTTATGACCGACTCGGAATGAGGTCCTATATCCCTCCTCACTATATCCCTCCTCACTATGGCCCTCATTCAGAGGCGCTCGTTCCTAAAGGAACGCCTCCGTTTTGGAAACCACCCCCCTGCGGCCCACCTACAAAAAGGGGCGAGCTGTCAACATCGACAGCCACCCCTTTTGTAGTGAGCTCCGGAGTGAGAGAGTTTCTCTCTCGCTTCGGGGCATGCGCACGCACAGTGCAGCCGCTGCGCGTGCGCAGGGCCACCCATCGACCTGGTTGTGAGTACATCACTATTTCCCTCCTCACTATATATCCTTCCTCACTATATCCCTCCTCACTATATCCCTCCTCACTATATCCCTCCTCACTATATATCCTTCCTCACTATATCCCTCCTCACTATTTCCCTCCTCACTATTTCCTTCCTCACTATATCCCTCCTCACTATATATCCCTCCTCACTATTTCCTTCCTCACTATTTCCCTCCTCTCTATATATCCTTCCTCACTATATCCCACCTCACTATTTCCCTCTTCACTATATCCCTCCTCACTATATATCCTTCCTCACTATATCCCTCCTCACTATTTCCCTCCTCACTTTTTCCCTCCTCACTATATCCCTCCTCACTATATATCCTTCCTCACTATTTCCCTCCTCACTATATATCCTTCCTCACTATGGGCCTCATTCAGAGGCGGTCGGAGGATGCAAGCGGTCACTCAGAAACTGGGTGGCCGCTTTCATCCTGACCGCCCGCCTCTGTTGTGGTCGTTAGGCTGTGGGTTTACACCCACAGCTCTAACGACCGCTCCAGTGATGGTCACGATAGTCATTGACCATCGTGACCATCGGGGCTAACGACGAGACCCTAGGGTAGGGTCTCGCTTGTCGTAAGCCCCGGAGAGCTTCTGGCTCTGTCTGAGCCGAAGCTCTCCACTGACATCACTAGTGATGTCAGTGGGGCCTCCCCCAAACGGTAGGTGTTCCCATGGGAACGCCTCCGTTTGGGCTGCCACCTCCCCGGCCCGCCTTCCAAACGGGGCGAGCTGTCAATCAACATCGACAGCTCGCCCCCTTTGGAAAGAGACCCACTACGACCAGCGCTGTCGGTCGTAGCGGGTCTCACGCATGCGCACGAGGGAGCCGGCTCCCTCGTGCGCATGCGCACTGGCAAAACATCGAGGCGGCCGTGCGGTCGTAGACCATACGGCCGCCTCTGAATGAAGGCCTATATCCCTCCTGACTATTTCCCTCCTCACTATTTCCTTCCTCACTATATATCCTTCCTCACTATATCCCTCCTCACTATTTCCTTCCTCACTATATATCCTTCCTCACTATTTCCTTCCTCACTATTTCCCTCCTCACTATATATCCTTCCTCACTATATCTCTCCTCACTATTTGCCCTCCTCACTATATCCCTCCTCACTATTTCCCTCCTCACTATTTCTCTCCTCACTATATATCCTTCCTCACTATATCTCTCCTCACTATATCCCTCCTCACTATTTCCCTCCTCACTATTTCCTTCCTCACTATATATCCTTCCTCACTATTTCCCTCCTCACTATATCTCTCCTCACTATTTTCCTCCTCACTATTTCTCTCCTCACTATATATCCTTCCTCACTATTTCCCTCCTCACTATATATCCTTCCTCACTATATCCCTCCTCACTATTTCCCTCCTCACTATATCCTTCCTCACTATGGGTCTCATTCAGAATCGGTCGTAAGCGGCCGCTCGGTCGTACGCACAGCGATCGAGAATGTGAAAAAAAACCAAACGCACGGACGGGCGTACACAACCAAAGTGACGCCCATACATGGACAAAGCACCTCCTCTAGCTAGCGAGTGATAGCAGCTAGCGATTGAGTCGATCGTTGTCAGTCGTTGTCGCTGTATGTTAATTTTCTTCTGATGGTTGCGGCCGCTTGATGCCCACATGTCATGTTTCCATGCGCTATCGATCAGCTATCGATCGTGTTACTAGCTTGTTGACAATTATGTAATTAGTGTTCGGAAGTGTTTTTTTTTTTTTTTAACTACCTTTCAATTGGTTGTAAAACTTTATATTTCAAATGTCATTCCGTTCATGCTGATGTATTTCTGCTAGTGCGTTTGCTTAAATAAAATATTTTAAACCTGGTTTTTGGATTACGAATGTTGTGTTGTTGTTAAATGCATGTTTATAACAACATTATGAATGTTAGTTTGTGTAATTATGCATATTTTAGTTTGCATGCGCAAATAAAGGGCTTGAGCCAATCCGAGTTGCTATTATTATTGGTCACATGAATATTTCTTTGTCCAATAGAAATTAGTATTTGTAAAATATGTTTTTTTTTGAGCCAATCATTTTTCATGTTCCACATTTATATTTGTGGTTTTCTCTAAAACCGGCCAATGCCATCATGAGAGCCGTAGCATTCACTCGTACGGAACTTTTAGTTCTTGTGGAAGAGATGGACAGGCGCCTGGGCCATCTTGATCCCCCTAACTCAAATGCTCTAAAAAGGCAGGCCTACGCCATGCTCCGCCGCCGTCTTCGTGCGCTGGGCTATCGGCGCAATATTACCCAGTTAGAGCGCCGGTGGTCAGACCTCCTGGGGGCGTTCGCCCCAGGTCTTGTTTAGTTTGCGGGCACAAATACGCCGGAGTAAGTATGCATTTGCGTGTGTTGGTTATTATATTAGTTCTTTGTTATTTTCAAAGTGTTTTTTTTTAACATGTATGTTGTACCTATTGTTGAGTTTGTGTTAACTGCTTTCCATAAATATTTTTTGTTTTTAAAAATGTGCTTTTCTTGGGTATAAACTCTTATCTAAATATATGTTGATTGTATTGTTATAGCTTGAAAATATTTATGACCTGTCATTTTTCTTTTCTTAGGACAGCAGCGGAGACGCCGAAGGACACGGCGTAGTGGCCGCAATGCCATCCAAAATTACCCTCCTAACCCCTCCCTTTCCCAACCCATCTCTCCCTCACCGCCCCCATACTCCCCAAGTTACCCTCCCTCCCTGGGCCACAACTCCGGAAATGGTCCTCCCTTCCCAGCTCACTCATCCCAAAATTCCCCTCCGGAACCTGGATCTTCGGTGGAAATAACTCCCCCCCATGATATAATTGGCCACCCACCCCTGATGGAGGAGCAGCCATCTGCGCATGGCCGTATTTATGGTAATTTTTTTTCTTATTTTTATTATGAAAAATACAATTGTCTTCATATATACAGGATGTTATACTGTAGTTGTACTTTTTGTTTTTATCTCAAAAAAAATATTCAAATTGTTAATTTACTGTAATGTTTTTATTTAATTAAAGGCCTTGTTGCGTGTTGAGGGTTTCTTGTCCAATATGTTTTTATGGTGTCTATTCTAGGTAACATTTCTAGATCAAAATTGTCACCAGAGTTGGCTTTAAGGCTACTTAGCCGTTAACCCTTTTTTCCATTTTTTTAAATTTAAAACATTTTTATATTTTTAAAAATAAACTGCAACATTATATGTTCAACATTATTCCCTGTCGTGTCCTCTAAATAGTAACCTGTCCTTTATGGCATGCAAAGTTTTTGGCCCATAAAATGTATATGTGGAAAATTTACAAATAACTAGATAATTATCTTTTTTTTTTTTAGTTTTGTCAATGTGTATGTTTTTTTTTTTTTTTTGGGCCAACAAATAAAATTGAGTATTTTGTTTTTTTATTTTTTGGTTGACCAAAAAAAACCATTAATATATTTTTACAAAATACATGACCATATTTTTTATATTTGCTAGGCCTACAAATGCGCTTGTCTTTTTTGTAGCTAAAATTTTTTCCAGTATACATCAAGTTGTGGCCCACACACTTTGTAGGGCAGAGAATAAACTGAAATTGATTAATGTTTATGACTCACATTTCGCAAAACATAATTTTTTTACATTTTCTACTCTACAGATCCACAAATGTTCTTCAGATTTCTGAAGGAGGAGCTTGGAGAAATTTTGGATACTTTGGCCAATGCACAAAACAGCATTGGCGAAATTATTGATGCCTTGGACCTTGCTGGGGTTTAAATTTGTATATTGTTTGTTTTTTCATATTAAATTTTGTAATTAACATATTTTGTCGTCTTTTTAACAAAAGACCTGTCTAAGACAAGCGTCTAAATGGTTTTTGGGCTTAATGTTTTATTAAAAAGGTTTTATTGATTGTTTTTTTAAATTTAAAATGTTGGTTTTCTCATTGGTTATTTTTTTTACACTTTCGGCCAAAATAATGATGGTGCAAATTCTTTAAAAACATACTTTAGACAACATTGTAAGGCATACAGAATATTAGTGCAAAGAAAAAGCTTAAAAAATTGCCCAAAAAAATTCATTGGTCAAATATATGGACATTCAGTTACTCTGTTTTAGCAAGCTTGTTTAATGTGGTGTTTTGTTTAAAATTGGTTCATTTAAAAATACAAGACAACTAAACTGTAGCAGAAAATACACTAGGGTCTGAATAAACAAACATTTCTCATGCCACAGAAATGTTTCCAGAACATGGTGAATGTGTGATGCTTAATATTGCCTTGTTTAAATTAAAAAAAAGAAAGAAAAATATGCAGAAAATTCCTTTATTGATTCCCAAAACAGCAAGAAACATCATAATGAGGTTACATTAAAACACAAACATTTGGTGTACACAATGATAAAAAATCCAAAATAAAAAATTAAGAACTGTACAAAAAGGAGAAACACATGGTTGATCAAGGCAGCAAAAGGTTTGTTGTTTATCCAAGCACAGACAAGGGCATTCACAATGTGTTTTTGGGTTTGTTTGTTCGTTGTTTTAATTGTGGTAGGGTGTAGGGAAAAAAAAGGAAAATTAAAATTACAAACATGTCGAAAATTAAAAACTTCACAAAGTCAAAACAGAGAAACAAGGAAGCATATGACTCTTAATTTATAAGTTTGGTAAAATCTTTTGGACATACTGTCGAAGCTGGTTTAGTGGCTGAGACAGAATCAGTGTAAAATTAGCTTGGAGCGACGCCATCTTGCGAATGGCAACCAGACTCCATCTTAAAAATAAGAATCTGCACGACGCCATTTTGCGAATGGCCGTCCAGCGCCATTTAAGAGAAACTCACACTTATGTACATACAGCAATGCTATTATTAGCATCATGTGATCGCATATTATTAGCATTATGCGAACGCATATCTCCCCATATCCCATATGCTCAATAAATATGCACATTAGCAAATGGATAATATCCTGCATGCGAACGCTGTTTATTAGCTGCATGCATACACATCTGCCCCAAAATCTAACTAGCGTCTTTTCCCAAACCCCTCATACTTACACACTGCACACTCACATAAAAGGTTCCATAGCTTGAAGTGTAGTATTCAAGGTTTATTCAGTTATTACTAATGTTGTGAAATAAAGATTATTTGATATCTAAGGTTTAGTACATGATAAGCCAACCATGTTTGGTAGCGTACTGATCTACTCTGTCTCAACAGCTTTCCAGTGTCATCGGTGAGGAGATCGCAACATGCATTCTCAACTTAAGGACTGCAGAGAGTTAAAGCACTAAAATGTACTATGTAATGTTATCAGCTTAGATTTGTATGCGGCAGGAAAAAGGAGACAAAAGGCTGTTGGAGGCTGACCTGAGTACATTTGAATCGACCTGTTAAATGTCCTGTAACAGAAGCACCCTGACTGAGAACCAATGGAATCATGCCAAACTTGCCTATTATGTTGCTTATCCCTGTAAGGGTATAAATGTGCATACAGACTCCAATCTGGAGTCTTCATGCTGATGCTGTTGATGGAGGTTTCTTATGGATGCCGGTAACTGGTCCCAGTGCACATGCATATGTATAACTGTACCTTGGGTTGGTATAATTTCTTTGCGCTAAATTGTCGTTAGATCATAGCATATAAACTACTGTTTTTATGTTGAATAATATACTTTGTGCATTGGAAGCACATTTTCTAGGTCTGAAGGCTTTATTTTACTGTATGACTCATTACGCTAATAGCAATAATTCTAGAAGGTATAGGCAGGTTTAGAAGGTATAGGAAGGATTGTACCAGGGGTTAATTACATTATAACAATACATACCTAAAAAAACGATCCACAACATCATTGCGTCTGGCCCCCCCGGACAGTCCCACAACACCTACCTCCTGGGGGCCATCCTCAGGCAAGACATCCTCTGGCTGCATGGGTACTCGACTCCTTATGGCAATGTTATGGAATATCCCACACAGGACCACAATACGTGAAACCATAACTGGCAAATACATGAGGGCGCCACCAGAGTGGTGGAGACATCTGAACCGACCTTTCAAAAGACCAATACAGCGCTCCACCACCTGCCTGGTGGCAGTAAATGCGACATTAAATTGGGTTTGTGGCCCTGGTGTGGGGGCCAAAAAAGGAGTCAGCAGCCAGGGCGTGCAAGGGTATCCACTGTCACCTGTAGGGAAGGTGAGAAAATGTGGTATAGTTTTTTAATTTAAAAACAGAGTCACATTTTTTATTCTGATCAACATCCCGAAGTTTCACTTACCCAGAAGCCACGTGTCACCAGCTTGCAGTGTAGCTAATTTGTGCCAGATCCCTGAATGTTGGATCACATATGCATCATGTGAGCTGCCAGGAAATTTTGTATTCAGGGAGAGGATCTGGAGGGAGGCATCACATAGCACCATCACATTCATGGAATGGAAATGTTTACGGTTGCGATATATGTGTTCCTTTCATGCTGGAGGCTGTAATGCTATGTGAGTGCCATCCACTACCCCTATGATGTGTGGAAAGCCAGCAATCTCCATAAACTGCTGCTTGACCACAACAAGGGTTTCCTGATCCAAAGGCATACTAATAAAGCGAGTAATCTGCTTAAAAAAAGCATTCATCACACGCCTCAGGATCCTGGAGAATGATGGCTGGGAGATGCCAGCTACCAGACCCACAGTGGTCTGGAAGGACCCTGAGGTGCAGAAATGTAACACCGCCAGCAACTGTGTCAGTAGTGATATTGATGTAGGAATGTGAATTTGACTTTCTAGATCACTCTTTATTATTGAAAGAGTGTCTAGGATAATGGTGGGTGGTAGGCGGTAAGTGGTTAACACCTCATCATCAGGCATTCCAAAAAGGGTGACCCGTGTTCGAAATATCTGGGGCCTTGCATGCCTCCTATGCCTATGACGAGGATGAGGACCAGGTAAGGTAGGGTGTGAAAGCATGGCGAGGATAAGCTCACCAACGTCTCTCTGAAATGTTTGTACATAGAAAATAGTATGAATTTTGGTTCAAACAAACACTCAATTAACTTAACTTAGTCATAATCTTGCTGATTCTTACAGGGTTGGGTAGGGCCATCTTTACAAAAACCTACATGTGTTTTAGGTAAGACAAGAAATAATTTCAAATAGACAGTATTTTGTGGAAATGATATAAATGATGTCGTAGTACAAAACAATGGACAAATCTACATTTAGTCAAATAACCTTTTTTTTTTTGTAAGGGGTGTATAAAAACCCAAACATAAAGAAAATAGAAAACTAACCTCGGACCACTAAAAAGTGGGCAGGAACAATCCCCAAACACCAAACTTCAACACTACATTAGGGTAAATTTATTGAAAAAAATTATAAATAAAAAAAAAGAAGGGACTCACATAAAATTGATGGCAGCAGGACTCTGAAACACTTACCTCCGACCACAATAAAGTGGGCAGGAATATTCCCTGATTTAAAAAAAAAACAAAAAACTACAACTAAGTAAAATATACATTTGACATTAAATAAATTTTGAAACTATAAAAAAAAACTTGACTAGGATACACTTACCTGACTCTCAAGCCTAAGATGTTTTGTGCAATAATCCGCCGACCAACAATATAACAAGAACCAACAACCACCAACCACCAACAACGCACAAGTAATGGCCCATTTAGGAGGTCCTTAAATAGGGATGTTTAACACTAGAAAAATTAACAATTAAGGAAAGGTGTGCAATTTGCGCAGGGAAACATGATGGACGCAACATGGATGCACGCTCAAAGAATCCAATGATGCGCTCACATCTCATTAAAGCCCAAAATTAAGGTTAGGTGTGCAATTTGCGCAGGGAAACATGGATGGACGCAACATGGATGCACGCTCAACCAATCCAATGATGCGCTCACATGCATAAAAATGTTGCAAAAGCACACTAGTACTCATGCTTTATCATACTTCACCATGGAGACAGAGGAGCATGGAAGCCAGAGTCCGCCCTTAGAAAGTAAGTTTTGTGACCAATAATGACCAATTCCTTAAATTTTAATAATAAAAATTAAAATAAAAAAAAATTAACATGTTGTAGGTGGACAACAGCAAGAAAGGTGGAGTGAGGAGGAGGCAGGCCCAAGCAGGGAGCCAGGCCCAAGCCGGAGAAGGTCCAGAAACCCTCCCTTTTCGAGGGCGGAGATGGAGGCCTTGGTGTCTATGTGCATGGACACTATTGTCCATGCACCAAGAAATATGGGGGCTGGACAAAAAGACAGGATCTGGGAGGAGATAGCCAGGGCTGTTAATCGTGTTGGGATGATGCACAGATCCAATAATGTTGTGCGTAAAAGGTACACATTTGCTAGTGTGAATGTTGATTTATAATTGTTTTTATAAATGTTGCAGGAAATACAAGACTAAATTAACTCTAAACATTGACAGATGGACAGACTTCAAATATCGGCTAAAGAGGAAGCTAGGAAGTAGGGTGGACCATGCCAGGGGGACAGGTGGTGGTCCCATCCCTGAGGAGCTGACCTTAACAGCTTCGGAGGAGCAGGCTCAGGGGTGTATAGAGGAAGAGGAGTTAGTCGGCGTGTCCAATATGGACACTGACATGGCCGATTTTAATGCTCCACATGGCAGAGAAGGTAAATATTTTAGATTTTTTTGTTAAAAATTAAAAAAAAAAAAACACCCTAACAAATCTTTTGCATTACAGACCCCGAGGAGGAAGTGC
Source organism: Taudactylus pleione (assembly GCA_031769625.1). Classification (NCBI taxonomy): domain Eukaryota; kingdom Metazoa; phylum Chordata; class Amphibia; order Anura; family Myobatrachidae; genus Taudactylus; species Taudactylus pleione. Next base: position 291,669 of record JAUIMM010000122.1, read on the forward strand.
CTGCTCCTGAGGTGATGGCTGGGCCCAGCATATATAAAGGCTCTGGAGGGGATGATCCAAATTTTCCATCTGGGGACCCTGTGGAGCCCACGCCAGGGTCACCACCCGCCCCAGCAGTGGCTCTCCTCACCGAGTTGGTCGACCAAACTCAGGAGAATAATTCTGTTCTCCTGAGGATGGAGACCACTCTGGTGAGGATAGATGGCAGATTGCTGAGGGTGGCGGAGACCCTGGAGACGTGCTGGGGCCCTGGTTCGATCGACAGATGCCCAGGAGCAGGCAAACCGAATTGCCATGATGGAGCGAGGCTCCCTTCCTCCAAGGACCACTACCTCTGGCGGCCAACAGCCACCCCCCAAAGTATGGCGAGCTCTATGCCTAGGCCAGAGCCAATTCCATCTGGCTCTGGCCAGGCCAGTCGGCGTGTTACACGCCAGTCGGCTGTTCCGATAAAGCCTCTTCAGCCGAGCTGTCCCAAATGAAGGAAATAGCCCTGGCTATCTTATCCTTCCCCTGTTGATTTCCAGTCCCCATATTTCTATTTACCAATGCCTCCATCTCCGTCCTTTTTTATTTTTGTTTCTTATTTTTTATATATTTTTTTTAATATTATAATTTTTTTAATTTGTGCATGCTGCCAAATGTGTGTAAAAAAAAATATATATATTCTTGTTCAAAAAAAAAAAAAAAAATTTGCGTCTGTTTTAAATCGGAAAAATATACATGTTTAATATAGGTATTGATAAAGCAGAGGATTTGCAAAGACTGGTGCAGGCTTAAAAATGCAAAAAAAGGCCGAAAAATTGGTAAAAACAACTTATAATAAGCCATCACCATGACATTAATTTAATCTTTTTATTCGCTAATGCAAATGCAACAAAAACAATTACAAGCCAATTAGCAGTGTTATTAGCAACAACAAACGATTATTAGCTGCTTGCATTGTGTGGCACAAAATAGAAACACCAAACATAACATCAGTCACATTCGATAGTATCGATTGTACTCTGGGGCTTGAGAGAGCTCAAATCCAACCTCAAGCTGTACGATCAGCCAGGCCTCTAACCTGCTCGCAGAGTGACGTTTTACTACTTCCGGCCTTCTAGGTCGGTCGTAGCAGGAAATTTATGTATGCCCCTGAAACGCCCTGATAACTGTGAGGAACGCCTGCGTTTTTAGACCACCACCCCCGTCAACACCCACAAATGGCCTTTCATGTCAATCAACTCCTGGAAGCCACTTCCTGCTCGTAAGCCGTACGATCGACAGCATTTTGGATTGCAAGGTCTCGTACGCTCATGCGCACAACTAACCGTACGCATGTGTGGCTGGGAAATGTCGGATGCGTACGACCGATCGGCCGCTTACGACCGACTCTGAATGAGGTCCTATATCCCTCCTCACTACTTCCCTCCTCACTATATCCCTCCTCACTACTTCCCTCCTCACTATGGGCCTGATTCAGAGCCGGATGCTCTGACCAGAGCGCTCGCTCTGAATCAGGGCCCTCCTCCAGTAAAATGGAGCATCCTCCAGGACGCTCGTATAGCTGTGGGTGACCACCCACAGCATATACGAGCATCCAAAAAGATGGACCATCGGACTTGCGACGGAAACCCTGCGGTCGGGTTTCCCAGCCACAAGTCCTGGAGTGATTTTGGCTCTATCAGAGCCAAAATCACTCCCACTGACATCACTAGTGACGTCAGTGGGGCCGGCTTCAGACGGTAGGCGTTCCCATGGGAACGCCTCCGTCTGGCAGGCACGCCCACCAAAGGGGGCGTGCTGTCAGTCACCATCGACAGCACGCCCCCTTTGGTGCGAGACCCGGAGCGACAGCTTGGCTGTCGCAGTCTGAGTCTCGCGCATGCGCACGACGGAGCTCCCTCCGTCGTGCGCATGCGCAGTGGGGAACATCGACCCACTTGCGAGTGTACTGCCGCTTGCGAGTGGGTCTGAATGACCCCCTATATCCCTCCTCACTATATATCCTTCCTCACTATTTCTCACCTCACTAATTCCCACCTCACTATTTCCTTCCTCACTACTTTCCTCCTCACTATATCCCTCCTCACTATGGCCCTGATTCAGAGCCGCTCGTAAGCGGCCGCTCGTTCGTTCTGACCGATGTTCGCACATCTGCGCATGCGTACGGATTTTAATACGCATGCGTGAACCAGTCAGTGCGGCCAAAAATCGTTTGTTCGCTATATAGCGAATGCCTGCTATTTTGAGTGACAGAAGGAGGCGTATGTGGGTGGTAACAGGGGAAGGTGCTTGAAAACGGGGGTGTGGAATTCGAACGCAGGCGCGCTTAAAGGTCAAAACGGGCGTTTTAAGGGAGTGCATAATTAATACAGCAGCGTCATTGACCACGTCACTTGTTTTTTTTTTACTCAGAACTGCTTGCAAAATAGAGGTTGAAAAAACCAGCCACAATAATAGCGAGCAGTTCATACGCTGTTCGATGTACTCGATTAATCTAATAAATAGCGGACATGACGTATGGTGCGAGCGGCAAGGGGGCGTATTTTTCAAAATTACAACCGCAAGTTTTGCTCGCTTGTTCAGACTTAGAGGGGTGAACAGACCGCAATTAGCGAACGGTTCATTTGAATAGCCACCCCTTGTTTTAGAACGAACGACTGCAAATAGCGAGCGGCTCTGAATGAGGGCCAATATCCCTCCTCACTATATCCCTCCTCACTATATATCCTTCCTCACTATTTCTCTCCTCACTATTTCCCTCCTCACTATTTCCCTCCTCACTATATATCCTTCCTCACTATTTCCCTCCTCACTATTTCCCTCCTCACTATTTCATCCCTCACTATTTCCCTCCTCACTATTTCCCTCCTCACTATTTCATCCCTCACTATTTCCCTCTGCACTATTTCCCTCCTCACTATTTCCCTCCTCACTATTTCCCTCCTCACTATTTCATCCCTCACTATTTCCCTCTGCACTATTTCCTTCTGCACTATTTCCCTCCTCACTATTTCATCCCTCAATATTTCCCTCCGCACTATTTCCCTCCTCACTATTTCCGTCATCACTACTTTCCTTGTCAATATTTCCCTCCTCGCTATTTCATCCCTCACTATTTCCCTCCTCACTATTTCCCTCCTCACTACTTTCCTCCTCACTATTTCCCTCCTCACGATTTCCCTTCTCACTATTTCCCTCCTCACTATTTCCCTCCTCACTATTTCCCTCCTCATTTCTTGCCTCCTCACTATTTCCCTCCTCACTATGGGTCTCATTCAGACCCGGTTGCAAGCGCTGAGCACTCACAACCGGGTGGATGGTTAGGCCCTGCGAACGTGCAGCGGCCACACTGTGCATGCGCAAGTCCCGGAGCGAGAGAGAAATTCTCTCGCTCCGGAGCTCAATACAAAAGTGGCGGATGTCGATGCTGATCGACAGCTCGGCCCGTTTTGTAGGCGGGACGGTGGGGTGGTATCACGAACGGAGGCTTTCCTTAAGGAACGCCTACCATTTTGTAGGTGGCCGCAATAACATCAGCAGTGATGTCAGTGGGGAACTTCCTGCTCGATCATAGCAGGAAGCTCCCTTGGGCTTTCGGCTGCCGAAAAACAACCTTAGGGTCTCGCCGCAAGCACCGATGGTCGCGATGGTCTTGACCATCGCGACCATCATCCTGGTCGGTCGCTAAGCTGTGGGTGGTAACCCACAGCTTAGCTAGCGACCAGGAGGCTGCACTTAAAAATAGAAGTGGCCGCCCTCATTCAGAACGAGCGCTCGCTTCTTGCGAGCACCTCTGAATGAGGGCCTTTATCCCTCCTCACTAATTCCCTCCTCACTATTTCCCTATTCACTAGTTCCCTCCTCACTAATTCTCTCCTCACTTCTTCATTCCTCACTATTTCCCTCCTCACTATTTCCCTCCACAGTTCTTCCCTCTTCACTATTTCCCTCCTCACTATTTCCCTCCTCACTAAGGGGGTCATTCAGACCCACTCGCGAGCGGCAGTATGCTCGCAAGTGGGTCGATGTTCCCCACTGCGCATGCGCATGACAGAGGGAGCTCCGTCGTACGCATGCGCGAGACCCGGCGAGCGAAGGACTTTCCATCGCTCAGGGTATTGCACCAAGGGGGGCGTGCTGTCGATGTTGATTGACAGCACGCCCCCTTTGGTGGGCATTCCGGGGCGTGCCTGCCAGACGGAGGCGTTCCTATGGGAACGCCTACCGTCTGAAGCTGGCCCCACTGACATCACTAGTGATGTCAGTGGGAGTGATTTTGGGCCTGATAGAGCCAAAATCACTCCTGGCCTTGAGGTTGAGAAACCCGACCACAGGGTTTCACTCGCAAGTCCGATGGTCGCGATGGTCAAGACCATTGCGACCATCTTGTTGGACGCTCATATATGCTGTGAGTGGTGACCCACAGCTATACGAGCATCCAGGAGGACGCTCCATTTTAATGGAGGTGGGCCCTGATTCAGAGCGAGCACTCTGGTCAGAGCGTCTGGCTCTGAATCAAGGCCTATATCCCTCCTCACTATTTCCCTCCTCACTACTTCCCTCCTCACTATTTCCCTCCTCACTTCTTCCCTCCTCACTATTTCCCTCCTCACTATATTCCTCCTCACAATTTCCCTCCTCACTACTTCCCTCCTCACTTTTTCCGTCCTCACTATTTCCCTCCTCACTACTTCCCTCCTCACTATTTCCCTCCTCACTACTTCCCTCCTCGCTATTTCCCTCCTCACTATATCCCTCCTCACTATTTTCCTCCTCACTATATCCCTCCTCACTACTTCCCTCCTCACTATTTCCCTCATCACTATTTCCCTCCACACTACTTCCCTCCTCACAACTTCCCTCCTCTCTATTTCCATCCTCACTATTTCATCCCTCACTATTTCCCTCCTCACTATTTCCCTCCCCACAATTTCACTCCTCACTACTTCCCTCCTCACTATTTCCCTCCTCACTATTTCCCTCCTCACTATATCCCTGCTCACTACTTCCCTTCTCACTTTTCCCTTCCTCACTATTTCCCTCCTCACTATATCCCTGCTCTCTGCTTCCCTCCTCACCATTTCCCTCCTCATTATCTCCCTCCTCACTATTTCCCTCCTCACTATTTCCCTCCTCACTATTTCATCCCTCACTATGTCCCTCCTCACTATTTCCCTCCTCACTATATCCCTGCTCACTATTTCCCTGCTCACTATTTCCCTCCTCAATATTTCCCTCCTCACTATTTCCCTCCTCACTGCTTCCCCCCTCACTGCTTCCCTCCTCACTACTTCCCTCCTCACTATTTCCCTCCTCACTTCTTCCCTCCTCACTATTTCCCTCCTCACTATATCCATCCTCACTATATCCCTCCTCACTATTTCCCTCCTCACTACTTCCCTCCTCACTATTTCCCTCCTCACTTCTTCCCTCCTCACTATTTCCCTCCTCACTATATCCATCCTCACTATATCCCTCCTCACTATTTCCCTTCTCACTAATTCCCTCTTCACTACTTCCCCCTCACTATTTCCCTCCTCACTATATCCCTCCTCATTATTTCCTTCCTCACTATTTCCCTCCTCACTAGTTCTCTCCTCACAATTTCCCTCCTCACTATTTCCCACTTCACTACTTCCCTCCTCACTATTTCCCTCCTCACTATTTCTCTCCTCACTATTTCCCTCCTCACTATTTCCCTCCTCACTGCTCCCCTCCTCACTATTTCCCTCCTCACTATTTCCCTCCTCACTATTTCCCTCCTCACTTCATCCCTCCTCACTATTTCCCTCCTCACTATTTCCCTCCTCACTATTTCCCTTCTCACTATATCCCTCCTCACTATTTCCCTTCTCACTATTTCCCTCCTCACTATTTCCCTCCTCACTATTTCCCTTCTCATTATTTCCTTCCTCACTATTTCCCTCCTCACTAGTTCTCTCCTCACTATTTCCCTCCTCACTATTTCCCTCTTCACTACTTCCCTCCTCACTATTTCCCTCCTCACCATTTCCCTCCTCACTAGTTCCCTCCTCACTATTTCATCCCTCACTATGTCCCTCCTCACTATTTCCCTCCTCACTATATCCCTGCTCACTATTTCCCTGCTCACTATTTCCCTCCTCAATATTTCCATCCTCACTATTTCCCTCCTCACTGCTTCCCCCATCACTGCTTCCCTCCTCACTACTTCCCTCCTCACTATTTCCCTCCTCACTTCTTCCCTCCTCACTATTTCCCTCCTCACTATATCCATCCTCACTATATCCCTCCTCACTATTTCCCTCCTCACTACTTCCCTCCTCACTATTTCCCTCCTCACTTCTTCCCTCCTCACTATTTCCCTCCTCACTATATCCATCCTCACTATATCCCTCCTCACTATTTCCCTTCTCACTAATTTCCTCTTCACTACTTCCCCCTCACTATTTCCCTCCTCACTATATCCCTCCTCATTATTTCCTTCCTCACTATTTCCCTCCTCACTAGTTCTCTCCTCACAATTTCCCTCCTCACTATTTCCCACTTCACTACTTCCCTCCTCACTATTTCCCTCCTCACTATTTCTCTCCTCACTATTTCCCTCCTCACTATTTCCCTCCTCACTGCTCCCCTCCTCACTATTTCCCTCCTCACTATTTCCCTCCTCACTATTTCCCTCCTCACTATTTCCCTCCTCACTATTTCCCTTCTCACTATATCCCTCCTCACTATATCCCTCCTCACTATTTCCCTTCTCACTATTTCCCTCCTCACTATTTCCCTTCTCATTATTTCCTTCCTCACTATTTCCCTCCTCACTAGTTCTCTCCTCACTATTTCCCTCCTCACTATTTCCCTCTTCACTACTTCCCTCCTCACTATTTCCCTCCTCACCATTTCCCTCCTCACTAGTTCCCTCCTCACTATTTCCCTCCTCACTGCTTCCCTCCTCACTGCTTCCCTCCTCACTATTTCCCTCCTCACTATTTCCCTCCTCACTACATCCCTCCTCACTATATCCCTCCTCACTATTTCCCTCCTCACTAGTTCTCTCCTCACTATTTCCCTCCTCACTATTTCCCTCTTCACTACTTCCCTCCTCACTATTTCCCTCCTCTCTATTTCCCTCCTCACTAGTTCCCTCCTCACTATTTCCCTCCTCACTACTTCCCTCCTCACTGCTTCCCTCCTCACTATTTCCCTCCTCACTATTTCCCTTCTCACGATATCCCTCCTCACTATATCCCTCCTCACTATTTCCCTTCTCACTATTTCCCTCCTCACTATTTCCCTTCTCATTATTTCCTTCCTCACTATTTCCCTCCTCACTAGTTCTCTCCTCACTATTTCCCTCCTCACTATTTCCCTCTTCACTACTTCCCTCCTCACTATTTCCCTCCTCACCATTTCCATCCTCACCAGTTCCCTCCTCACTATTTCCCTCCTCTCTACTTCCCTTCTCACTGCTTCCCTCCTCACTGCTTCCCTCCTCACTATTTCCCTCCTCACTATTTCCCTCCTCACTTCTTCCCTCCTCACTATATCCCTCCTCACTATTTCCCTCCTCACTAGTTCTCTCCTAACTATTTCCCTCCTCACTATTTCCCTCTTCAGTACTTCCCTCCTCACTATTTCCCTCCTCACTATTTCCCTCCTCACTAGTTCCCTCCTCACTTTTTCCCTCCTCACTACTTCCCTCCTCACTATTTCCAACCTCACTATTTCCCTCCTCACTATTTCCCTTCTCATTATTTCCTTCCTCACTATTTCCCTCCTCACTAGTTCTCTCCTCACTGCTTCCCTCCTCACTATTTCCCTCCTCACTACGTCCCTCCTCACTATATCCCTCCTCACTATTTCCCTCCTCACTAGTTCTCTCCTCACTATTTCCCTCCTCACTATTTCCCTCTTCACTACTTCCCTCCTCACTATTTCCCTCCTCACTATTTTCCTCCTCACTAGTTCCCTCCTCACTATTTCCCTCCTCACTATTTCCCTTCTCACTATTTCCCTCCTCATTATTTCATTCCTCACTATTTCCCTCCTCACTAGTTCTCTCCTCACTATTTCCCTCCTCACTATTTCCCTCTGCACTACTTCCCTCCTCACTATTTCCCTCCTCACTTCTTCCCTCCTCACTGCTTCCCTCCTCACTATTTCCCTCCTCACTATTTCCCTCCTCACTACTTCCCTCCTCACTATATCCCTCCTCACTATTTCCCTCCTCACTAGTTCTCTCCTCACTATTTCCCTCCTCACTACTTCCCTCCTCACTATTTCCCTCCTCACTATTTCCCTCCTCACTAGTTCCCTCCTCACTTTTTCCCTCCTCACTACTTCCCTCCTCACTGCTTCCCTCCTCATTGCTTCCCTCCTCACTATTTCCCTCCTCAATATTTCCCTCCTCAATATTTCCCTACTCACTGCTTCCCTCCTCACTACTTCCCTCCTCTCTATAACCCTCCTTACTATTTCCCTCCTCACTATTTCCCTTCTCACTATATCCCTCCTCACTATTTCCCTCCTCACAAGTTCCCTCCTCACTATATCCCTCCTCACTATTTCCCTCCACACTATTTCCCTCCTCACTATATCCCTCCTCACTAGTTCTCTCCTCACTATTTCCCTCCTCACTATATCCCTCCTCATTATTTCCTTCCTCACTATTTCCCTCCTCACTAGTTCTCTCCTCACAATTTCCCTCCTCACTATTTCCCACTTCACTACTTCCCTCCTCACTATTTCCCTCCTCACTATTTCTCTCCTCACTATTTCCCTCCTCACTATTTCCCTCCTCACTGCTCCCCTCCTCACTATTTCCCTCCTCACTATTTCCCTCCTCACTATTTCCCTCCTCATTTCATCCCTCCTCACTATTTCCCTCCTCACTATTTCCCTCCTCACTATTTCCCTTCTCACTATATCCCTCCTCACTATTTCCCTTCTCACTATTTCCCTCCTCACTATTTCCCTCCTCACTATTTCCCTTCTCATTATTTCCTTCCTCACTATTTCCCTCCTCACTAGTTCTCTCCTCACTATTTCCCTCCTCACTATTTCCCTCTTCACTACTTCCCTCCTCACTATTTCCCTCCTCACCATTTCCCTCCTCACTAGTTCCCTCCTCACTATTTCATCCCTCACTATGTCCCTCCTCACTATTTCCCTCCTCACTATATCCCTGCTCACTATTTCCCTGCTCACTATTTCCCTCCTCAATATTTCCATCCTCACTATTTCCCTCCTCACTGCTTCCCCCCTCACTGCTTCCCTCCTCACTACTTCCCTCCTCACTATTTCCCTCCTCACTTCTTCCCTCCTCACTATTTCCCTCCTCACTATATCCATCCTCACTATATCCCTCCTCACTATTTCCCTCCTCACTATTTCCCTCCTCACTATATCCATCCTCACTATATCCCTCCTCACTATTTCCCTCCTCACTACTTCCCTCCTCACTATTTCCCTCCTCACTTCTTCCCTCCTCACTATTTCCCTCCTCACTATATCCATCCTCACTATATCCCTCCTCACTATTTCCCTTCTCACTAATTCCCTCTTCACTACTTCCCCCTCACTATTTCCCTCCTCACTATATCCCTCCTCATTATTTCCTTCCTCACTATTTCCCTCCTCACTAGTTCTCTCCTCACAATTTCCCTCCTCACTATTTCCCACTTCACTACTTCCCTCCTCACTATTTCCCTCCTCACTATTTCTCTCCTCACTATTTCCCTCCTCACTATTTCCCTCCTCACTGCTCCCCTCCTCACTATTTCCCTCCTCACTATTTCCCTCCTCACTATTTCCCTCCTCACTTCATCCCTCCTCACTATTTCCCTCCTCACTATTTCCCTTCTCACTATATCCCTCCTCACTATATCCCTCCTCACTATTTCCCTTCTCACTATTTCCCTCCTCACTATTTCCCTTCTCATTATTTCCTTCCTCACTATTTCCCTCCTCACTAGTTCTCTCCTCACTATTTCCCTCCTCACTATTTCCCTCTTCACTACTTCCCTCCTCACTATTTCCCTCCTCACCATTTCCCTCCTCACTAGTTCCCTCCTCACTATTTCCCTCCTCACTACTTCCCTCCTCACTGCTTCCCTCCTCACTGCTTCCCTCCTCACTATTTCCCTCCTCACTATTTCCCTCCTCACTACATCCCTCCTCACTATATCCCTCCTCACTATTTCCCTCCTCACTAGTTCTCTCCTCACTATTTCCCTCCTCACTATTTCCCTCTTCACTACTTCCCTCCTCACTATTTCCCTCCTCTCTATTTCCCTCCTCACTAGTTCCCTCCTCACTATTTCCCTCCTCACTACTTCCCTCCTCACTGCTTCCCTCCTCACTATTTCCCTCCTCACTATTTCCCTTCTCACGATATCCCTCCTCACTATATCCCTCCTCACTATTTCCCTTCTCACTATTTTCCTCCTCACTATTTCCCTTCTCATTATTTCCTTCCTCACTATTTCCCTCCTCACTAGTTCTCTCCTCACTATTTCCCTCCTCACTATTTCCCTCCTCACTATTTCTCTCCTCACTATTTCCCTCCTCACTATTTCCCTCCTCACTGCTCCCCTCCTCACTATTTCCCTCCTCACTATTTCCCTCCTCACTATTTCCCTCCTCACTTCATCCCTCCTCACTATTTCCCTCCTCACTATTTCCCTTCTCACTATATCCCTCCTCACTATATCCCTCCTCACTATTTCCCTTCTCACTATTTCCCTCCTCACTATTTCCCTTCTCATTATTTCCTTCCTCACTATTTCCCTCCTCACTAGTTCTCTCCTCACTATTTCCCTCCTCACTATTTCCCTCTTCACTACTTCCCTCCTCACTATTTCCCTCCTCACCATTTCCCTCCTCACTAGTTCCCTCCTCACTATTTCCCTCCTCACTACTTCCCTCCTCACTGCTTCCCTCCTCACTGCTTCCCTCCTCACTATTTCCCTCCTCACTATTTCCCTCCTCACTACATCCCTCCTCACTATATCCCTCCTCACTATTTCCCTCCTCACTAGTTCTCTCCTCACTATTTCCCTCCTCACTATTTCCCTCTTCACTACTTCCCTCCTCACTATTTCCCTCCTCTCTATTTCCCTCCTCACTAGTTCCCTCCTCACTATTTCCCTCCTCACTACTTCCCTCCTCACTGCTTCCCTCCTCACTATTTCCCTCCTCACTATTTCCCTTCTCACGATATCCCTCCTCACTATATCCCTCCTCACTATTTCCCTTCTCACTATTTCCCTCCTCACTATTTCCCTTCTCATTATTTCCTTCCTCACTATTTCCCTCCTCACTAGTTCTCTCCTCACTATTTCCCTCCTCACTATTTCCCTCTTCACTACTTCCCTCCTCACTATTTCCCTCCTCACCATTTCCATCCTCACCAGTTCCCTCCTCACTATTTCCCTCCTCTCTACTTCCCTTCTCACTGCTTCCCTCCTCACTGCTTCCCTCCTCACTATTTCCCTCCTCACTATTTCGCTCCTCACTTCTTCCCTCCTCACTATATCCCTCCTCACTATTTCCCTCCTCACTAGTTCTCTCCTAACTATTTCCCTCCTCACTATTTCCCTCTTCAGTACTTCCCTCCTCACTATTTCCCTCCTCACTATTTCCCTCCTCACTAGTTCCCTCCTCACTTTTTCCCTCCTCACTACTTCCCTCCTCACTATTTCCAACCTCACTATTTCCCTCCTCACTATTTCCCTTCTCATTATTTCCTTCCTCACTATTTCCCTCCTCACTAGTTCTCTCCTCACTGCTTCCCTCCTCACTATTTCCCTCCTCACTACGTCCCTCCTCACTATATCCCTCCTCACTATTTCCCTCCTCACTAGTTCTCTCCTCACTATTTCCCTCCTCACTATTTCCCTCTTCACTACTTCCCTCCTCACTATTTCCCTCCTCACTATTTTCCTCCTCACTAGTTCCCTCCTCACTATTTCCCTCCTCACTATTTCCCTTCTCACTATTTCCCTCCTCATTATTTCATTCCTCACTATTTCCCTCCTCACTAGTTCTCTCCTCACTATTTCCCTCCTCACTATTTCCCTCTGCACTACTTCCCTCCTCACTATTTCCCTCCTCACCATTTCCATCCTCACCAGTTCCCTCCTCTCTATTTCCCTCCTCACTACTTCCTTCCTCACTGCTTCCCTCCTCACTGCTTCCCTCCTCACTATTTCCCTCCTCACTATTTCCCTCCTCACTACTTCCCTCCTCACTATATCCCTCTTCACTATTTCCCTTCTCACTAGTTCTCTCCTCACTATTTCCCTCCTCACTATTTCCCACTGCACTACTTCCCTCCTCACTATTTCCCTCCTCACCATTTCCATCCTCACCAGTTCCCTCCTCACTATTTCCCTCCTCACTACTTCACTGCTCACTGCTTCCCTCCTCACTGCTTCCCTCCTCACTATTTCCCTCCTCACTATTTCCCTCCTCACTACTTCCCTCCTCACTATATCCCTCCTCACTATTTCCCTCCTCACTAGTTCTCTCCTCACTATTTCCCTCCTCACTACTTCCCTCCTCACTGTTTCCTTCCTCACTATTTCCCTCCTCACTAGTTCCCTCCTCACTTTTTCCCTCCTCACTACTTCCCTCCTCACTGCTTCCCTCCTCATTGCTTCCCTCCTCACTATTTCCCTCCTCAATATTTCCCTCCTCAATATTTCCCTACTCACTGCTTCCCTCCTCACTACTTCCCTCCTCTCTATAACCCTCCTTACTATTTCCCTCCTCACTATTTCCCTTCTCACTATATCCCTCCTCACTATTTCCCTCCTCACAAGTTCCCTCCTCACTATATCCCTCCTCACTATTTCCCTCCACACTATTTCCCTCCTCACTATATCCCTCCTCACTATTTCCCTCCACACTATTTCCCTCCTCACTATATCCCTCCTCATTATTTCCTTCCTCACCAGTTGTCTCCTCACTATTTCCCTCCTCACTATTTCCCTGCTCACTATTTCCCTTCTCACTATATCCCTCCTCACTATTTCCCTCCTCACTATTTCCCTCCTCACTATTTCCCTTCTCATTATTTCCTTCCTCACTATTTCCCTCCTCACTAGTTCTCTCCTCACTGCTTCCCTCCTCACTATATCCCACCTCACTATTTCCCTCCTCACTATTTCCCTCCTCACTATATCCTTCATCACTATTTCCCTCCTCACTTTTTCCCTCCTTACTATTTCCCTCCTCCCTATATCCCTCCTCACTATATCCCTCCTCACTATTTCCCTCCTCACTATATCCCTCCACACTATATCCCTCCTCACTATTTCCCTCCTCACTATTTCCCTTCTCACTATATCCCTCCTCACTATTTCCCTCTTCACTACTTCCCCCTCACTATTTCCCTCCTCACTATTTCCCGCTTCACTACTTCCCTCCTCACTATTTCCCTCCACACTAGTTCTCGCCTCACTATTTCGCTCCTCACTATTTCCCTCCTCACTGCTTCCCTCCTCACTATTTCCCTCCTCACTATTTCCCTCCTAACTTCTTCCCTCCTCACTATTTCCCTCCTCACTATTTCCCTCCTCACTATATCCCTCCTCATTATTTACTTCCTCACTAGTTGTCTCCTCACTATTTCCCTCCTCACTATTTCCCTCCTCACTATTTCCCTTCTCACTATATCCCTCCTCACTATTTCCCTCCTCACTATTTCCCTCCTCACTATATCCCTCCTCACTATTTCCCTCCTCACTATTTCCCTCCTCACTATTTCCCTTCTCATTATTTCCTTCCTCACTATTTCTCTCCTCACTAGTTCTCTCCTCACTGCTTCCCTCCTCACTATTTCCCTCCTCACTATTTCCCTCCTCACTATATCCCTCCACACTAGTTCTCTCCTCACTATTTCCCTCCTGACTATTTCCCTCTTCACTACTTCCCTCCTCACTATTTCCCTCCTCACTATTTCCCTCCTCACTAGTTCCCTCCTCACTATTTCCCTCCTCACTACTTCCCTCCTCACTGCATCCTTCCTCACTGCTTCCCTCCTCACTGCTTCCCTCCTCACTATTTCCCTCTTCACTACTTCCCTCCTCACAACATCCCTCTTCACTATTTCCCTCTTCACTATTTCCCTCCTCACTACGTCCCTCCTCACTATATCCCTCCTCACTATTTCCCTCCTCACTAGTTCTCTCCTCACTATTTCCCTCCTCACTATTTCCCTCTTCACTACTTCCCTCCTCACTATTTCCCTCCTCACTATTTTCCTCCTCACTAGTTCCCTCCTCACTATTTCCCTCCTCACTATTTCCCTTCTCACTATTTCCCTCCTCATTATTTCATTCCTCACTATTTCCCTCCTCACTAGTTCTCTCCTCACTATTTCCCTCCTCACTATTTCCCTCTGCACTACTTCCCTCCTCATTATTTCCCTCCTCACCATTTCCATCCTCACCAGTTCCCTCCTCTCTATTTCACTCCTCACTACTTCCTTCCTCACTGCTTCCCTCCTCACTGCTTCCCTCCTCACTATTTCCCTCCTCACTATTTCCCTCCTCACTACTTCCCTCCTCACTATATCCCTCTTCACTATTTCCCTTCTCACTAGTTCTCTCCTCACTATTTCCCTCCTCACTATTTCCCACTGCACTACTTCCCTCCTCACTATTTCCCTCCTCACCATTTCCATCCTCACCAGTTCCCTCCTCACTATTTCCCTCCTCACTACTTCACTGCTCACTGCTTCCCTCCTCACTGCTTCCCTCCTCACTATTTCCCTCCTCACTATTTCCCTCCTCACTACTTCCCTCCTCACTATATCCCTCCTCACTATTTCCCTCCTCACTAGTTCTCTCCTCACTATTTCCCTCCTCACTATTTCCCTCTTCACTACTTCCCTCCTCACTATTTCCCTCCTCACTATTTCCCTCCTCACTAGTTCCCTCCTCACTTTTTCCCTCCTCACTACTTCCCTCCTCACTGCTTCCCTCCTCATTGCTTCCCTCCTCACTATTTCCCTCCTCAATATTTCCCTCCTCAATATTTCCCTACTCACTGCTTCCCTCCTCACTACTTCCCTCCTCTCTATAACCCTCCTTACTATTTCCCTCCTCACTATTTCCCTTCTCACTATATCCCTCCTCACTATTTCCCTCCTCACTAGTTCCCTCCTCACTATATCCCTCCTCACTAGTTCCCTCCACACTATTTCCCTCCTCACTATATCCCTCCTCACTATTTCCCTCCACACTATTTCCCTCCTCACTATATCCCTCCTCATTATTTCCTTCCTCACCAGTTGTCTCCTCACTATTTCCCTCCTCACTATTTCCCTGCTCACTATTTCCCTTCTCACTATATCCCTCCTCACTATTTCCCTCCTCACTATTTCCCTCCTCACTATTTCCCTTCTCATTATTTCCTTCCTCACTATTTCCCTCCTCACTAGTTCTCTCCTCACTGCTTCCCTCCTCACTATTTCCCACCTCACTATTTCCCTCCTCACTATTTCCCTCCTCACTATATCCTTCATCACTATTTCCCTCCTCACTTTTTCCCTCCTTACTATTTCCCTCCTCCCTATATCCCTCCTCACTATATCCCTCCTCACTATTTCCCTCCTCACTATATCCCTCCACACTATATCCCTCCTCACTATTTCCCTCCTCACTATTTCCCTTCTCACTATATCCCTCCTCACTATTTCCCTCTTCACTACTTCCCCCTCACTATTTCCCTCCTCACTATTTCCCGCTTCACTACTTCCCTCCTCACTATTTCCCTCCACACTAGTTCTCGCCTCACTATTTCGCTCCTCACTATTTCCCTCCTCACTGCTTCCCTCCTCACTATTTCCCTCCTAACTATTTCCCTCCTCACTATTTCCCTCCTCACTATTTCCCTCCTAACTTCTTCCCTCCTCACTATTTCCCTCCTCACTATTTCCCTCCTCACTATATCCCTCCTCATTATTTACTTCCTCACTAGTTGTCTCCTCACTATTTCCCTCCTCACTATTTCCCTCCTCACTATTTCCCTTCTCACTATATCCCTCCTCACTATTTCCCTCCTCACTATTTCCCTCCTCACTATATCCCTCCTCACTATTTCCCTCCTCACTATTTCCCTCCTCACTATTTCCCTTCTCATTATTTCCTTCCTCACTATTTCTCTCCTCGCTAGTTCTCTCCTCACTGCTTCCCTCCTCACTATTTCCCTCCTCACTATTTCCCTCCTCACTATTTCCCTCCTCACTATATCCCTCCACACTAGTTCTCTCCTCACTATTTCCCTCCTGACTATTTCCCTCTTCACTACTTCCCTCCTCACTATTTCCCTCCTCACTAGTTCCCTCCTCACTATTTCCCTCCTCACTATTTCCCTCCTCACTACTTCCCTCTTCACTACTTCCCTCCTCACTATTTCCCTCCTCACTATATCCCTACTCACTATTTCCCTCCTCACTATTTCCCTCCTCACTATTTCCCACCTCACTATATCCCTCCTCACGACATCTCACCTCACTATTTCCCTCCACACTATTTCCCTCCTCACTATATCCCTCCTCATTATTTCCTTCTTCACTATTTGTCTCCTCACTATTTCCCTCCTCACTATTTCCCTTCTCACTATATCCCTCCTCACTATTTCCCTCCTCACTATTTCCCTCCTCTCTATAACCCTACTCACTATTTATCTCCTCAATATTTCCCTCCTCACTATTTCCCTCCTCACTATATCCCTCCTCACTATTACCCTCCTCACTATTTCCCTCCTCACTATATCCTTCATCACTATTTCCCTCCTCACTATTTCCCTCCTCACTATTTCCCTCCTCCCTATATCCCTCCTCTCTATATCCCTCCTCACTATTTCCCTCCTCACTATATCCCTCCTCACTATATCCCTCCTCACTATTTCCCTCCTCACTATTTCCCTTCTCACTATATCCCTCCTCACTATTTCCCTCTTCACTACTTCCCCCTCACTATTTCCCTCCTCACTATTTCCGTCTTCACTACTTCCCTCCTCACTATTTCCCTCCTCACTAGTTCTCTCCTCACTATTTCCCTCCTCACTATTTCCCTCCTCACTGCTTCCCTCCTCACTATTTCCCTCCTCACTATTTCCCTCCTCACTATTTCCCTCCTAACTTCTTCCCTCCTCACTATTTCCCTCCTCATTATTTCGTTCCTCACTATATCACTCCACATTATTTACTTCCTCACTATTTCCCTCCTCACTATTTCCCTCCTCACTATTTCCCTCCTCACTATTTCCCTTCTCACTATATCCCTCCTCACTATTTCCCTCCTCACTATTTCCCTCCTCACTATATTCCTTCTCACTATATTCCTTCTCACTATTTCCCTCCTCACTATTTCCCTCCTCACTATTTCCCTCCTCACTATATCCCTCCTCACTGTTTCCCTCCTCACTAAATCCTTCCTCACTATTTCCCTCCTCACTATTTCCCTCCTCACTATTTCCCTCCTCACTATATCCCTCCTCACTATATCCCTCCTCACTATTTCCCTTCTCACTATATCCCTCCTCACTATGTCCCTCCTCACTATGTCCCTCCTCACTATTTCCCTCCTCACTATTACCCTCCTCACTATTTCCCTCCTCACTATATCCCTCCTCACTACTTCCCTCCTCTCTCTTTCCCTCCTCACTATATCCCTCCTCACTACTTCCTTCCTCACTCTTTCCCTCCTCACTATTTCCCTCCTCACTATTTCCCTCCTCACTATTACCCTCCTCACTATTTCCCTCCTCTCTATTTCCCTGCTCACTACTTCCCTCCTCACTTTTCCCCTCCTCACTATTTCCCTCCTCACTATATCCCTGCTCTCTGCTTCCCTCCTCACCATTTCCCTCCTCACTATCTCCCTCCTCACTATTTCCCTCCTCACTATTTCCCTCCTCACTATTTCATCCCTCACTATGTCCCTCCTCTCTATTTCCCTCCTCACTATATCCCTCCTCATTATTTCCTTCCTCACTATTTCCCTCCACACTAGTTCTCTCCTCACTATTTCCCTCCTCACTATTTCCCTCTGCACTACTTCCCTCCTCACTATTTCCCTCCTCACCATTTCCATCCTCACCAGTTCCCTCCTCTCTATTTCCCTCCTCACTACTTCTCACCTCACTGCTTCCCTCCTCACTGCTTCCCTCCTCACTATTTCCCTCCTCACTATTTCCCTCCTCACTACTACCCTCCTCACTATATCCCTCCTCACTATTTCCCTTCTCACTAGTTCTCTCCTCACTATTTCCCTCCTCACTATTTCCCACTGCACTACTTCCCTCCTCACTATTTCCCTCCTCACCATTTCCATCCTCACCAGTTCCCTCCTCACTATTTCCCTCCTCACTACTTCCCTCCTCACTGCTTCCCTCCTCACTGCTTCCCTCCTCACTATTTCCCTCCTCACTATTTCCCTCCTCACTACTTCCCTCCTCACTATATCCCTCCTCACTATTTCCCTCCTCATTAGTTCTCTCCTCACTATTTCCCTCCTCACTATTTCCCTCTTCACTACTTCCCTCCTCACTATTTCCCTCCTCACTATTTCCCTCCTCACTAGTTCCCTCCTCACTTTTTCCCTCCTCACTACTTCCCTCCTCACTGCTTCCCTCCTCACTGCTTCCCTCCTCACTATTTCCCTCCTCAATATTTCCCTCCTCAATATTTCCCTACTCACTGCTTCCCTCCTCACTACTTCCCTCCTCTCTATAACCCTCCTTACTGTTTCCCTCCTCAATATTTCCCTCCTCACTATTTCCCTCCTCACTATATCCCTCCTCACTATTACCCTCCTCACTATATCCTTCATCACTAATTCCCTCCTCACTATTTCCCTCCTCACTATTTCCCTCCTCCCTATATCCTTCCTCACTATATCCCTCCTCACTATTTCCCTCCTCTCTATATCCCTCCTCACTATATCCCTCCTCACTATTTCCCTCCTCACTATTTCCCTTCTCACTATATCCCTCCTCACTATTTGCCTCTTCACTACTTCCCCTCACTATTTCCCTCCTCACTATTTCCCTCTTCACTACTTCCCTCCTCACTTTTTCCCTCCTCACTAGTTCTCTCCTCACTATTTCCCTCCTCACTATTTCCCTCCTCACTACTTCCCTCCTCACTTTTTCCCTCCTCACTATTTCCCTTCTCACTATTTCCCGCCTCACTTGTTCCCTCCTCACTATTTCCCTCCTCACTATTTCCCTCCTCACTATATCCCTCCTCATTATTTACTTCCTCACTAGTTGTCTCCTCACTATTTCCCTCCTCACTATTTCCCTTCTCACTATATCCCTCCTCACTATTTCCCTCCTCACTATTTCCCTCCTCACTATATCCCTCCTCACTATTTCCCTCCTCACTATTTCCCTCCTCACTATTTCCCTCCTCACTATATCCCTCCTCACTATATCCCTCCCCACTGTTTCCCTCCTCACTATATCCATCCTCACAATTTCTCTCCTCACTATTTCCCTCCTCACTATTTCCCTCCTCACTATATCCCTCCTCACTATATCCCTCCTCACTATTTCCCTCCTCACTATATCCCTGCTCACTATTTCCCTCCTCACTATATCCCTCCTCACTATATCTCTCCTCACTATTTCCCTCCTCACTATTACCCTCCTCACTATTTCCCTCCTCACTATATCCCTCCTCACTACTTTCCTCCTCTCTCTTTCCCTCCTCAATATATCCCTCCTCACTACTTCCCTCCTCACTCTTTCCCTCCTCACTATTTCCCTCCTCACTATTTCCCTCCTCACTATTTCCCTCCTCACTATTACCCTCCTCACTATTTCCCTCCTCTCTATATCCCTGCACACTACTTCCCTCCTCACTTTACCCCTCCTCACTATTTCCCTCCTCACTATATCCCTGCTCTCTGCTTCCCTCCTCACAATTTCCCTCCTCACTATCTCCCTCCTCACTATTTCCCTCCTCACTATTTCCCTCCTCACTATTTCATCCCTCACTATGTCCCTCCTCACTATTTTCCTCCTCACTATTTCCCTCCTCACTATATCCCTCATCATTATTTCCTTCCTCACTATTTCACTCCTCACTAGTTCTCTCCTCACAATTTCCCTCCTCACTATTTCCCTCTTCACTACTTCCCTCCTCACTATTTCCCTCCTCACTATTTCCCTCCTCACTACTTCCCTCCTCACTATATCCCTCCTCACTATTTCCATCCTCACTATTTCCCTCCTCACTATTTCCCTTCTAATGATATCCCTCCTCACTTCTTCCATCCTCTCTATTTCCCTCCTCACTATTTCCCTTCTCACGATATCCCTCCTCACTATATCCCTCCTCACTATTTCCCTTCTCACTATTTCCCTCTTCACTACTTCCCTCCTCACAATTTCCCTCCTCATTATTTCCCTCCTCACTAGTTCCCTCCTCACTATTTCCCTCCTCACTACTTCCCTCCTCACTGCTTCCCTCCTCACTGCTTCCCTCCTCACTATTTCCCACCTCACTTCTTCCCTCCTCACTATATCCCTCCTCACTATTTCCCTCCTCACTATTTCCCTCCTCTCTATAACCCTACTCACTATTTATCTCCTCAATATTTCCCTCCTCACTATATCCCTCCTCACTATTACCCTCCTCACTATTTCCCTCCTCACTATATCCTTCATCACTATTTCCCTCCTCACTATTTCCCTCCTCACTATTTCCCTCCTCCCTATATCCCTCCTCACTATATCCCTCCTCACTATTTCCCTCCTCACTATATCCCTCCTCACTATATCCCTCCTCACTATTTCCCTCCTCACTATATCCCTCCTCACCATATCCTTCCTCACTATTTCCCTTCTCACTATTTCCCTTCTCACTATATCCCTCCTCACTATTTCCCTCTTCACTACTTCCCCCTCACTATTTCCCTCCTCACTATTTCCCTCTTCACTACTTTCCTCCTCACTATTTCCCTCCTCACTAGTTCTCTCTTCACTATTTCCCTCCTCACTATTTCCCTCCTCACTGCTTCCCTCCTCACTATTTCCCTCCTCACTATTTCCCTCCTCACTATTTCCCTCCTAACTTCATCCCTCCTCACTATTTCCCTCCTCATTATTTCCAACCTAATTATATCCCTCCTCATTATTTACTTCCTCACTAGTTGTCTCCTCTCTATTTCCCTCCTCACTATTTCCCTCCTCACTATTTCCCTTCTCACTATACCTCTCCTCACTATTTCCCTCCTCACTATTTCCCTCCTCACTATATCCCTCCTCACTATTTCCCTCCTCACTATTTCCCTCCTCACTATTTCCCTCCTCACTATATCCCTCCTCACTGTTTCCCTCCTCACTATATCCTTCCTCACTATTTCCCTCCTCACTATTTCCCTCCTCACTATTTCCATCCTCACCAGTTCCCTCCTCACTATTTCCCTCCTCACTACTTCCTTCCTCACTGCTTCCCCCTCACTATTTCCCTCCTCACTATTTCCCTCCTCACTATATCCCTCCTCACTATTTCCCTCCTCACTATTTCCCTCCTCACTATTTCCCTCCTCACTATTTCCCTTCTCACTATTTCCCTCCTCACTTTTTCCCTCCTCACTACTTCCCTACTCACTATTTCCCACCTCACTATATCCCTCCTCACTATATCCCTCCTCACTATTTCCCTCCTCACTATTACCCTCCTCACTATTTCCCTCCTCACTATATCCCTCCTCACTACTTCCCTCCTCACTCTTTCCCTCCTCACAAGTTCTCTCTTCACTCTTTCCCTCCTCACTCTTTCCCTCCTCACTATTTCCCTTCTCACTATTTCCCTCCTCACTATTACCCTCCTCACTATTTCCCTCCTCTCTATTTCCCTGCTCACTACTTCCCTCCTCACTATTCCCCTCCTCACTATTTCCCTCCTCACTATATCCCTGCTCTCTGCTTCCCTCCTCACCATTTCCCTCCTCACTATCTCCCTCCTCACTATTTCCCTCCTCACTATTTCCCTCCTCACTATTTCATCCCTCACTATGTCCCTCCTCACTATTTCCCTCCTCACTATATCCCTCCTCATTATTTCCTTCCTCACTATTTCCCTCCTCACTAGTTCTCTCCTCACAATTTCCCTCCTCACTATTTCCCTCTTCACTACTTCAATCCTCACTATTTCCCTCCTCACTAAATCTCTCCTCACTATTTCCCTCCTCACTATTTCCCTCCTCACTGCTTCTCTCCTCACTATTTCCCTCCTCACTATTTCCCTCCTCACTATTTCCCTCCTCACTATTTCCCTTCTCACAATATCCCTCCTCACTATATCCCTCCTCACTATTTCCCTTCTCACTATTTTCCTCCTCACTATTTCCCTCCACACTAGTTCTCTCCTCACAATTTCCCTCCTCACTATTTCCCTCTTCACTACTTCCCTCCTCACTATTTCCCTCCACACTAGTTCCCTCCTCACTGCTTCCCTCCTCACTGCTTCCCTCCTCACTAGATCTCTCCTCACTATTTCCCTCCTCACTATATCCCTCCTCACTATTTCCCTCCTCACTAGTTCTCTCCTCACTATTTCCCTCTTCACTTCTTCCCTCCTCACTATTTCCCTCCTCACTATTTCCCTCCTCACTAGTTCCCTCCTCACTTTTTCCCTCCTCACTACTTCCCTCCTCACTGCTTCCCTCCTCACTGCTTCCCTCCTCACTATTTCCCTCCTCACTATTTCCCTCCTCAATATTTCCCTCCTCACTGCTTCCCTCCTCACTACTTCCCTCCTCTCTATAACCCTCCTCACTATTTCCCTCCTCAATATTTCTCTCCTCACTATTTCCCTCCTCACAATATCCCTCCTCACTATTACCCTCCTCACTATTTCCCTCCTCACTATATCCTTCATCACTAATTCCCTCCTCACTATTTCCCTCCTCACTATTTCCCTCCTCCCTATATCCCTCCTCACTATATCCCTCCTCACTATTTCCCTCCTCACTATTTACCCTCCTCACTGCTTCCCTCCTCACTATTTCCCTCCTCACTATTTCCCTCCTCACTATTTCCCTCCTCACTATTACCCTCCTCACTATTTCCCTCCTCTCTATATCCCTGCTCACAACTTCCCTCCTCACCACTTCCCTCCTCACTATTACCCTCCTCACTCTTTCCGTCCTCACTATATCCCTGCTCTCTGCTTCCCTGCTCACCATTTCCCTTCTCACTATATCCCTCCTCACTATTTCCCTCTTCACTACTTCCCCCTCACTATTTCCCTCCTCACTATTTCCCTCTTCACTACTTCCCTCCTCACTTTTTCCCTCCTCACTAGTTTTCTCCTCACTATTTCCCTCCTCACTATTTACCCTCCTCACTACTTCCCTCCTCACTATTTCCCTCCTCACTATTTCCCTCCTCACTATTTCCCTCCTCACTATTTCCCACCTCACTTGTTCCCTCCTCACTATTTCCCTCCTCACTATTTCCTTTCACACTATATCCCTCCTCATTATTTACTTCCTCACTAGTTGTCTCCTCACTATTTCCCTCCTCACTATTTCCCTTCTCACTATATCCATCCTCACTATTTCCCTCCTCACTATTTCCCTCCTCACTATATCCCTCCTCACTATTTCCCTCCTCACTATTTCCCTCCTCACTATTTCCCTCCTCACTATATCCCTCCTCACTATATCCCTCCGCACTGTTTCCCTCCTCACTATATCCATCCTCACAATTTCTCTCCTCACTATTTCCCTCCTCACTATTTCCCTCCTCACTATATCCCTCCTCACTATATCCCTCCTAACTATTTCCATCCTCACTATATCCCTCCTCACTATTTCCCTCCTCACTATATCCCTCCTCACTATATCCCTCCTCACTATTTCCCTCCTCACTATTACCCTCCTCACTATTTCCCTCCTCACTATATCCCTCCTCACTACTTTCCTCCTCTCTCTTTCCCTCCTCAATATATCCCTCCTCACTACTTCCCTCCTCACTATTTCCCTCCTCACTATTTCCCTCCTCACTATTTCCCTCCTCACTATTACCCTCCTCACTATTTCCCTCCTCTCTATATCCCTGCTCACTACTTCCCTCCTCACTTTTCCCCTCCTCACTATTTCCCTCCTCACTATATCCCTGCTCTCTGCTTCCCTCCTCACAATTTCCCTCCTCACTATCTCCCTCCTCACTATTTCCCTCCTCACTATTTCCCTCCTCACTATTTCATCCCTCACTATGTCCCTCCTCACTATTTCCATCCTCACTATATCCCTCCTCATTATTTCCTTCCTCACTATTTCCCTCCTCACTAGTTCTCTCCTCACAATTTCCCTCCTCACTATTTCCCTCTTCACTACTTCCCTCCTCACTATTTCCCTCCTCACTAGATCTCTCCTCTCTATTTCCCTCCTCACTATTTCCCTCCTCACTGCTTCCCTCCTCACTATTTCCCTCCTCACTATTTCCTTCCTCACTATTTCCCTCCTCACTTTTTCCCTTCTAACGATATCCCTCCTCACTTCTTCCCTCCTCTCTATTTCCCTCCTCACTATTTCCCTTCTCACGATATCCCTCCTCACTATATCCCTCCTCACTATTTCCCTTCTCACTATTTCCCTCCTCACTATTTCCCTTCTCATTATTTCCTTCCTCACTATTTCCCTCCTCACTAGTTCTCTCCTCACTATTTCCCTCCTCACTATTTCCCTCTTCACTACTTCCCTCCTCACTATTTCCCTCCTCACCATTTCCTTCCTCACTATATCCCTCCTCATGACATCTCTCCTCACTATTTCCCTCCACACTATTTCCCTCCTCAATATATCCCTCCTCATTATTTCCTTCCTCACTAGTTGTCTCCTCACTATATCCCTCCTCACTATTTCCCTCCTCACTATTTCCCTCCTCTCTATAACCCTCCTCACTATTTCCCTCCTCAATATTTCCCTCCTCACTATATCCCTCCTCACTATTACCCTCCTCACTTTTTCCCTCCTCACTATATCCTTCATCACTATTTCCCTCCTCACTATTTCCCTCCTCCCTATATCCCTCCTCATTTTATCCCTCCTCACTATTTCCCTCCTCACTATATCCCTCCTCACTATATCCCTCCTGACTATTTCCCTCCACACTATATCCCTCCTCACTATATCCCTCCTCACTATTTCCCTCCTCACTATTACCCTCCTCACTATTTCCCTCCTCACTATATCCCTCCTCACTACTTCCCTCCTCACTCTTTCCCTCCTCACTAGTTCTCTCTTCACTATTTCCCTCCTCACTATTTCCCTCCTCACTATTTCCCTCCTCACTATTTCCCTCCTCACTATTTCCCTCCTCTCTATATCCCTGCTCACAACTTCCCTCCTCACCATTTCCCTCCTCACTATTACCCTCCTCACTATTTCCGTCCTCACTATATCCCTGCTCTCTGCTTCCCTGCTCACCATTTCCCTCCTCAATATCTCCCTCCTCACTATTTCCCTCCTCACTATTTCCCTCCTCACTATATCCCTGCTCTCTGCTTCCCTGCTCACCATTTCCCTCCTCAATATCTCCCTCCTCACTATTTCCCTCCTCACTATTTCCCTCCTCACTATTTCATCCCTCACTATGTCCCTCCTCACTATTTCCCTGCTCACTATTTCCCTCCTCACTATATCCCTGCTCACTATTTCCCTGCTCACTATTTCCCTCCTCACTATTTCCATCCTCACTATTTCCCTACTCACTGCTTCCCTCCTCACTGCTTCGCTCCTCACTATTTCCCTCCTCACTTCTTCCCTCCTCACTATTTCCCTCCTCACTATATCCCTCCTCACTATATCCCTCCTCACTATTTCCCTTCTCACCATATCCCTCCTCACTATTTCCCTCTTCACTACTTCCCTCCTCATTATTTCCTTCCTCACTATTTCCCTCCTCACTAGTTCTCTCCTCACAATTTCCCTCCTCACTATTTCCCTCTTCAATACTTCCCTCCTCACTATTTCTCTCCTCACTAGTTCTCTCCTCACTATTTCCCTCCTCACTATTTCCCTCCTCACTATATCCCTCCTCACTACTTCCCTCCTCCCTCTTTCCCTCCACACTAGTTCCCTCCTCACTATTTCCCTCCTCACTATTTCCCTTCTCACAATATCCCTCCTCACTATATCCCTCCTCACTATTTCCCTTCTCACTATTTTCCTCCTCACTATTTCCCTCCACACTAGTTCTCTCCTCACAATTTCCCTCCTCACTATTTCCCTCTTCACTACTTCCCTCCTCACTATTTCCCTCCACACTAGTTCCCTCCTCACTGCTTCCCTCCTCACTGCTTCCCTCCTCACTAGTTCCCTCCTCACTATTTCCCTCCTCACTATTTCCCTCCTCACTATTTCCCTCCTCACTATTTCCCTCCTCACTATATCCCTCCTCACTATATCCCTCCTCACTATTTCCCTTCTCACTATATCCCTCCTCACTATTTCCCTCTTCACTACTTCCCCCTCACTAGTTCCCTCCTCACTATATCCCTCCTCACTACTTCCCTCCTCACTCTTTCCCTCCTCACTAGTTCTCTCTTCACTATTTCCCTCCTCACTATTTCTCTCCTCACTATTTCCCTCCTCACTATTTCCCTCCTCACTATATCCCTGCTCACTATATCCATCCTCACTATTTCCCTTCTCACTATATCCCTCCTTACTATTTCCCTTTTTACTTCTTCCCCCTCACTATTTCCCTCCTCACTATTTCCCTCTTCACTACTTCACTCCTCACTATTTCCCTCCTCACTAGTTCTCTCCTCACTATTTCCCTCCTCACTGCTTCCCTCCTCACTGCTTCCCTCCTCACTATTTCCCTCCTCACTATTTCCCTCCTCACTATTTCCCTCCTCACTTCTTCCCTACTCACTATTTCCCTCCTCACTATTTCCCTCCTCACTATATCCCTCCTCATTATTTACTTCCTCACTAGTTGTCTCCTCACTATTTCCCTCCTCACGATTTCCCTCCTCACTATTTCCCTTCTCACTATATCCCTCCTCACTATTTCCCTCCTCACTATTTCCCTCCTCACTATTTCCCTCTTCACTACTTCCCCCTCACTATTTCCCTCCTCACTATTTCCCTCCTCACTATATCCCTCCTCACTGTTTCCCTCCTCACTATTTCCTTCCTCACTATTTCCCTCCTCACTATTTCCCTCCTCACTATTTCCCTTCTCATTATTTCCTTCCTCACTAGTTCCCTCCTCACTAGTTCTCTCCTCACTGCTTACCTCCTCACTATTTCCCTCCTCACTATTTCCCTCCTCACTACTTCCCTCCTCACTATATCCCTCCTCACTATTTCCCTCCTCACTATTTCTCTCCTCACTATTTCCCTCCTCACTATTTCCCTCTTCACTACTTCCCTCCTCACTATTTCCCTACTCACTATTTCCCTCCTCACTAGTTCCCTCCTCACTATTTCCCTCCTCACTACTTCCCTCCTCACTGCTTCCCTCCTCACTATTTCCCTCCTCACTATTTCCCTCCTCACTACTTCCCTACTCACTATATCCCTCCTCACTATTTCCCTCTTCACTATTTCCCTCCTCACTATATCACTTCTCACTATTTCCCTCGTCACTATTTCCCTCCTCACTATTTCCCTCCTCACTATTCCCCTCCTCACTATATCCCTCCTCACGACATCCCTCCTCACTATTTCCCTCCACACTATTTCCCTCCTCATTATTTCCTTCCTCACTAGTAGTCTCCTCACTATTTCCCTCCTCACTATTTCCCTTCTCACTATATCCCTCCTCACTATTTCCCTCCTCACTATTTCCCTCCTCATTATTTCCCTCCTCACTATATCCCTCCTCACTGTATCCCTCCTCACTATTTCCCTTCTCACTATATCCCTCCTCACTATTTCCCTCTTCACTACTTCCCCCTCACTAGTTCCCTCCTCACTATATCCCTCCTCACTAGTTCCCTCCTCACTCTTTCCCTCCTCACTAGTTCTCTCTTCACTATTTCCCTCCTCACTATATCCCTCCTCACTATTTCTATCCTCACTATTACCCTCCTCACTATTTCCCTCCTCACTGCTTCCCTCTTCACTACTTCCCTCCTCACTATTTCCCTCCTCACTTCTTCCCTCCTCACTATATCCCTCCTCACTATTTCCCTTCTCACTATATCCCTCCTCACTATTTCCCTCTTCACTACTTCCCCCTCACTATTTCCCTCCTCACTACTTCCCTCCTCACTATATCCCTCCTCACTATTTCCCTCCTCACTAGTTCTCTCCTCACAATTTCCCTCCTCACTATTTCCCTCTTCACTACTTCCCTCCTCACTATTTCCCTACTCACTATTTCCCTCCTCACTAGTTCCCTCCTCACTATTTCCCTCCTCACTACTTCCCTCCTCACTGCTTCCCTCCTCACTGCTTCCCTCCTCACTATTTCCCTCCTCACTATTTCCCTCCTCACTACTTCCCTCCTCACTATATCCCTCCTCACTATTTCCCTCTTCACTATTTCCCTCCTCACTATATCACTTCTCACTATTTCCCTCGTCACACTTTCCCTCCTCACTATTTCCCTCCTCACTATTTCCCTCCTCACTATATCCCTCCTCACTATATCCCTCCTCACTATATCACTTCTCACTATTTCCCTCCTCACTAGTTCTCTCTTCACTATTTCCCACCTCACTATTTCCCTCCTCACTATATCCCTCCTCACTATATCCCTCCTCACTATATCCCTCCTCACTATTTCCCTTCTCACTATATCCCTCCTCACTATTTCCCTCTTCACTACTTCCCCCTCACTATTTCCCTCCTCACTATATCCCTCCTAACTACTTCCCTCCTCACTCATTCCCTCCTCACTAGTTCTCTCTTCACTATTTCCCTCCTCACTATTTCTCTCCTCACTATTTCCCTCCTCACTATTTCCCTCCTCACTATATCCCTCCTCACTATGTCCATCCTCACTATTTCCCTTCTCACTATATCCCTCCTTATTATTTCCCTTTTCACTACTTCACCCTCACTATTTCCCTCCTCACTATTTCCCTCTTCACTACTTCCCTCCTCACTATTTCCCTCCTCACTAGTTCTCTCCTCACTATTTCCCTCCTCACTGCTTCCCTCCTCACTGCTTCCCTCCTCATTATTTCCCTCCTCACTAGTTGTCTCCTCACTATTTCCCTCCTCACGATTTCCCTCCTCACTATTTCCCTTCTCACTATATCCCACCTCAATATTTCCCACCTCACTATATCCCTCCTCACTATTTCCCTCCTCACTATATCCCTCCTCACTGTTTCCCTCCCCACTATATCCTTCCTCACTATTTCCCTCCGCACTATATCCCTCCTCACTATATCTCTCCTCACTATATCCCTCCACACTATATCGCTCCTCACTATTTCCCTCCTCACAATATCCCTCCTCACTCTTTTCCTCCTCACTCTTTTCCTCCTCACTATATCCCTCCTCACTACTTCCCTCCTCACTCTTTCCCTCTTCACTATTTCCCTCCTCACAATTTCCCTCCTCACTATTACCCTCCTCACTATTTCCCTCCCCTCTATATCCCTGCTCACTACTTCCCTCCTCACTAGTTCTCTCCTCACTATTTCCCTCCTCACTATTTCCCTCTTCACTACTTCCCTCCTCACTATTTCCCTCCTCACTATTTCCCTCCTCACTATATTCCTCCTCACTAGTTCGCTCCTCACAATTTCCCTCCTCACTATTTCCCTCTTCACTACTTCCCTCCTCACTATTTCCCTCCTCACTAGTTCTCTCCTCACTATTTCCCTCCTCACTATATCCCTCCTCACTGCTTCACTCCTCACTATTTCCTTCCTCACTATTTCCCTCCTCACAATTTCCCTCCTCACTATTTCCCTCCTCACTTCTTCCCTCCTCACTATTTCCCTTCTCATTATTTCCCTCCTCACTATTTCCCTTCTCATTATTTCCCTCCTCACTATATCTCCTCACTATTTCCCTTCTCACTATTTCCCTCCTCACTATTTCCCTCCTCACTATTTCCCTTCTCATTATTTCCTTCCTCACTATTTCCCTCCTCACTAGTTCTCTCCTCACTATTTCCCTCCTCACTATTTCCCTCTTCACTACTTCACTCCTCACTATTTCCCTCCTCACTATTTCCCTCCTCACTAGTTCCCTCCTCACTAATTCCCTCCTCACCACTTCCCTCCTCACCGCTTCCCTCCTCACTATTTCCCTCCTCACTTTTTCACAACTCACTACTTCCCTCCTCACTATATCCCTCCTCACTATATCCCTCCTCACTGTTTCCCTCCTCACTATATCCTTCCTCACTATTTCCCTCCTCACTATATCCTTCCTCACTATTTCCCTCCTCACTATTTCCCTCCTCACTATTTCCCTCCTCACTATATCCCTCCTCACTATATCCCTCCTCACTATTTCCCTCCTCACTATATCCCTCCTCACTATATCCCTCCTCACTATTTCCATCCTCACTATTTCCCTCCTCACTATATCCCTCCTCACTATTTCCCTCCTCACTTCTTCCCTTCTCACTATTTCCCTCCTCACTATTTCCCTTCTCATTATTTCCTTCCTCACTATTTCCCTCCTCACTAGTTCTCTCCTCACTATTTCCCTCCTCACTATTTCCCTCTTCACTACTTCCCTCCTCACTAGTTCTCTCCTCACTATTTCCCTCCTCACTATTTCCCTCTTAACTACTTCACTCCTCACTATTTCCCTCCTCACTATTTTCCTACTCACTTGTTCCCTCCTCACTAATTCCCTCCTCACCACTTCCCTCCTCACTATATCCCTCCTCACTATATCCTTCCTCACTGTTTCCCTCCTCACTATATCCTTCCTCACTATTTCCCTCCTCACTATTTCCCTCCTCACTATATCCTTCATCACTATTTCCCTCCGCACTATTTCCCTACTCACTATATCCCTCCTCACTATTTCCCTCCTCACTATATCCCTCCTCACTATATCCCTCCTCACTATTTCCCTCCTCACTATATCCCTCCTCACTATATCCCTCCTCACTATTTCCATCCTCACTATTTCCCTCCTCACTATTTCCCTCCTCACTATATCCCTGCTCACTATTTCCCTCCTCACTATTTCCCTCCTCACTATATCCCTGCTCACTATTTCCCTGCTCACTATTTTCCTCTGCACTATTTCCATCCTCACTATTTCCCTCCTCACTGCTTCGCTCCTCACTGCTTCCCTCCTCACTACTTCCCTCCTCACTATTTCCCTCCTCACTATATCCCTCCTCACTATTTCCCTCTTCACTACTTCCCCCTCTCTATTTCCCTCCTCACTATATCCCTCCTCATTATTTCCTTCCTCACTATTTCCCTCCTCACAAGTTCTCTCCTCACAATTTCCCTCCTCAGTAGTTCCCTCTTCACTACTTCCCTCCTCTCTATTTCCCTCCTCACTAGTTCTCTCCTCACTATTTCCCTCCTCACTATATCCCTCCTCACTACTTCCTTCCTCACTCTTTCCCTCCTCACTAGTTCTCTCTTCTCTATTTCCCTCCTCACTATTTCTCTCCTCACTATTTCCCTCCTCACTATATCCCTCCTCACTGTATCCCTCCTCACTATTTCCCTTCTCACTATATCCCTCCTCACAATTTCCCTCCTCACTACTTCCCCCTCACTATTTCCCTCCTCACTATATCCCACCTCACTACTTCCCCCTCACTATTTCATCCCTCACTATATACCTCCTCACTATATCCCTCCTCACTATTTCCCTCTTCACTACTTCCCCCTCACTATTTCCCTCCTCACTATTTCCCTCTTCACTACTTCCCTCCTCACTATTTCCCTCCTCACTAGTTCTCTCCTCACTATTTCCCTCCTCACTGCTTCCCTCCTCACTTCTTCCCTCCTCACTATTTCCCTCCTCACTATTTCCCTCCTCACTATTTCATTCCTCACTTCTTCCCTCCTCACTATTTCCCTCCTCTCTATTTCCCTTCTCATTATTTCCTTCCTCACTATTTCCCTCCTCACTAGTTCTCTCCTCACTATTTCCCTGCTCACTATTTCCCTCTTCACTACTTCACTCCTCACTATTTCCCTCCTCACTATTTCCCTCCTCACTAGTTCCCTCCTCACTATTTCCCTCCTCTCCACTTCTCCCTCAGTGCTTCCCTCCTCACTATTTCCCTCCTCACTATTTCCCTCCTCACTACTTCCCTCCTCACTATATCCCTCCTCACTATATCCCTCCTCACTGTTTCCCTCCTCACGATATCCCTCCTCACTATATCCTTCCTCACTATTTCCCTCCTCACTATATCCTTCATCACTATTTCCCTCCTCACTATATCCCTCCTCACTATTTCCCTCCTCACTATATCCCTCCTCACTATTTCCCTCCTCACTATTTCATCCCTCACTATTTCCATCCTCACTACTTCCCTCCTCACTATATCCCTCCTCACTGTTTCCCTCCTCACTATATCCCTCCTAACTATTTCCCTCCTGACTATATCCCTCCTCACTATATCCCTCCTCACTATTTCCCTCCTCACTATTTCCCTCCTCACTATATCCCTGATCACTATTTCCCTGCTCACTATTTCCCTCCTCACTATTTCCATCCTCACTATTTCCCTCCTCACTGCTTCGCTCCTCACTGCTTCCCTCCTCACTACTTCCCTCCTCACTATTTCCCTCCTCACTATATCGCTCCTCACTATTTCCCTTCTCACTATATCCTTCCTCACTATTTCCCTATTCACTACTTCCCCCTCTCTATTTCCCTCCTCACTATATCCCTCCTCATTATTTCCTTCCTCACTATTTCCCTCCTAACTCGTTCTCTCCTCACAATTTCCCTCCTCATTATTTTCCTCTTCACTACTTCCCTCCTCTCTATTTCCATCCTCACTAGTTCTCTCCTCACTATTTCCCTCCTCACTATTTCCCTCCTTACTATATCCCTCCTCACTACTTCCCTGCTCACTCTTTCCCTCCTCACTAGTTCTCTCTTTACTATCTATTTCCCTCCTCACTATATCCCTCCTCACTTTATCCCTCCTCACTATTTCCCTTCTCACTATATCCCTCCTCACAATTTCCCTCCTCACTACTTCCCCCTCACTATTTCCCTCCTCACTATATCCCACCTCACTACTTCCCCCTCACTATTTCATCCCTCACTATATCCCTCCTCACTATATCCCTCCTCACTATTTCCCTCTTCACTACTTCCCCCTCACTATTTCCCTCCTCACTATTTCCCTCTTCACTACTTCCCTCCTCACTATTTCCCTCCTCACTATTTCCCTCCTCACTATTTCCTTCCTCACTTCTTCCCTCCTCACTATTTCCCTCCTCACTATTTCCCTTCTCATTATTTCCTTCCTCACTATTTCCCTCCTCACTAGTTCTCTCCTCACTATTTCCCTCCTCACTATTTCCCTCTTCACTACTTCACTCCTCACTATTTCCCTCCTCACTATTTCCCTCCTCTCCACTTCCCTCCTCAGTGCTTCCCTCCTCACTATTTCCCTCCTCACTATTTCCCTCCTCACTACTTCCCTCCTCACTATATCCCTCCTCACTGTTTCCCTCCTCACTATATCCCTCCTCACTATATCCTTCCTCACTATTTCCCTCCTCACTATATCCTTCATCACTATTTCCCTCCTCACTATATCCCTCCTCACTATTTCCCTCCTCACTATTTCATCCCTCACTATGTCCCTCCTCACTATTTCCCTCCTCACTATTTCCCTCCTCACTATATCCCTGATCACTATTTCCCTGCTCACTATTTCCCTCCTCACTATTTCCATCCTCACTATTTCCCTCCTCACTGCTTTGCTCCTCACTGCTTCCCTCCTCACTACTTCCCTCCTCTCTATTTCCCTCCTCACTATATCGCTCCTCACTATTTCCCTTCTCACTATATCCCTTCTCACTATATCCCTCTTCACTACTTCCCCCTCTCTATTTCCCTCCTCACTATATCCCTCCTCATTATTTCCTTCCTCACTATTTCCCTCCTAACTACTTCTCTCCTCACAATTTCCCTCCTCATTATTTCCCTCTTCACTACTTCCCTCCTCTCTATTTCCCTCATCACTAGTTCTCTCCTCACTATTTCCCTCCTCACTATTTCCCTCCTCACTATATCCCTCCTCACTACTTCCCTCCTCACTCTTTCCCTCCTCACTAGTTCTCTCTTCACTATTTCCCTCCTCACTATTTCCCTCCTCACTATATCCCTCCTCACTGTATCCCTCCTCACTATTTCCATTCTCACTATATCCCTCCTCACAATTTCCCTCCTCACTACTTCCCCCTCACTATTTCCCTCCTCACTATATCCCTCCTCACTACTTCCCTACTCACTCTTTCCCTCCTCACTAGTTCTCTCTTCACTATTTCCCTCCTCACTATTTCCCTCCTCACTATTTCCCTCCTCACTATATCCCTCCTCACTATATCCAACCTCACTATTTCCCTCTTCACTACTTCCCCCTCACTATTTCCCTCCTCACTATTTCCCTCTTCACTACTTCCCTCCTCACTATGTCCCTCCTCACTAGTTCTCTCCTCACTAGTTCTCTCCTCACTATTTCCCTCCTCACTGCTTCCCTCCTCACTGCTTCCCTCCTCACTATTTCCCTCCTCACTATTTCCCTCCTCACTATTTCCTTCCTCACTATTTCCCTCCTCACTTCTTCCCTCCTCACTATTTCCCTCCTCACTATATCCCTCCTCATTATTTACTTCCTCACTAGTTGTCTCCTTACTATTTCCCTCCTCACAATTTCCCTCTTCACTACTTCCCTCCTCACTAGTTCTCTCCTCACTATTTCCCTCCTCACTATTTCCCTCTTCACTACTTCACTCTTCACTATATCCCTCCTCACTATTTCCCTCCTCACTATATCCCTCCTCACTATATCCCTCCTCACTATTTCCCTCCTCACTATATCCCTGCTCACTATTTCCCTCCTCACTATTTCCCTCCTCACTATTTCCCTCCTCACTATATCCCTGCTCACTATTTCCATGCTCACTATTTCCCTCTTCACTATTTCCATCCTCACTATTTCCCTCCTCACTGCTTCGCTCCTCACTGCTTCCCTCCTCACTACTTCCCTCCTCACTATTTCCCTCCTCACTATATCCCTCCTTAATATTTCCCTTCTCACTATATCTCTCCTCACTATTTCCCTCTTCACTACTTCCCCCTCTCTATTTCCCTCCTCACTATATCCCTCCTCATTATTTCCTTCCTCACTATTTCCCTCCTCACAAGTTCTCTCCTCACAATTTCCCTCCTCAGTATTTCCCTCTTCACTACTTCCCTCCTCTCTATTTCCCTCCTCACTAGTTCTCTCCTCACTATTTCCCTCCTCTCTATATCCCTCCTCACTACTTCCCTCCTCACTCTTTCCCTCCTCACTAGTTCTCTCTTCTCTATTTCCCTCCTCACTATTTCCCTCCTCACTATATCCCACCTCACTACTTCCCCCTCACTATTTCATCCCTCACTATATACCTCCTCACTATATCCCTCCTCACTATTTCCCTCTTCACTACTTCCCCCTCACTATTTCCCTCCTCACCATTTCCCTCTTCACTACTTCCCTCCTCACTATTTCCCTCCTCACTAGTTCTCTCCTCACTATTTCCCTCCTCACTGCTTCCCTCCTCACTGCTTCCCTCCTCACTATTTCCCTCCTCACTATTTCCCTCCTCACTATTTCCTTCCTCACTTCTTCCCTCCTCACTATTTCCCTCCTCACTATTTCCCTTCTCATTATTTCCTTCCTCACTATTTACCTCCTCACTAGTTCTCTCCTCACTATTTCCCTCCTCACTATTTCCCTCTTCACTACTTCACTCCTCACTATTTCCCTCCTCACTATTTCCCTCCTCACTAGTTCCCTCCTCACTATTTCCCTCCTCTCCACTTCTCCCTCAGTGCTTCCCTCCTCACTATTTCCCTCCTCACTATTTCCCTCCTCACTATATCCCTCCTCACTATATCCCTCCTCACTGTTTCCCTCCTCACGATATCCCTCCTCACTATATCCTTCCTCACTATTTCCCTCCTCACTATATCCTTCATCACTATTTCCCTCCTCACTATATCCCTCCTCACTATTTCCCTCCTCACTATATCCCTCCTCACTATTTCCCTCCTCACTATTTCATCCCTCACTATTTCCATCCTCACTACTTCCCTCCTCACTATATCCCTCCTCACTGTTTCCCTCCTCACTATATCCCTCCTCACTATTTCCCTCCTCACTATATCCCTCCTCACTATATCCCTCCTCACTATTTCCCTCCTCACTATTTCCCTCCTCACTATATCCCTGATCACTATTTCCCTGCTCACTCTTTCCCTCCTCACTATTTCCATCCTCACTATTTCCCTCCTCACTGCTTCGCTCCTCACTGCTTCCCTCCTCACTACTTCCCTCCTCACTATTTCCCTCCTCACTATATCCCTGATCACTATTTCCCTTCTCACTATATCCCTCCTCACTATTTCCTTCCTCACTATTTCCCTCCTAACTCGTTCTCTCCTCACAATTTCCCTCCTCATTATTTCCCTCTTCACTACTTCCCTCCTCTCTATTTCCATCCTCACTAGTTCTCTCCTCACTATTTCCCTCCTCACTATTTCCCTCCTCACTATATCCCTCCTCACTACTTCCCTGCTCACTCTTTCCCTCCTCACTAGTTCTCTCTTCACTATTTCCCTCCTCACTATTTCCCTCCTCACTATATCCCTCCTCACTGTATCCCTCCTCACTATTTCCCTTCTCACTATATCCCTCCTCACAATTTCCCTCCTCACTACTTCCCCCTCACTATTTCCCTCCTCACTATATCCCTCCTCACTACTTCCCTCCTCACTCTTTCCCTCCTCACTATATGCCTCCTCACTATATCCAACCTCACTATTTCCCTCTTCACTACTTCCCCCTCACTATGTCCCTCCTCACTATTTCCCTATTCACTACATCCCTCCTCACTATGTCCCTCCTCACCAGTTCTATCCTCACTATTTCCCTCCTCACTGCTTCCCTCCTCCCTGCTTCCCTCCTCACTGCTTCCCTCCTCACTGCTTCCCTCCTCACTATTTCCCTCCTCACTATATCCCTCCTCATTATTTACTTCCTCACTAGTTGTCTCCTTACTATTTCCCTCCTCACTATTTCCCTCCTCACTATTTCCCTCCTCACTATATCCTTCATCACTATTTCCCTCCGCACTATTTCCCTTCTCACTATATCCCTCCTCACTATTTCCCTCTTCACTACTTCCCCCTCTCTATTTCCCTCCTCACTATATCCCTCCTCATTATTTCCTTCCTCACTATTTCCCTCCTCACAAGTTCTCTCCTCACAATTTCCCTCCTCAGTATTTCCCTCTTCACTACTTCCCTCCTCTCTATTTCCCTCCTCACTAGTTCTCTCCTCACTATTTCCTTCCTCACTATATCCCTCCTCACTACTTCCCTCCTCACTTCTTCCCTCCTCACTATATCTCCTCAATATTTCCCTTCTCACTATATCCCTCCTCACTATATCTCCTCACTATTTCCCTTCTCACTATTTCCCTCCTCACAATTTCCCTCCTCACTATTTCCCTTCTCATTATTTCCTTCCTCACTATTTCCCTCCTCACTATAGCCCTCCTCACTATTTCCCTCCTCACTATTTCCCTCCTCACTATTTCCCTCCTCACTATATCTCTCTTCACTATTTCCCTCCTCACTATTTCCCTCCTCACTATATCCCTCCTCACTGTATCCCTCCTCACTATTTCCCTCCTCACTTCTTCCCTCCTCACTCTTTCCCTCCTCACTAGTTCTCTCTTCACTATTTCCCTCCTCACTATTTCCCTCCTCACTTCTTCCCTCCTCACTATTTCCCTCCTCACTATTTCCCTCCTCACTATTTCCCTCTTCACTACTTCCCTCCTCACAATTTCCCCCCTCACTACTTCCCCCTCACTATTTCCCTCCTCACTATATCCCTCCTCACTTCTTCCCTCCTCACTCTTTCCCTCCTCACTAGATCTCTCTTCACTATTTCCCTCCTCACTATTTCCCTCCTCACTATTTCCCTCCTCACTATATCCCTCCTCACTATATCCAACCTCACTATTTCCCTCTTCACTACTTCCCCCTCACTATGTCCCTCCTCACTAGTTCTCTCCTCACTATTTCCCTCCTCACTTCTTCCCTCCTCTCTATTTCCCTCCTCACTATTTCCCTCCTCACTATATCCCTCCTCATTATTTACTTCCTCACTAGTTGTCTCCTTACTATTTCCCTCCTCACTATTTCACTCCTCACTATATCCTTCATAACTATTTCCCTCCGCACTATTTACCTCCTCACTATATCCCTCCTCACTATTTCCCTCCTCACTACTTCCCTCCTCACGATTTCCCTCCTCACTAGTTCTCTCCTCACTATTTCCCTCCTCACTATATCCCTCATCACTATATCCCTTCTCACTATATCCCTCCTCACTATTTCCTTCCTCACTGTTTCCCTCCTCACTATATCCTTCCTCACTATTTCCCTCCTCACTATTTCCCTCCTCACTATTTCCCTCCTCACTATATCCCTCCTCACTATTTCCCTCCACACTATTTCCCTCCTCACTATATCCCTCCTCACTATTTCCCTCCACACTATATCACTCATCACTATTTCCCTCCTCACTATTACCCTCCTCACTATTTCCCTCCCCCTATTTCCCTCCTCACTACTTCCCTCCTCACTCTTTCCCTCCTCACTATATCCCTCCTCACGACTTCCCTCCTCACGCTTTCCCTCCTCACTATTTCCCTCCTCACAATTTCGCTCCTCACTATTTCCCTCCTCATTACTTCGCTCCTCACTATTTCCCTCCTCTCTATATCCCTGCTCACTACTTCCCTCCTCTCTTTTCCCCTCCTCACTATTTCCTTCCTCACAATATCCGTGCTCTCTGCTTCCCTCCTCACCATTTCCCTCCTCACTCTTTCCCTCCTCACTATATCCCTCCTCACGCTTTCCCTCCTCACGCTTTCCCTCCTCACTATTTCCTTCCTCTCTATATCCCTCCTCACTATTTCCCTCCTCACTATTTCCCTCCTCACTATTTCCCTCCTCACTATTTCCCTCCGCACTATATCCCTCCTCACTATTTCCCTGCGCACTATTTCCCTCCTCACTATTTCCATCCTCATTATTTCCCTCCTCACTGCTTCCCTCCTCACAGCTTCCCTCCTCACTATTTCCCTCCTCACTTCTTCCCTCCTCACTATTTCCCTCCTCACTATATCCCTCCTCACTATATCCCTCCTCACTATTTCCCTTCTCACTATATCCCTCCTCACTATTTCCCTCTTCACTACTTCCCCCTCACTATTTCCCTCCTCACTATATCCCTCCTCATTATTTCCTTCCTCACAATTTCCCTCCTCACTATTTCCCTCTTCACTACTTCCCTCCTCACTTCTTCCCTCCTCACTGCTTCCCTTCTCACTATTTCCTTCCTCACTATTTCCCTCCTCACTATTTCCCTCCTCACTATATCTCCTCACTATTTCCCTTCTCACTATTTCCCTCCTCACTATTTCCTTCCTCACTATATCCCTCCTCACTATATCCCTCCTCACTATTACCCTCCTCACATTATCCCTCCTCACTATATCCCTCCTCACTATATCCCTCCTCACTATTTCCCTCCTCACTATATCCCTCCTCACTATTTCCCTCCTCACTATTTCCCTCCTCACTCTTTCCCTTCTCACTATATCTCTCCTCACTATTTCCCTCCTCACTATTTCCCTCCTCACTATATCCCTCCTCACTATATCCATCCTCACAAATTCCCTCCTCCCTATTTCCCTCCTCACTATTTCCCTCCTCACTATTTCCCTCCTCACTATTTCCCTCCTCACTATATCCCTCCTCACTATTTCACTCCTCACTAGTTCTCTCCTCACAATTTTCCTCCTCACTATTTCCCTCTTCACTATTTCCCTCTTCACTACTTCCCTCCTCACTATTTCCCTCCTCACTATATCCCTCCTCACTATTTCCCTCCTCACTATTTCCCTCCTCACTATTTCCCTCCTCACTATATCCCTCCTCACTATATCCCTGATCACTATTTCCCTGCTCACTATTTCCCTGCTCACTATTTCCCTTTTCACTATTTCCCTCCTCACTATTTCCCTCCTCACTATTTCCCTCCTCACTATTTCCCTTCTCACTATTTCCCTCCTCACTATTTCCCTCCTCACTATTTCCCTCCTCACTAGTTCCCTCCTCACTATTTCCCTCCTCACTATTTCCCTCCTCACTATATCCCTCCTCACTATATCCCTCCTCACAATTTTCCTCCTCACTAAATCCCTCCTCACTATATCTCCTCAATATTTCCCTTCTCACTATATCCCTCCTCACTATATCCCTCCTCACTATTTCCCTTCTCACTATTTCCCTGCTCACTTCTTCCCTCCTCACTATTTCCCTCCTCACTATTTCCCTTCTCACTATTTCCCTCCTCACTATTTCCTTCCTCACTATTTCCCTCCTCACTATTTCCCTCCTCACTTCTTCCCTCCTCACTATATCTCCTCAATATTTCCCTTCTCACTATATCCCTCCTCACTATATCCCTCCTCACTATTTCCCTTCTCACTATTTCCCTCCTCACTATATCCCTCCTCACTATTACCCTCCTCATTATTTCCTTCCTCACTATTTCCCTCCTCACTAGTTCTCTCCTCACAATTTTCCTCCTCACTATTTCCCTTCTCACTATTTCCCTCATCACTATAACCCTCCTCACTATATCCCTCCTCACTATATCCCTCCTCACTATAACCCTCCTCACTATATCCCTCCTCACTATTTCCCTCCTCACTATATCCCTCCTCACTATTTCCCTTCTCACTATGTCCCTCCTCACTTATTCCCTCCTCACTATTTCCCTCCTCACTGCTTTCCTCCTCACTATTTCCCTCCTCACTATTTCCCTCCTCACTATTTCCCTCCTCACTATTTCCCTTCTCATTATTTCCTTCCTCACTACTTCCCTCCTCACTATTTCCCTCTTCACTATTTCCCTCTTCACTATAACCCTCCTCACTATATCCCTCCTCACTATAACCCTCCTCACTATATCCCTCCTCACTATATCCCTCCTCACTATTTCCCTCCTCACATTATCCCTCCTCACTATAACCCTCCTCACTATATCCCTCCTCACTATAACCCTCCTCACTATATCCCTCCTCACTATATCCCTCCTCACTATAACCCTCCTCACTATATCCCTCCTCACTATTTCCCTCCTCACTATATCCCTCCTCACTATTTCCCTTCTCACTATTTCCCTCCTCACTTATTCCCTCCTCACTATTTCCCTCCTCACTGCTTTCCTCCTCACTATTTCCCTCCTCACTATTTCCCTCCTCACTATTTCCCTCCTCACTATTTCCCTCCTCACTTCTTCCCTCCTCACTATTTCCCTCCTCACTGCTTTCCTCCTCACTTCTTCCCTCCTCACTATTTCCCTCCTCACTATTTCCCTCTTCACTATTTCCCTCTTCACTACTTCCCTCCTCCCTATTTCCCTCCTCACTATTTCCCTCCTCACTATTCCCTCCTCACTATTTCCCTCCTCACTATTTCCCTCCTCACTTCTTCCCTCCTCACTATTTCCCTCCTCACTGCTTTCCTCCTCACTATTTCCCTCCTCACTATTTCCCTCCTCACTATATCCCTCCTCATTATTTACTTCCTCACTAGTTGTCTCCTTACTATTTCACTCCTCACAATTTCCCTCCTCACTATATCCCTCCTCACTATTACCCTCCTCACATTATCCCTCCTCACTATATCCCTCCTCACTATATCCCTCCTCACTATTTCCCTCCTCACTATATCCCTCCTCACTATTTCCCTCCTCACTATTTCCCTCCTCACTATTTCCCTTCTCACTATTTCCCTCCTCACTATATCCCTCCTCACTATTACCCTCCTCATTATTTCCTTCCTCACTATTTCCCTCCTCACTAGTTCTCTCCTCACAATTTTCCTCCTCACTATTTCCCTCTTCACTATTTCCCTCTTCACTACTTCCCTCCTCACTATTTCCCTCCTCACTATTTCCCTCCTCACTATTTCCCTCCTCACTAGTTCCCTCCTCACTATTTCCCTCCTCACTATTTCCCTCCTCACTATTTCCCTTCTCATTATTTCCTTCCTCACTATTTCCCTCCTCACTAGTTCTCTCCTCTCAATTTTCCTCCTCACTATTTCCCTCTTCACTATTTCCCTCCTCACTATATCCCTCCTCACTATTTCCCTCCTCACTATTTCCCTTCTCATTATTTCCTTCCTCACTATTTCCCTCCTCACTATTTCCCTCTTCACTATTTCCCTCTTCACTATAACCCTCCTCACTATATCCCTCCTCACTATAACC
This sequence comes from Taudactylus pleione, assembly GCA_031769625.1. NCBI lineage: Eukaryota > Metazoa > Chordata > Amphibia > Anura > Myobatrachidae > Taudactylus > Taudactylus pleione. The sequence goes on from JAUIMM010000122.1 coordinate 334,164, forward strand.
CTCCTCACTATATCCCTCCTCACTATATCCCTCCTCACTATATCCCTCCTCACTATTTCCCTCCTCACTATATCCCTCCTCACTATATCCCTCCTCACTATTTCCCTCCTCACTATATCCCTCCTCACTATATCCCTCCTCACTATTTCCCTCCTCACTATTTCCCTCCTCACTATATCCCTCCTCACTATTTCCCTCCTCACTATTTCCCTCCTCAATATATCCCTCCTCACTATATACCTCCTCACTATTTCCCTCCTCACTATTTCCCTCCTCACTATATCCCTGCTCACTATTTCCCTCCTCACTATATCCCTCCTCACTTCTTCCCTCCTCACTATATCCCTCCTCACTATTTCCCTCCTCACTATTTCCCTCCTCACTATTTCCCTCCTCACTATTTCCCTCCTCACTATATCCCCCCTCACTATTTCCCTCCTCACTAGTTCTCTCCTCACAATTTTCCTCCTCACTATTTCCCTCTTCACTATTTCCCTCTTCACTAGTTCCCTCCTCACCATTTCCCTCCTCACTATATCCTTCCTCACTATATCCCTCCTCACTATTTCCCTCCTCACTATATCCCTCCTCACTATATCCCTCCTCACTATATCCCTCCTCACTATATCCCTCCTCACTATTTCCCTCCTCACTATATCCCTCCTCACTATATCCCTCCTCACTATTTCTCTCCTCACTATTTCCCTCCTCACTATATCCCTCCTCACTATTTCCCTCCTCACTATTTCCCTCCTCACTATATCCCTCCTCACTAGTTCTCTCCTCACTATTTCCCTCCTCACTATATCCCTCCTCACTATTTCCCTCCTCACTATTTCCCTCCTCACTATATCCCTGCTCACTATTACCCTCCTCACTATTTCCCTCCTCACTATATCCCTCCTCACTACTTCCCTCCTCACTCTTTCCCTCCTCACTTGTTCTCTCCTCACTCTTTCCCTCCTCACTAGTTCTCTCCTCACTATTTCCCTCCTCACTATATCCCTGCTCACTATTACCCTCCTCACTATTTCCATCCTCACTATTACCCTCCTCACTATTACCCTCCTCGCTATATCCCTCCTCACTATTTCCCTTCTCACTATTTCCCTCCTCACTATTTCCCTCCTCACTATTTCCCTTCTCATTATTTCCTTCCTCACTATTTCCCTCCTCACTAGTTCTCTCCTCACAATTTTCCTCCTCACTATTTCCCTCTTCACTATTTCCCTCTTCACTACTTCCCTCCTCACTATTTCCCTCCTCACTATATCCCTCCTCACTATTTCCCTCCTCACTATTTCCCTCCTCACTATTTCCCTCCTCACTATATCCCTCCTCACTATATCCCTCCTCACTATTTCCCTCCTCACTATATCCCTCCTCACTCTTTCCCTCCTCACTATATCCCTCCTCACTATTTCCCTCCTCACTATATCCCTCCTCACTATTACCCTCCTCACTATATCCCTCCTCACTATTTCCCTCCTTACTATATCCCTCCTCACTATATCCCTCCTCATTATTTCCCTCCTCACTTGTTCTCTCCTCACTATATCCCTCCTCACTCTTTCTCTCCTCACTAGTTCTCTCCTCTCTGTATCCCTGCTCACTATTTCCCTCCTCACTATATCCCTCCTCACTATATCCCTCCTCACTCTATCCCTCCTCACTATATCCCTCCTCACTATTTCCCTCCTCACTATATCCCTCCTCACTATTTCCCTCCTCACTATTTCCCTTCTCATTATTTCCTTCCTCACTATTTCCCTCCTCACTAGTTCTCTCCTCACAATTTTCCTCCTCACTATTTCCCTCTTCACTATTTCCCTCTTCACTACTTCCCTCCTCACTATTTCCCTTCTCATTATTTCCTTCCTCACTATTTCCCTCCTCACTAGTTCTCTCCTCACAATTTTCCTCCTCACTATTTTCCCTCCTCACTATTTCCCTCCTCACTATATCCCTCCTCACTATTTCCCTCCTCACTATTTCCCTCCTCAATATATCCCTCCTCACTATATCCCTCCTCACTATTTCCCTCCTCACTATTTCCCTCCTCACTATATCCCTGCTCACTATTTCCCTCATCACTATATCCCTCCTCACTTCTTCCCTCCTCACTATATCCCTCCTCACTATTTCCCTCCTCACTATTTCCCTCCTCACTATTTCCCTCCTCACTATTTCCCTCCTCACTATATCCCCCCTCACTATTTCCCTCCTCACTAGTTCTCTCCTCACAATTTTCCTCCTCACTATTTCCCTCTTCACTATTTCCCTCTTCACTAGTTCCCTCCTCACTATTTCCCTCCTCACTATTTCCGTCCTCACTATATCCTTCCTCACTATATCCCTCCTCACTATTTCCCTCCTCACTATATCCCTCCTCACTATATCCCTCCTCACTATATCCCTCCTCACTATATCCCTCCTCACTATTTCCCTCCTCACTATATCCCTCCTCACTATATCCCTCCTCACTATTTCTCTCCTCACTATTTCCCTCCTCACTATATCCCTCCTCACTATTTCCCTCCTCACTATTTCCCTCCTCACTATATCCCTCCTCACTATATCCCTCCTCACTATTTCCCTCCTCACTATATCTCCTCACTATTTCCCTCCTCACTATTACCCTCCTCACTATTTCCCTCCTCACTACTTCCCTCCTCACTATATCCCTCCTCACAATTTCCCTCCTCACTATTTCCCTCCTCACTCTTTCCCTCCTCACTAGTTCTCCCCTCACTATTTCCCTCCTCACTATATCCCTCCTCACTATTTCCCTCCTCACTATTTCCCTCCTCACTATATCCCTGCTCACTATTACCCTCCTCACTATTTCCCTCCTCACTATATCCCTCCTCACTACTTCCCTCCTCACTCTTTCCCTCCTCACTTGTTCTCTCCTCACTCTTTCCCTCCTCACTAGTTCTCTCCTCACTATTTCCCTCCTCACTATATCCCTGCTCACTATTACCCTCCTCACTATTTCCCTCCTCACTATTACCCTCCTCACTATTACCCTCCTCACTATATCCCTCCTCACTATTTCCCTTCTCACTATTTCCCTCCTCACTATTTCCCTCCTCACTATTTCCCTTCTCATTATTTCCTTCCTCACTATTTCCCTCCTCACTAGTTCTCTCCTCACAATTTTCCTCCTCACTATTTCCCTCTTCTCTATTTCCCTCTTCACTACTTCCCTCCTCACTATTTCCCTCCTCACTATATCCCTCCTCACTATTTCCCTCCTCACTATTTCCCTCCTCACTATTTCCCTCCTCACTATATCCCTCCTCACTCTATCCCTCCTCACTATTTCCCTCCTCACTATATCCCTCCTCACTATATCCCTCCTCACTATTACCCTCCTCACTATATCCCTCCTCACTATTTCCCTCCTTACTATATCCCTCCTCACTATATCCCTCCTCATTATTTCCCTCCTCACTTGTTCTCTCCTCACTATATCCCTCCTCACTCTTTCTCTCCTCACTAGTTCTCTCCTCTCTGTATCCCTGCTCACTATTTCCCTCCTCACTATATCCCTCCTCACTCTATCCCTCCTCACTCTATCCCTCCTCACTATATCCCTCCTCACTATTTCCCTCCTCACTATATCCCTCCTCACTATTTCCCTCCTCACTATTTCCCTTCTCATTATTTCCTTCCTCACTATTTCCCTCCTCACTAGTTCTCTCCTCACAATTTTCCTCCTCACTATTTCCCTCTTCACTATTTCCCTCTTCACTACTTCCCTCCTCACTATTTCCCTTCTCATTATTTCCTTCCTCACTATTTCCCTCCTCACTAGTTCTCTCCTCACAATTTTCCTCCTCACTATTTCCCTCTTCACTATTTCCCTCTTCACTACTTCCCTCCTCACTATTTCCCTCCTCACTATATTCCTCCTCACAATTTCCCTCCTCACTATTTCCCTCCTCACTATTTCCCTCCTCACTATATCCCTCCTCACTATATCCCTCCTCACTATTTCCCTCCTCACTATATCCCTCCTCACTCTTTCCCTCCTCACTATATCCCTCCTCACTATTTCCCTCCTCACTATATCCCTCCTCACTCTTTCCCTCCTCACTGTATCCCTGCTCACTATTTCCCTCCTCACTATATCCCTCCTCACTATTTCCCTCCTCACTATATCCCTCCTCACTATTTCCCTCCTCACTATTTCCCTCCTCACTATTACCCTCCTCACTATTTCCCTCCTCACAATTTCCCTCCTCACTATTTCCCTCCTCACTCTTTCCCTCCTCACTAGTTCTCTCCTCACTATTTCCCTCCTCACTATTTCCCTCCTCACTCTTTCCCTCCTCACTATTTCCCTCCTCACTCTTTCCCTCCTCACTTGTTCTCTCCTCACTCTTTCCCTCCTCACTAGTTCTCTCCTCACTATTTCCCTCCTCACTATATCCCTCCTCACTATATCCCTGCTCACTATTACCCTCCTCACTATTTCCCTCCTCACTATTTCCCTCCTCACTATATCCCTCCTCACTATTTCCCTCCTCACTATATCCCTCCTCACTATTTCCCTCCTCACTATATCCCTCCTCACAAATTCCCTCCTCACTATTTCCCTCCTCACTACTTCCCTCCTCACTATTTCCCTCCTCACTATTTCCGTCCTCACTATATCCTTCCTCACTATTTCCCTCCTCACTATATCCCTCCTCACTATATCCCTCCTCTCTATATCCCTCCTCACTACTTCCCTCCTCACTCTTTCCCTCCTCACTGTATCCCTCCTCACTATATCCCTCCTCACAATATCCCTGCTCTCTGCTTCCCTCCTCACCATTTCCCTCCTCACTCTTTCCCTCCTCACTATATCCCTCCTCACGATTTCCCTCCTCACGCTTTCCCTCCTCACTATTTCCTTCCTCTCTATATCCCTCCTCACTCTTTCCCTCCTCACTATTTCCCTTCTCACTATTTCCCTCCTCACTCTTTCCCTCCTCACTGTATCCCTGCTCACTATTTCCCTCCTCACTATATCCCTCCTCACTATATCCCTCCTCACTCTTTCACTCCTCACTATATCCCTCCTCACTATTTCCCTCCTCACTATATCCCTCCTCACTATATCCCTCCTCACTATATCCCTGCTCACTATTTCCCTCCTCACTATTTCCCTCCTCACTATATCCCTCCTCACTATATCCCTCCTCACTATATCCCTCCTCACTATTACCCTCCTCACTATTACCCTCCTCACTATATCCCTCCTCACTCTTTCCCTCCTCACTATTTCCCTCCTCACTATTTCCCTCCTCACTATATCCCTCCTCACTATATCCCTCCTCACTATATCCCTGCCCACTATTTCCCTCATCACTATTTCCCTCCTCACTATATCCCTCCTCACTATATCCCTCCTCACTATATCCCTCCTCACTATTACCCTCCTCACTATATCCCTCCTCACTATTTCCCTCCTTACTATATCCCTCCTCACTATATCCCTCCTCATTATTTCCCTCCTCACTTGTTCTCTCCTCACTATATCCCTCCTCACTCTTTCTCTCCTCACTAGTTCTCTCCTCTCTGTATCCCTCCTCACTATTTCCCTCCTCACTATTTCCCTCCTCACTATTTCCCTCCTCACTATATCCCTCCTCACTATTTCCCTCCTCACTACTTCCCTCCTCACTACTTCTCTCCTCACTATTTCCCTCCTCACTATTTCCCTCTTCACTACTTCCCTCCTCACTATATCCCTCCTCACTATATCCCTCCTCACTATATCCCTCCTCACTATATCCCTCCTCACTATTTCCCTCCTCACTATTACCCTCCTCACTATATCCCTCCTCACTATATCCCTCCTCACTATATCCCTGCTCACTATTACCCTCCTCACTATTTCCCTCCTCACTATATCCCTCCTCACTACTTCCCTCCTCACTCTTTCCCTCCTCACTTGTTCTCTCCTCACTCTTTCCCTCCTCACTAGTTCTCTCCTCACTATTTCCCTCCTCACTATATCCCTGCTCACTATTACCCTCCTCACTATTTCCCTCCTCACTATTACCCTCCTCACTATTACCCTCCTCACTATATCCCTCCTCACTATTTCCCTTCTCACTATTTCCCTCCTCACTATTTCCCTCCTCACTATTTCCCTTCTCATTATTTCCTTCCTCACTATTTCCCTCCTCACTAGTTCTCTCCTCACAATTTTCCTCCTCACTATTTCCCTCTTCACTATATCCCTCTTCACTACTTCCCTCCTCACTATTTCCCTCCTCACTATATCCCTCCTCACTATTTCCCTCCTCACTATTTCCCTCCTCACTATTTCCCTCCTCACTATATCCCTCCTCACTATATCCCTCCTCACTATTTCCCTCCTCACTATATCCCTCCTCACTCTTTCCCTCCTCACTATATCCCTCCTCACTATTTCCCTCCTCACTATATCCCTCCTCACTATATCCCTCCTCACTATTACCCTCCTCACTATATCCCTCCTCACTATTTCCCTCCTTACTATATCCCTCCTCACTATATCCCTCCTCATTATTTCCCTCCTCACTTGTTCTCTCCTCACTATATCCCTCCTCACTCTTTCTCTCCTCACTAGTTCTCTCCTCTCTGTATCCCTGCTCACTATTTCCCTCCTCACTATATCCCTCCTCACTATATCCCTCCTCACTCTATCCCTCCTCACTATATCCCTCCTCACTATTTCCCTCCTCACTATATCCCTCCTCACTATTTCCCTCCTCACTAGTTCTCTCCTCACTATTTCCCTCCTCACTATATCCCTCCTCACTATATCCCTGCTCACTATTACCCTCCTCACTATTTCCCTCCTCACTATTTCCCTCCTCACTATATCCCTCCTCACTATTTCCCTCCTCACTATATCCCTCCTCACTATTTCCCTCCTCACTATATCCCTCCTCACAAATTCCCTCCTCACTATTTCCCTCCTCACTACTTCCCTCCTCACTATTTCCCTCCTCACTATTTCCGTCCTCACTATATCCTTCCTCACTATTTCCCTCCTCACTATTTCCCTCCTCACTATATCCCTCCTCACTATATCCCTCCTCTCTATATCCCTCCTCACTACTTCCCTCCTCACTCTTTCCCTCCTCACTGTATCCCTCCTCACTATATCCCTCCTCACAATATCCCTGCTCTCTGCTTCCCTCCTCACCATTTCCCTCCTCACTCTTTCCCTCCTCACTATATCCCTCCTCACGATTTCCCTCCTCACGCTTTCCCTCCTCACTATTTCCTTCCTCTCTATATCCCTCCTCACTCTTTCCCTCCTCACTATTTCCCTTCTCACTATTTCCCTCCTCACTCTTTCCCTCCTCACTGTATCCCTGCTCACTATTTCCCTCCTCACTATATCCCTCCTCACTATATCCCTCCTCACTCTTTCACTCCTCACTATATCCCTCCTCACTATTTCCCTCCTCACTATATCCCTCCTCACTATATCCCTCCTCACTATATCCCTGCTCACTATTTCCCTCCTCACTATTTCCCTCCTCACTATATCCCTCCTCACTATATCCCTCCTCACTATATCCCTCCTCACTATTACCCTCCTCACTATTACCCTCCTCACTATATCCCTCCTCACTCTTTCCCTCCTCACTATTTCCCTCCTCACTATTTCCCTCCTCACTATATCCCTCCTCACTATATCCCTCCTCACTATATCCCTGCTCACTATTTCCCTCATCACTATTTCCCTCCTCACTATATCCCTCCTCACTATATCCCTCCTCACTATATCCCTCCTCACTATTACCCTCCTCACTATATCCCTCCTCACTATTTCCCTCCTTACTATATCCCTCCTCACTATATCCTTCCTCATTATTTCCCTCCTCACTTGTTCTCTCCTCACTATATCCCTCCTCACTCTTTCTCTCCTCACTAGTTCTCTCCTCTCTGTATCCCTCCTCACTATTTCCCTCCTCACTATTTCCCTCCTCACTATTTCCCTCCTCACTATATCCCTCCTCACTATTTCCCTCCTCACTACTTCCCTCCTCACTACTTCTCTCCTCACTATTTCCCTCCTCACTATTTCCCTCTTCACTACTTCCCTCCTCACTATATCCCTCCTCACTATATCCCTCCTCACTATATCCCTCCTCACTATATCCCTCCTCACTATTTCCCTCCTCACTATTACCCTCCTCACTATATCCCTCCTCACTATATCCCTCCTCACTATATCCCTGCTCACTATTACCCTCCTCACTATTTCCCTCCTCACTATATCCCTCCTCACTACTTCCCTCCTCACTCTTTCCCTCCTCACTTGTTCTCTCCTCACTCTTTCCCTCCTCACTAGTTCTCTCCTCACTATTTCCCTCCTCACTATATCCCTGCTCACTATTACCCTCCTCACTATTTCCCTCCTCACTATTACCCTCCTCACTATTACCCTCCTCACTATATCCCTCCTCACTATTTCCCTTCTCACTATTTCCCTCCTCACTATTTCCCTCCTCACTATTTCCCTTCTCATTATTTCCTTCCTCACTATTTCCCTCCTCACTAGTTCTCTCCTCACAATTTTCCTCCTCACTATTTCCCTCTTCACTATATCCCTCTTCACTACTTCCCTCCTCACTATTTCCCTCCTCACTATATCCCTCCTCACTATTTCCCTCCTCACTATTTCCCTCCTCACTATTTCCCTCCTCACTATATCCCTCCTCACTATATCCCTCCTCACTATTTCCCTCCTCACTATATCCCTCCTCACTCTTTCCCTCCTCACTATATCCCTCCTCACTATTTCCCTCCTCACTATATCCCTCCTCACTATATCCCTCCTCACTATTACCCTCCTCACTATATCCCTCCTCACTATTTCCCTCCTTACTATATCCCTCCTCACTATATCCCTCCTCATTATTTCCCTCCACACTTGTTCTCTCCTCACTATATCCCTCCTCACTCTTTCTCTCCTCACTAGTTCTCTCCTCTCTGTATCCCTGCTCACTATTTCCCTCCTCACTATATCCCTCCTCACTATATCCCTCCTCACTCTATCCCTCCTCACTATATCCCTCCTCACTATTTCCCTCCTCACTATATCCCTCCTCACTATTTCCCTCCTCACTATTTCCCTTCTCATTATTTCCTTCCTCACTATTTCCCTCCTCACTAGTTCTCTCCTCACAATTTTCCTCCTCACTATTTCCCTCCTCACTATTTCCCTCTTCACTACTTCCCTCCTCACTATTTCCCTTCTCATTATTTCCTTCCTCACTATTTCCCTCCTCACTAGTTCTCTCCTCACAATTTTCCTCCTCACTATTTCCCTCTTCACTATTTCCCTCTTCACTACTTCCCTCCTCACTATTTCCCTCCTCACTATATTCCTCCTCACAATTTCCCTCCTCACTATTTCCCTCCTCACTATTTCCCTCCTCACTATATCCCTCCTCACTATATCCCTCCTCACTATTTCCCTCCTCACTATATCCCTCCTCACTCTTTCCCTCCTCACTATATCCCTCCTCACTATTTCCCTCCTCACTATATCCCTCCTCACTCTTTCCCTCCTCACTGTATCCCTGCTCACTATTTCCCTCGTCACTATATCCCTCCTCACTATTTCCCTCCTCACTATTTCCCTCCTCACTATATCCCTCCTCACTATTTCCCTCCTCACTATTTCCCTCCTCACTATTACCCTCCTCACTATTTCCCTCCTCACAATTTCCCTCCTCACTATTTCCCTCCTCACTCTTTCCCTCCTCACTAGTTCTCTCCTCACTATTTCCCTCCTCACTATTTCCCTCCTCACTCTTTCCCTCCTCACTATTTCCCTCCTCACTCTTTCCCTCCTCACTTGTTCTCTCCTCACTCTTTCCCTCCTCACTAGTTCTCTCCTCACTATTTCCCTCCTCACTATATCCCTCCTCACTATATCCCTGCTCACTATTACCCTCCTCACTATTTCCCTCCTCACTATTTCCCTCCTCACTATATCCCTCCTCACTATTTCCCTCCTCACTATATCCCTCCTCACTATTTCCCTCCTCACTATATCCCTCCTCACAAATTCCCTCCTCACTATTTCCCTCCTCACTACTTCCCTCCTCACTATTTCCCTCCTCACTATTTCCGTCCTCACTATATCCTTCCTCACTATTTCCCTCCTCACTATTTCCCTCCTCACTATATCCCTCCTCACTATATCCCTCCTCTCTATATCCCTCCTCACTACTTCCCTCCTCACTCTTTCCCTCCTCACTGTATCCCTCCTCACTATATCCCTCCTCACAATATCCCTGCTCTCTGCTTCCCTCCTCACCATTTCCCTCCTCACTCTTTCCCTCCTCACTATATCCCTCCTCACGATTTCCCTCCTCACGCTTTCCCTCCTCACTATTTCCTTCCTCTCTATATCCCTCCTCACTCTTTCCCTCCTCACTATTTCCCTTCTCACTATTTCCCTCCTCACTCTTTCCCTCCTCACTGTATCCCTGCTCACTATTTCCCTCCTCACTATATCCCTCCTCACTATATCCCTCCTCACTCTTTCCCTCCTCACTATATCCCTCCTCACTATTTCCCTCCTCACTATATCCCTCCTCACTATATCCCTCCTCACTATATCCCTGCTCACTATTTCCCTCCTCACTATTTCCCTCCTCACTATATCCCTCCTCACTATATCCCTCCTCACTATATCCCTCCTCACTATTACCCTCCTCACTATTACCCTCCTCACTATATCCCTCCTCACTCTTTCCCTCCTCACTATATCCCTCCTCACTATATCCCTCCTCACTATATCCCTCCTCACTATATCCCTCCTCACTATATCCCTGCTCACTATTTCCCTCATCACTATTTCCCTCCTCACTATATCCCTCCTCACTATATCCCTCCTCACTATATCCCTCCTCACTATTACCCTCCTCACTATATCCCTCCTCACTATTTCCCTCCTTACTATATCCCTCCTCACTATATCCCTCCTCATTATTTCCCTCCTCACTTGTTCTCTCCTCACTATATCCCTCCTCACTCTTTCTCTCCTCACTAGTTCACTCCTCTCTGTATCCCTCCTCACTATTTCCCTCCTCACTATTTCCCTCCTCACTATTTCCCTCCTCACTATATCCCTCCTCACTATTTCCCTCCTCACTACTTCCCTCCTCACTACTTCTCTCCTCACTATTTCCCTCCTCACTATTTCCCTCTTCACTACTTCCCTCCTCACTATATCCCTCCTCACTATATCCCTCCTCACTATATCCCTCCTCACTATATCCCTCCTCACTATATCCCTCCTCACTATTTCCCTCCTCACTATTACCCTCCTCACTATATCCCTCCTCACTATTTCCCTCCTCACTATTACCCTCCTCACTATATCCCTCCTCATTACTTCCCTCTTCACTTGTCTGCACGCATGGACTGTTCTGCATCTCGTACCCACTCGCTGACACCCACAGCCAGTATTTATCCCCCAGTTATAGCTGTTCTGCTCCGATGCTCCTTTTCATAGCTGTAATTATTACGCATCGCTGTTCAGCATCATCATTCTCTATGTTATTATTAGACAATGCTCTGTGTCCTCATGTGCCCCAGCCCCAGCTATCTCTCATTATCTAATGTGCCTCATTCTCTATGTTATTATTAGACAATGCTCATGTGCCCCAGCCCCAGCTATCTCCCATTATCTAATGTGCCTCATTCTACCTAATTACTGTTCATTGCCCCCCTCAATTCCTCCCTACACCCCACCACTCTCTGGGCCTGATTCACTACGGATCACTATTGCGATATTGGCTGTGATTACGTGTGCAGATCTGTTGCAAAAATATGCTAATGAGTGCAGTCGCAAAGCCTTCGCACAGCCAGCATAGAGACGCCCCCTACCGCTACCTCACATCTGTAATACCTCTCAGTCCTGCATACACATCGGGAACATGGAGTGACATCAGCCCCACAGACAATAACAACATGGCTGACATTACTCAGACATTGCTAACCTCATCGCTCGCAGTAAGTACTCAGGCTGCGTATGCTGACGCTATGGCTAATTTATGCAATATACAGTCACACCTGCATTTCTCCGACCACTCCCTCGTCACTACCCCTAAATGCTGACATTCCTCACCTGCACCACCTGTCCTCCAGGCTTCCCCCCCAGACACCTCATATCTTAGGATATATCCATCCCCCACAACACTCCCGTTACCCATGTCACACCCATCAGCCACAAATCCTCTCATGTCCTCCTTACCTCAATCCTTCTTGTGGTCTCTGGTGACCCCTCCCCACCCCTGGGCCTAGTCCCACATTCCGATCACCCCCCTTTATACTGCAATTGCCAACTGATCCCCCTCTCACTATCTCCTGCGTCCTCTGAATGATCCACAATCCAGACTTCATTCTCAGTCTTTCCATCTCATGGGGGCCCATTTATCATTGTATATTTGCAGCTTAATTCCATAAGAAATATTATGTTTCCCCCAGATGTATGACGGAGGGACCCCATAAAGTATCTGCGTTACCTGCTGCGATACCTCCATTCCCACCGGCGGCTGAATCCCCCATAGCTTTCTATAGGGGATGCGGTGTTGCCATATTTACTAACTTCCGGAAGGCTAAACATTCTGGAGCTTGATCCCCGCAGCTACCACCCTCTGAAGACGGCATTAGCCTGTTGTAGCCTATGGGCTATACTTCTAATAATTAGCCGGGCAATGGCGGCCGCGCATGTGCAGTAGCCCCAGCAGCTCCCCGGGCACAACGCTGGGATTGGCTCCTTTCGGAGCCCCTCTCCCTGAATGTTCCGGTTGATACATTTCACTGGTATGATCGCATCATGCAATACGATGATGGGCGGTAATGTCATGCACAGAAATGGGCCCGCCCAAAGGTCACCTAACCTTCTCGCCACCACTGAACGCTGGATCTCCTCCGCTGGTCCTTCTCCAGCATCTGTCTCCTTTCTGTCAGCTTAACCCCACCTCTTCTACCCATCCCAACACCCAAAGCCACCTGTTCTCCTCTTCCATCAATGATCTGTCCTCCCCCAATTTGTCTCCGATTACGCCACTCTCATCGCTGCCCTAGACATAACGGCCATGTCACGGCAGAACTGTGGTGCTGACGTCCTCATTGCCCAAATCATTATCTTTCCAGCGGACTTTAAGAGTCTAATCAACTCCCTCCCCTTACGCAATATGATGTTCTATTTCCACATAGCGCAGCGGAAATTTGTGGCACCTTCTAAATAAACATTTATGATAAAATAGAGATTGCGCAATAAGGACCTCAGTCAGAGTCTCTCGCTAGATGCAATCGCTTGCCCCCAGCGTATGCAAATTTGTCAAAGTGACGCCACAGGAAGCGATCGCTCGCCAAGGCATAAGCACGCCCACCATGTCTTAGCGAGCGGCCAGCGTACGCCCAATCGCACAGGCAGGGTCGCTGACCAGCACATGTCATCTCCAGGAAGTGTATTAAAACATTGGCACATCGAGGACAATCGGAAGCGATCGCAGCGCTTGTGGGTGCCTTACCCTACCGCAAGCACTGCGAGGACTTCAGTGTAAAAAACAGGCATGTGACGTGTACTATGACGCTGCCTGTTAATTATGCATGCCTATAAAATGGCGTTGAAACACTCAGGCGCGCCTGCGTTCGCACCTCCACTCCCCCGTTATTAGTGTCCTGCCCCTGTTACCACCCATAAACGGCCTCTCCTGTCACTCATTTCACTGGGCTGTCTTTGCTGGGCGAGCGAGCGGCCTGCGATCTCACAGTGCAGTTCGCGCATGCGCAGAACGAAATGCATGTATGCAAACCATCGGGCCACTTGCGAGCGCACAGCGCTAGCGAGAGACTCTGGATGAAGTCCTAAGTCATTACATTTTAGTCTAAAAAATATGAGCTAAACTTAAACCAAGAAACTGGTTCTAGCAAGTGCAGAGAGATCACAGATTCCAGATGTAGACCACGTTTTCAGGGCCTGATTCAGAGCCGGATGCTCTGACAAGAGCGCTCGCTCTGAATCAGGGCCATCCTAGCAGAAATAGGAGCGGCCTCCTGGCAGCTCGCATAGCTGTGGGTGACCACCCACAGCTTATGCAAGCATCCAAAAAGATGGTCAAGACCATCGCGACCATCGGGCTTGCGATGACACCTTTGCGGTTGGGTCTCGGTGACCGCAAGCCCTGGAGTGATTTTGGCTCTATCAGAGCCAAAAACACTCCCACTGACATCACTAGTGATGTCAGTGGGGCCGGCCCCAGACGGTAGGCATTCTCATGGGAACGCCTCTGTCTGACCAGCCACGCCCCCGGCACGCCCACCAAAGGGGGCGTGCTGTCACTCACCATCGCTATCCGGGTTTCACGCATGCGCACGACGGAGCAGCCTCCTTCTTGCGCATGCGCACTTGGGCAACATTGACCCGCTTGCGAGCGCTCAGCGATTGCGAGCGGGTCTGAATTAGGCCCTCAGTCCTATATACACACAGACCTTCATGACTGAACATCAAACATTTTATAGTTTATCAGACTGAGCTTGAAATTCAAACTTGAATCTGGAATTCGGGATCAATAGCTGTACACAAATTACTCTGCTGACAAATCCCAATTGTAGCGCAGACATACTTGTCTTTCCTTTTTCATTTATTCTGTATATAGACGTTTGTTTTCCAGAAAATTGTCATTTCTGGTGTTTTATTTGCAACATTTGTCTCTTGTCCCTGATACAAAAAATGTAATCAAACAAAATCAGGGTAAGTGACCTGGGTGCGAAAAGCAACGATATAATAACTTCACATAACAGACATTAATATTATGAAAAAAAAGAAATGAATATTATTGCTCACATCTCAGTAATTGTAGTGTCAGCAATGCGTCCGCCATGATGCAGGGGGGGCTGTCTGTGCAGAGCGCGGTGACATCACCAGGTCCCTCCCATGTGGAGCAGCACTTGTGGGAGGTACTATGAAGATCTCACCTCCAGCGGACCCCATAGCAGCCCCCGTTGTCAGCGGTGATCTCCTACCCTTCTCGCCTTATCATACTGTATATGGGGGGGTTGAGGTAGCACTAATATTATACCCAAACCCACTATATATATGAGACGCCCATACATTGTATTGGAACAAAACCGTGGACAATATGCTGTTTTATATAAAGATTATATGAATAAAATGTCCGATAAGACGTCTGAGAAATAAATGTCACAGTTTATGCTGATGTGGGTGAGTCTGTTATTCAGAGTTATAGGTATTACAAGTTGGGGAAGCCGGTCTCAGATTAAAGTGCATACGATTGTGACCTTACTCTTCTCTGTGTGTATAATCAGTGGTGTAAGTTCATCTCACACGCCCGGAGGCAGGTTATAATTTGGTGCCCCCCTCCCCATCACAGCCGCTGTAATTAGCATGTTGCACGCACATACACCGGCAGTCGCACACAGAATACAGGTATGGCGCATATCATTATACTCAGCAGAAAATGCCTGTGCGTCCAATATGCATCGCTGCGCTAATAAGACACATTTCATGGCAAATATTTGCACGAAAAGATGCTCAGCGCTACCAAATTACTCTGCGCTCACACAGATAAGATAGTGACCAGTATGGTGCAATTAGCTGTGCCGGGACTCCTGCATGGGTCTGAGGCTGGGGCTGCCGCCAGGGAGGAGTGGGACAGGGAGCTGTGGGTGAGGGGCTGTGCCAGGACTGCTGCATGGGTCTGAGGCTAGGGCTGCTGCCAGGGAGGAGTGGGACAGAGAGTTGTGGGTGAGGGGCTGTGCCAGGACTGCTGCATGGGTCTGAGGCTGGGGCTGCCGCCAGGGAGGAGTGGGACAGAGAGCTGTGGGTGAGGGGCTGTGACAGGACTGCTGCATGGGTCTGAGGATAGGGCTGCTGCCAGGGAGGAGTGGGAACGAGAGCTGTGGGTGAGTGGCTGTGCCAGGACTGCTGCATGGGTCTGAGGCTAGGGCTGCCAATAGTGAGGAGTGGGACAGAGAGCTGTGGGTAAGGGGCTGTGCTGGGACTCCTGCACGGGTCTGAGGCTAGGGCTGCCACCAGGGAGGAGTGGGACAGAGAGTTGTGGGTGAGGGGCTGTGCCAGGACTGCTGCATGGGTCTGAGGCTAGGGCTGCCGCCAGGGAGGAGTGGGACAGAGAGCTGTGGGTGAGGGGCTGTGACAGGACTGCTGCATGGGTCTGAGGCTAGGGCTGCTGCCAGGGAGTAGTGGGACAGAGAGTTGTGGGTAAGGGGCTGTGCCAGGACTGCTGCATGGGTCTGAGGCTAGGGCTGCTGCCAGGGAGGAGTGGGACAGAGAGTTGTGGGTAAGGGGCTGTGCCGGGACTGCTGCATGGGTCTGAGGCTAGGGCTGCCGCCAGGGAGGAGTGGGACAGAGAGATGTGGGTGAGGGGCTGTGCCGGGACTGCTGCATGGGTCTGAGGCTAGGGCTGCCACCAGGGAGGAGTGGGACAGAGAGTTGTGAGTGAGGGGCTGTGCTGGGACTGCTGCATGGGTCTGAGGCTAGGGCTGCGACCAGTTAGGAGTGGGACAGAAAGTTGTGGGTGAGGGGTTGCCAGGACTGCTGCATGGGTCTGAGGCTAGGGCTGCCGCCAGGGAGGAGTGGGACAGAGAGTTGTGGGTGAGGGGCTGTGACAGGACTGCTGCATGGGTCTGAGGCTAGGGCTGCCGCCAGGGAGGAGTGGGACAGAGAGTTGTGGGTGAGGGGCTGTGCTGGGACTGCGGCATGGGTCTGAGGCTAGGGCTGCCACCAGGGAGGAGTGGGACAAAGAGTTGTGGGTGAGGGGCTGTGCTGGGACTGCTGCATGGGTCAGAGGCTAGGGCTGCCACCAGGGAGGAGTGGGACAGAGAGTTGTGGGTGAGGGGCTGTGACAGGACTGCTGCATGGGTCTGAGGCTAGGGCTGCCACCAGGGAGGAGTGGGACAGGGAGTTGTGGGTGAGGGGCTGTGCTGGGACTGCTGCATGGTTTTGAGGCTAGGGCTGCCACCAGGGAGGAGTGGGACAGAGAGTTGTGGGTGAGGGGCTGTGACAGGACTGCTGCATGGGTCTGAGGCTAGGGCTGCCGCCAGGGAGGAGTGGGACAGAAAGTTGTGGGTAAGGGGGGCGCGGGACTGCGTTATGGGTCTGAGGCTAGGGCTGCCACCAGGGAGGAGTGGGACAGAGAGTTGTGGGTGAGGGGCTGTGCTGGGACTGCTGCATGGGTCAGAGGCTAGGGCTGCCACCAGGGAGGAGTGGGACAGAGAGTTGTGGGTGAGGGGCTGTGACAGGACTGCTGCATGGGTCTGAGGCTAGGGCTGCCGCCGGGGAGGAGTGGGACAGAAAGTTGTGGGTAAGGGGGGCGCGGGACTGCTGCATGGGTCTGAGGCTAGGGCTGCCGCCAGGAAGGAGTGGGACAGAGAGTTGTGGGTGAGGGGCTGTGCTGGGACTGCTGCATGGGTCTGAGGCTAGGGCTGCCACCAGGGAGGAGTGGGAACGAGAGCTGTGGGTGAGGGGCTGTGCCGGGACTGCTGCATGGGTCTGAGGCTAGGGCTGCCAGGGAGGAGTGAAAAAGAGAGTTGTGGGTGAGGGGCTGTGACAGGACTGCTGCATGGGTCTGAGGCTAGGGCTGCCACCAGGGAGGAGTGGGACAGAGAGTTGTGGGTGAGGGGCTGTGCCGGGACTGCTGCATGGGTCTGAGGCTAGGGCTGCCAGGGAGGAGTGGGAAAGAGAGTTGTGGGTGAGGGGCTGTGACAGGACTGCTGCATGGGTCTGAGGCTAGGGCTGCCACCAGGGAGGAGTGGGACAGGGAGTTGTGGGTGAGGGGCTGTGCCGGGACTGCTGCATGGGTTTGAGGCTAGGGCTGCCACCAGGGAGGAGTGGGAAAGAGAGTTGTGGGTGAGGGGCTGAGACAGGACTGCTGCATGGGTCTGAGGCTAGGGCTGCCGCCAGGGAGGAGTGGGAAAGAAAGTTGTGGGTAAGGGGGGCATGGGACTGCGGTATGGGTCTGAGGCTAGGGCTGCCACCAGGGAGGAGTGGGACAGAGAGTTGTGGGTGAGGGGCTGTGACAGGACTGCTGCATGGGTCAGAGGCTAGGGCTGCCACCAGGGAGGAGTGGGACAGAGAGTTGTGGGTGAGGGGCTGTGACAGGACTGCTGCATGGGTCTGAGGCTAGGGCTGCCGCCGGGGAGGAGTGGGACAGAAAGTTGTGGGTAAGGGGGGCGCGGGACTGCTGCATGGGTCTGAGGCTAGGGCTGCCGCCAGGAAGGAGTGGGACAGAGAGTTGTGGGTGAGGGGCTGTGCTGGGACTGCTGCATGGGTCTGAGGCTAGGGCTGCCACCAGGGAGGAGTGGGACAGGGAGTTGTGGGTGAGGGGCTGTGCCGGGACTGCTGCATGGGTCTGAGGCTAGGGCTGCCACCAGGGAGGAGTGGGACAGAGAGTTGTGGGTGAGGGGCTGTGCTGGGACTGCTGCATGGGTCTGAGGCTAGGGCTGCCACCAGGGAGGAGTGGGACAGAAAGTTGTGGGTGAGGGGTTGCCAGGACTGCTGCATGGGTCTGAGGCTAGGGCTGCCGCCAGGGAGGAGAGGGATAGAGAGTTGTGGGTGAGGGGCTGTGACAGGACTGCTGCATGGGTCTGAGGCTAGGGCTGCAACCAGGGAGGAGTGGGACAGAGAGTTGTGGGTGAGGGGCTGTGCCGGGGACTGCTGCATGGGTCTGAGGCTAGGGCTGCCAGGGAGGAGTGGGACAGAGAGTTGTGGGTGAGGGGCGGTGACAGGACTGCTGCATGGGTCTGAGGCTAGGGCTGCCACCAGGGAGGAGTGGGACAGGGAGTTGTGGGTGAGGGGCTGTGCCGGGACTGCTGCATGGGTCTGAGGCTAGGGCTGCCACCAGGGAGGAGTGGGACAGAGAGTTGTGGGTGAGGGGCTGTGACAGGACTGCTCAATGGGTCTGAGGCTAGGGCTGCCGCCAGGGAGGAGTGGGACAGAAAGTTGTGGGTAAGGGGGGCGCGGGACTGCAGTATGGGTCTGAGGCTAGGGCTGCCACCAGGGAGGAGTGGGACAGAAAGTTGTGGGTGAGGGGCTGTGCTGGGACTGCTGCATGGGTCTGAGGCTAGGGCTGCCACGAGGGAGGAGTGGGACAGAGAGTAGTGGGTGAGGGCTGTGACAGGATTGCTGCATGGGTCTGAGGTTAGGGCTGCCACCAGGGAGGAGTGGGACAGAGAGTTGTGGGTGAGGGGCTGTGCTAGGACTGCTGCATGGGTCTGAGGCTAGGGCTGCCACCAGGGAGGAGTGGGACAGAGAGTTGTGGGTGAGGGGCTGTGACAGGACTGCTGCATGGGTCAGAGGCTAGGGCTGCCACCAGGGAGGAGTGGGACAGAGAGTTGTGGGTGAGGGGCTGTGACAGGACTGCTGCATGGGTCTGAGGCTAGGGCTGCCGCCGGGGAGGAGTGGGACAGAAAGTTGTGGGTAAGGGGGGCGCGGGACTGCTGCATGGGTCTGAGGCTAGGGCTGCCGCCAGGAAGGAGTGGGACAGAGTGTTGTGGGTGAGGGGCTGTGCTGGGACTGCTGCATGGGTCTGAGGCTAGGGCTGCCACCAGGGAGGAGTGGGACAGGGAGTTGTGGGTGAGGGTCTGTGCCGGGACTGCTGCATGGGTCTGAGGCTAGGGCTGCCACCAGGGAGGAGTGGGACAGAGAGTTGTGGGTGAGGGGCTGTGCTGGGACTGCTGCATGGGTCTGAGGCTAGGGCTGCCACCAGGGAGGAGTGGGACAGAAAGTTGTGGGTGAGGGGTTGCCAGGACTGCTGCATGGGTCTGAGGCTAGGGCTGCCGCCAGGGAGGAGAGGGATAGAGAGTTGTGGGTGAGGGGCTGTGACAGGACTGCTGCATGGGTCTGAGGCTAGGGCTGCAACCAGGGAGGAGTGGGACAGAGAGTTGTGGGTGAGGGGCTGTGCCGGGGACTGCTGCATGGGTCTGATGTTAGGGCTGCCAGGGAGGAGTGGGACAGAGAGTTGTGGGTGAGGGGCGGTGACAGGACTGCTGCATGGGTCTGAGGCTAGGGCTGCCACCAGGGAGGAGTGGGACAGGGAGTTGTGGGTGAGGGGCTGTGCCGGGACTGCTGCATGGGTCTGAGGCTAGGGCTGCCACCAGGGAGGAGTGGGACAGAGAGTTGTGGGTGAGGGGCTGTGACAGGACTGCTCAATGGGTCTGAGGCTAGGGCTGCCGCCAGGGAGGAGTGGGACAGAAAGTTGTGGGTAAGTGGGGCGCGGGACTGCAGTATGGGTCTGAGGCTAGGGCTGCCACCAGGGAGGAGTGGGACAGAAAGTTGTGGGTGAGGGGCTGTGCTGGGACTGCTGCATGGGTCTGAGGCTAGGGCTGCCACGAGGGAGGAGTGGGACAGAGAGTAGTGGGTGAGGGCTGTGACAGGATTGCTGCATGGGTCTGAGGTTAGGGCTGCCACCAGGGAGGAGTGGGACAGAGAGTTGTGGGTGAGGGGCTGTGCTAGGACTGCTGCATGGGTCTGAGGCTAGGGCTGCCACCAGGGAGGAGTGGGACAGAAAGTTGTGGGTGAGGGGTTGCCAGGACTGCTGCATGGGTCTGAGGCTAGGGCTGCCGCCAGGGAGGAGTGGGATAGAGAGTTGTGGGTGAAGGGCTGTGACAGGACTGCTGCATGGGTCTGAGGCTAGGGCTGCCACCAGGGAGGAGTGGGACAGAGAGTTGTGGGTGAGGGGCTGTGACAGGACTGCTGCATGGGTCTGAGGCTAGGGCTGCCGCCAGGGAGGAGTGGGACAGAAAGTTGTGTTTAAGGGGGGCACGGGACTGCTGCATGGGTCTGAGGCTAGGGCTGCCGCCAGGAAGGAGTGGGACAGAGAGTTGTGGGTGAGGGGCTGTGCTGGGACTGCTGCATGGGTCTGAGGCTAGGGCTGCCGCCAGGGAGGAGTGGGACAGAGAGTTGTGGGTGAGGGGCTGTGCCGGGACTGCTGCATGGGTCTGAGGCTAGGGCTGCCACCAGGTAGGAGTGGGACAGAGAGTTTTGGGTGAGGGGCTGTGCTGGGACTGCTGCATGGGTCTGAGGCTAGGGAGGAGTGGGAAAGAGAGTTGTGGGTGAGGGGCTGTGACAGGTCTGCTGCATGGGTCTGAGGCTAGGGCAGGGAGGAGTGGGACAGAGAGCTGTGGGTGAGGGGGGCACCGGGACTGCTGCATGGGTCTGAGGCTAGGGCTGCCACCAGGGAGGAGTGGGACAGAGAGCTGTGGATGAGGGGCTGTGCCGGGACAGAGAGTTGTGGGTGAGGGGCTGTGGCAGGACTGCTGCATGGGTCTGAGGCTAGGGCTGCCACCAGGAAGGAGTGGGACAGAGAGTTGTGGGTGAGGGGCTGTGCTGGGACTGCTGCATGGGTCTGAGGCTAGGGCTGGCACCAGGGAGGAGTGGGACAGAGAGTTGTGGGTGAGGGGCTGTGCTGGGACTGCTCCATGGGTCTGAGGCTAGCGCTGCCACCAGGGAGGAGTGGGACAGAGAGTTGTGGGTGAGGGGCTGTGCTGGGACTGCTGCATGGGTCTGAGGCTAGGGCTGCCACCAGGGAGGAGTGGGACAGAAAGTTGTGGGTGAGGGGTTGCCAGGACTGCTGCATGGGTCTGAGGCTAGGGCTGCCGCCAGGGAGGAGAGGGATAGAGAGTTGTGGGTGAGGGGCTGTGACAGGACTGCTGCATGGGTCTGAGGCTAGGGCTGCAACCAGGGAGGAGTGGGACAGAAAGTTGTGGGTGAGGGGCTGTGCTGGGACTGCTGCATGGGTCTGAGGCTAGGGCTGCCACGAGGGAGGAGTGGGACAGAGAGTAGTGGGTGAGGGCTGTGACAGGATTGCTGCATGGGTCTGAGGCTAGGGCTGCCACAAGGGAGGAGTGGGACAGAGAGTTGTGGGTGAGGGGCTGTGACAGGACTGCTGCATGGGTCTGAGGCTAGGGCAGGGAGGAGTGGGACAGAGAGTTGTGGGTGAGGGGCTGTGACAGGACTGCTGCATGGATCTGAGGCTAGGGCAGGGAGGAGTGGGACAGAGAGCTGTGGGTGAGGGGGGCACCGGGACTGCTGCATGGGTCTGAGGCTAGGGCTGCCACCAGGGAGGAGTGGGACAGAGAGCTGTGGATGAGGGGCTGTGCCGGGACAGAGAGTTGTGGGTGAGGGGCTGTGGCGGGACTGCTGCATGGGTCTGAGGCTAGGTCTGCCGCCAGGAAGGAGAGGGACAGAGAGTTGTGGGTGAGGGGCTGTGCTGGGACTGCTGCATGGGTCTGAGGCTAGGGCTGCCGCCAGGGAGGAGTGGGACAGAGAGTTGTGGGTGAGGGGCTGTGCCGGGACTGCAGCATGGGTCTGAGGCTAGGGCTGCCACCAGGGAGGAGTGGGACAGAGAGTTGTGGGTGAGGGGCTGTGCTGGGACTGCTGCATGGGTCTGAGGCTAGGGCTGCCACCAGGGAGGAGTGGGACAGAGAGCTGTGGGTGAGGGGCTGTGGCAGGACTGCTGCATGGGTCTGAGGCTAGGGCTGCCATCAGTGAGGAGTGGGACAGAGAGTTGTGGGTGAGGGGCTGTGCCGGGACTGCTGCATGGGTCTGAGGCTAGGGCTGCCGCCAGGGAGGAGTGGGACAGAGATTTGTGGATAAGGGGCTGTGCCGGGACTGCTGCATGGGTCTGAGGCTAGGGCTGCCACCAGGGAGGAGTGGGACAGAGAGTTGTGGGTGAGGGGCTGTGCCGGGACTGCTGCATGGGTCTGAGGCTAGGGCTGCCACCAGGGAGGAGTGGGACAGAGAGTTGTGGGTGAGGGGCTGTGCCGGGACTGCTGCATGGGTCTGAGGCTAGGGCTGCCACCAGGGAGGAGTGGGACAGAGAGTTGTGGGTGAGGGGCTGTGCCGGGACTGCTGCATGGGTCTGAGGCTAGGGCTGCCACCAGGGAGGAGTGGGACAGAGAGTTGTAGGTGAGGGGCTGTGACTGGACTGCTGCATGGGTCTGAGGCTAGGGCTGCCGCCAGGGAGGAGTGGGACAGAGAGTTGTGGGTAAGGGGGGAGCGGGACTGCTGTATGGGTCTGAGGCTAGGGCTGCCACCAGGGAGGAGTGGGACAGAGAGTTGTGGGTGAGGGGGGCGCCAGGACTGCTGCATGCGTCTGAGGCTAGGGCTGCCGCTAGGGAGGAGTGGGACAGAGAGTTGTGGGTGAGGGGCTGTGACAGGACTGCTGCATGGGTCTGAGGCTAGGGCAGGGAGGAGTGGAACAGAGAGCTGTGGGTGAGGGGGGCACCGGGTCTGCTGCATGGGTCTGAGGCTAGGGCTGCCACCAGGGAGGAGTGGGACAGAGAGTTGTGGGTGAGGGGCTGTGACTGGACTGCTGCATGGGTCTGAGGCTAGGGCTGCCACCAGGGAGGAGTGGGACAGAGTTGTGGGTGAGGGGCTGTGCCGGTACTGCTGCATTGGTCTGAAGCTATGGCTGCCACCAGGGAGGAGTGGGACAGATAGTTGTGGGTGAGGGGCTGTGACAGGACTGCTGCATGGTCTGAGGCTAGGGAGGAGTGGGAAAGAGAGTTGTGGGTGAGGGGCTGTGACAGGACTGCTGCATGGGTCTGAGGCTAGGGCAGGGAGGAGTGGGACAGAGAGCTGTGGGTGAGGGGAGCACCGGGACTGCTGCATGGGTCTGAGGCTAGGGCTGCCACCAGGGAGGAGTGGGACAGAGAGCTGTGGATGAGGGGCTGTGCCGGGACAGAGAGTTGTGGGTGAGGGGCTGTGGCGGGACTGCTGCATTGGTCTGAGGCTAGGGCTGCCACCAGGGAGGAGTGGGACAGAGAGTTGTGGGTGAGGGGCTGTGCTGAGACTGCTGCATGGGTCTGAGGCTAGGGCTGTCGCCAGGGAGGAGTGGGACAGTGAGTTGTGGGTGAGGGGCTGTGCCGGGACTGCTGCATGGGTCTTAGGGCTAGGGCTGCCGCCAGGGAGGAGTGGGACAGAGAGTTGTGGGTGAGGGCTGTGCCGGGACTGCTGCATGGGTCTGAGGCTAGGGCTGCTGCCAGGAGTTCATCCACCAGGAGATCGGAGACCGAAGAACCGCAGACTGCACATGTGGCGGGGGAGATATACGTAAGCGCGGCAGAAGGAGGCGGACTTAAATGCTGTGTTTAATCTGTCTGATATCAATTTGGGTCAATCTGAGTTGAATCTTCTATTGAAAGGTCTGACTTTTGTACCGTCGTGTTGGACCAGTAATTTTGAGAAATCAATTGATTTATATTGATTCGGTAGAACTATGAGGCTTAAAGAATTTTTTACAAGTGATTCGATTCCTCCAAAACATAAGTCTTTTAAGAAACCTTCAGTGTTTGATCCACCACCTATGAATGCCAGTATTAAAACGTATTTCCGATTGACGAACTCTGACATCAAGTCCATTGGTGTCCCTAAAACATATGACAATCTACCACTTGATGAAAAGAAGGCATTACAAACATTGAGAGACAACCCACACATTGTGATCAGGCCAGCGGACAAGGGTGGAGCCACCATTGTCGTCCAGAATTGGACTGACTATGACTCTGAAATAATGCAACAACTCTCAAACACAGATGTCTATAGAAGATCCTATTCCTACGATTAAGACAAAAATTGATTTGGTATTAAAAACCGCCCTGATGCATAGATGGATTGATGAAGATCTGTATGGCTTCCTGACTGTGGACAACCCACGGTGTCCCATTATATACACACTTCCAAAAGTTTACAAAACCCTGAAGAGACCACCTGGAAGACCGATAATATCGGCCCAGGGCTCTCTACTACAACCTCTCGCGATCTATATCGATAGTATCCTACAGCCTATAGTCCAGGAAGGAAGAAGCTATGGGCCTGATTCAGAGCTGGACACAATTTGCAGACGGTCGTTCAGGAAAAAGGGGTGGCTATTCAAATGAACCATTCGCTCTTTGCGGTCTGTTCACGCCTCTAAGTCTGAACGAGCGAACAAAACTTGCAGTCGTTTTTTGGACCGTAGTTATGCCCCCTGGCCGCTCGCATCCTATGTCATGTCCGCTATTTATTAGATTAATCGAGTACATCGACCAGCGTATGAACTGCTCACTATTCTTGTGGTTGGGTTTTCCTACCACAATCTTGCGTGCAGTTCTGACTATAAAATAACCCAGTGACGTGGTCAATGACGCTGCTGTATTAATTATGCACACCCATAAAATGCCCGTTTTGACCCTTAAGCACGCCTGCGTTCAGATCTCCACTCCCCGTTTTCAAGCACCTTCCCCTGTTACCACCCACATACGCCTCCTCCTGTCACTCATATTAGCAGGCATTCGCTATTTAGCGAACAAACAATTTTCGGCTGCACTGACTGGTTCGCGCATGCGTATTATGATCCGTACGCATGCGCAGTTGGGAAACCATCACTCCGAACGAACGAGCGGCCGTTTACGAGCGGCTCTGAATCAGGCCCTATATCCGTGATACTGGAGATTTCTTGGAGTAATTGAGAAATCTAGGTTCAATCAATAAGGAAGCAGTTCTAGCAACAATGGACGTAAGTTCATTGTACACGGTGATCCCGCATGAAGAAGGACTGGATACATTGAGAGAGGTTTTGATTGATCGAGATATAATGGATAGTACACCATCTGAATTTGTCTTAGAATTAGCGTCCCTAGTGCTTGATAACAATTATTTCCACTACAAAGACGCGTTCTATATCCAAATAACAGGAACTGCGATGGGTTCAAACCTGGCACCTGCTTACGCCAATCTATATATGGCGAGATATGAAGAAACGTATATCTTTCCTGATTATGGTCAATGGATAGTTTTTTACCGTCGCTTTATAGACGATATCTTCACCATTTGGAATGGTACAATTGAGAAGTTTGAGGACATGGTGATCAAGTTGAATGGATTACAAAGTCCTATCAAATTCACCCATCAAGCCAACAAGAGGTCTATCAATTTTCTTGTCATAACAATAACAAACACTGAAGGAATTATTAATACCTCATTCCATAAAGAGACCGATCGGAATATGGCCCTATTGACCACGAGTCATCATCCACCAGGCCTTAAGGATAATCTGCCCATCTCACAGTTTCTACACGTCATGCGAATTAATTCCAATGTAACTGTGAGAGAAAAACAGTTAGAGGAAATGTCTGCCAGATTTTTGAAGAGGGGCTATAGCCGGTGAAGTTAAATAAATGTCTGTCTAAAGCACGGTGTATTAATCGAAGGCAAACTGATGGGGAACCCTTGCATCCTAAAAATAAGCAACGTCTGATTTTTACGACTAAATTCGCTAAAAGTGCCTATAGTACATCTAAAGTTTTGAAAGATCATTGGCACATTCTTACTTCAGACAACACGCTTCCATTTAAAAATTACGATCCTCCTATGATGGCCTACAGACGCGGTCCTAACCTTAAGCAGTTGTTAATGAGACCCACCCTACATCCGAGAGAAGCTAAAACAATACCAGAGCTTATGAAACAAAAACCTGGTTGTTACTCGTGTGGGAGCTGTATTACGTGTGCGTCAATGCTAACTGGACCAACATTCCCTCATCCACACACGGGCAGGAAGATTGTCATTAAATATAAATTACATTGTATGATGGACTTCGTAATTTACTATCTCACCTGTCCGTGTGGATTATATTATGTAGGCCTCACTTCAAGAAAATTTAGGGACAGGATGGCCCATCATAGGGCTTCCATCCGTTCTGCCTTATCAAGTGGACATTCAGACAAACCGGTTGCGAGACATTTTATGTTAAAGGGCCATCAAGTGGCGAGCCTTAAATGCCGACTAATCGATTGGATACCTCCACTACCACTTGGGGGTGACAGGATCTCAGCTCTAAAAAAGCGTGAAAGCTTTTGAATCTATACATTGGATACGATAGGCCCCTCGAGGACTTAATGAAAACAATCCTCTGAATGTGTTTCTATAATTGAGACTCACATATGGTGATGGCATGCACTCAGTGATTGGTATGAATTCCAGGGTCACTCCGTCTGGCACTTATGGTGAAGGGTAGATTAGTTATATTATTTGATCCGTGACTTCACTTTTTGGTGGTGTGGACATTAATCTAATTATGTTTTATATGTCTCAGCCCATTTCATCGTTAGAATGATTGGTATCCCACCCTCTCTTGTTTTCATCTCTCTGTGGGCTGTAGGTGTAACAATGTAATTTGTATCTCACTATATCTGTTTTTATTATTATTTTTTTTCACAATATTTGTTTGATATATTCACATGGGAAACATATGCCTGTCCCCTAATACCATCACCACATATCTATGCCCGCTAATACCATCACCACATATCTATGCCCTCTAATACCATCACCACATATCTATGCCCGCTAATACCATCACCACATATCTATGCCCTCTAATACCATCACCACATATCTATGCCCGCTAATACCATCACCACATATCTATGCCCGCTAATACCATCACCACATATCTATGCCCACTAATACCATCACCACATAAATATGCCCGCTAATACCATCACCACATATCTATGCCCGCTAATACCATCACAACATACCTATGCCCGCTAATACCATCACCACATACCTATGCCCGCTAATACCATCACCACATATCTATGCCCGCTAATACCATCACCACATACCTATGTCCGCTAATACCATCACCACATACCTATGCCCGCTAATACCATCACCACATACCTATGCCCGCTAATACCATCACCACATACCTATGCCCGCTAATGCCATCACCACATACCTATGCCCGCTAATGCCATCACCACATATCTATGCCCGCTAATACCATCACCACATATCTATGCCCGCTAATACCATCACCACATATCTATGCCCGCTAATGCCATCACCACATATCTATGCCCGCTAATGCCATCACCACATATCTATGCCCGCTAATACCATCACCACATATCTATGCCCACTAATACCATCACCACATATCTATGCCCGCTAATACCATCACCACATACCTATGCCCGCTAATACCATCACCACATATCTATGCCCGCTAGTACCATCACCACATACCTATGTCCGCTAATACCATCACCACATACCTATGCCCGCTAATACCATCACCACATACCTATGCCCGCTAATACCATCACCACATACCTATGCCCGCTAATGCCATCACCACATACCTATGCCCGCTAATACCATCACCACATACCTATGCCCACTAATACCATCACCACATACCTATGCCCGCTAATGCCATCACCACATACCTATGCCTCCTAATGCCATCACCACATATCTATGCCCGCTAATACCATCACCACATATCTATGCCCGCTAATACCATCACCACATACCTATGCCCGCTAATACCATCACCACATACCTATGCCCGCTAATGCCATCACCACATACCTATGCCCCCTAATGCCATCACCACATACCTATGCCCGCTAATACCATCACCACATACCTATGCCCGCTAATGCCATCACCACATACCTATGCCCCCTAATGCCATCACCACATACCTATGCCCGCTAATACCATCACCACATATCTATGCCCGCTAATACCATCACCACATATCTATGCCCGCTAATACCATCACCACATACCTATGCCCGCTAATACCATCACCACATACCTATGCCCACTAATACCATCACCACATACCTATGCCCACATGTATATTTATCCATTTACGTATTCTGTCTCTTTGGCTATATTAAGATCGTTACATTTTCTACTGCGTTTATGTTTTTTTCTTAATACTTATTATTTTGTCATGTGAGATTCGATCTAAGCGGATATCTATCATTGTGTCTATTCAGGCTCTTATCATTTCTGTATATTCTTTAGAACATCAGGGCCATTGTATTTTGGCATACTGTATATGTCAGCTCTAACAGCCTTTAGCCTTGGAGTGTCCGTATATCTCTTATAGGGAGGCGCGTTGGTGCATGTATATGCAGATTTGGTTTCTTTGGCACATTGAGTACATTGTTCGATCTTGTGCCCGTTATTATTTAGTTATTTAGCTATGACGCATACACTTTTCTCCAGTGTACACTACGTTACCAGCTGGATGGTATTTGATAGTATATAGTGTCCTATGTGACTGTATTTGATAGTATATAGTGTCCTATGTGACTGTATTTGATAGTATATAGTATCCTATGTGACTGTATGTGATAGTATATAGTGTCCTATGTGACTGTATGTGATAGTATATAGTGTCCTATGTGACTGTATGTGATAGTATATAGGCCCTCATTCAGAGCCACTCGCTAGCGGCAGTACGCTCGTTCCGAGCGATGTTCGCACATCTGCGCATGCGTACGGATCGTTATACGCATGCGCGAACCAGTCAGTGCGGCCGAAATTCAAGTGCTCGCAATATAGCGAATGCCTGCTATTTTGAGTGACAGAATGAGGCGTATGTGGGTGGTAACAGGGGAAGGTGCTTGAAAATGGGGAGTGGAGATCCGAACGCAGGCGTGCTTAAAGGTCAAAACGGGCGTTTTATGGGTGTGCTTAATTAATACAGCAGCGTCATTGACCACGTCACTGGGTTATTTTATAGCCAGAACTGCTCGCAAGATTGTGGTAGCAAAAACCAACCACAAGAATAGCGAGCAGTTCATACGCTGGTCGATGTACTCGATTAATCTAATAAATAGCGGACATGACGTATGGTGAGAGCGGCCAGGGGGCGTTTTTAACAAATAACCGAGCGTATGTTTTGCTCGCTCGTTCAGACTTAGAGGTGTGAACAGACTGCAATTTGCGAACGGATCATTTGAATAGCCAGCCCTTGATTTTGAACGAACGACCGCAAATAGCGAACGGCTCTGAATCAGGCCCATAGTGTCCTATGTGACTGTATATGATAGTATATAGTGTCCTATGTGACTGTATGTGATAGTATATAGTGTCCTATGTGACTGTATTTGATAGTATATAGTGTCCTATGTGACTGTATTTGATAGTATATAGTGTCCTATGTGACTGTATATGATAGTATATAGTGTCCTATGTGACTGTATTTGATAGTATATAGTGTCCTATGTGACTGTATATGATAGTATATAGTGTCCTATGTGACTGTATATGATAGTATATAGTGTCCTATGTGACAGTATTTGATAGTATATAGTGTCCTATGTGACAGTATTTGATAGTATATAGTGTCCTATGTGACTGTATTTGATAGTATATAGTGTCCTATGTGACTATATGATAGTATATAGTGTCCTATGTGACTGTATTTGATAGTATATAGTGTCCTATGTGACTGTATATGATAGTATATAGTGTCCTATGTGACTGTATGTGATAGTATATAGTGTCCTATGTGACTGTATTTGATAGTATATAGTGTCCGATGTGACTGTATATGATAGTATATAGTGTCCTATGTGACTGTATGTGATAGTATATAGTGTCCTATGTGACTGTATGTGATAGTATATAGTGTCCTATGTGACTGTATGTGATAGTATATAGTGTCCTATGTGACTGTATGTGATAGTATATAGTGTCCTATGTGACTGTATGTGATAGTATATAGTGTCCTATGTGACTGTATTTGATAGTATATAGTGTCCTATGTGACTGTATTTGATAGTATATAGTGTCCTATGTGACTGTATATGATAGTATATAGTGTCCTATGTGACTGTATATGATAGTATATAGTGTCCTATGTGACTGTATATGATAGTATATAGTGTCCTATGTGACTGTATTTGATAGTATATAGTGTCCTATGTGACTGTATATGATAGTATATAGTGTCCTATGTGACTGTATTTGATAGTATATAGTGTCTTATGTGACTGTATATGATAGTATATAGTGTCCTATGTGACTGTATGTGATAGTATATAGTGTCCTATGTGACTGTATTTGATAGTATATAGTGTCCTATGTGACTGTATATGATAGTATATAGTGTCCTATGTGACTGTATTTGATAGTATATAGTGTCCTATGTGACTGTATATGATAGTATATAGTGTCCTATGTGACTGTATTTGATAGTATATAGTGTCCTATGTGACTGTATATGATAGTATATAGTGTCCTATGTGACTGTATGTGATAGTATATAGTGTCCTATGTGACTGTATTTGATAGTATATAGTGTCCTATGTGACTGTATTTGATAGTATATAGTGTCCTATGTGACTGTATATGATAGTATATAGTGTCCTATGTGACTGTATATGATAGTATATAGTGTCCTATGTGACTGTATTTGATAGTATATAGTGTCCTATGTGACTGTATATGATAGTATATAGTGTCCTATGTGACTGTATGTGATAGTATATAGTGTCCTATGTGACTGTATTTGATAGTATATAGTAGGGGTGAGCGGGTTCGGATTTCTGAAATCCGAACCCCCCCGAGCCCCCCCGATCCGAGTCCGATCCGAATCAGGCTCGACTTTTCCCGCCTGACTCGGATCTGAAATCGAGGCAAAACGTCATCATCCCGCCTTCCGAGTCTCGCGGGTTTTGGATCCTATATAAGGTACCCACGTCGGCGCCATTTTCTCACTCGGCTGTGGACAGTGAAGAGGGAGGGTGGGAGTTAGGGCTGTGTAGTGTAGTGTAGTGCTGCTGTTGTCCACTACTTCAAAGTCCATAGGGGCTGGCTGTGTTGTGCTGTGCTGCTGTTGTTAATAGGGGCTGTGTCCACTACTTCAAAGTCCATAGGGGCTGGCTGGACTGTGTTGTGCAGTCAGTTCTCCATAGGGGCTGTGTCCACTCCAAAGTCCTGTGCAGTGTCCCAGTCCTAAAGAGGTGCTATAGTGTTGTCCAGGGGGTGCTCTGTCCATCAGGGGTGCTCCCCCCAAGTGCTAAAAAAATAATATATTTTCTGTGTTTGTGAATTGTGTGTGCAGTAGCCGCACGTGCATCAACAAAGTAGTGCCAAGCGTGCGCCTGTGTCATAAGTAAAGGGCCGGCTGGCTTGACCGTTAAAGGGTGCTGTAACCCCCGAAAGTACACTCCAGTCCAAACCAAAAAAAAATTATTTTCTGTGTTTGTGAATTGTGTGCGCAGTAGCCGCACGTGCATCAACAAAGTAGTGCCAAGCGTGCGCCTGTGTCATAAGTAAAGGGCCGGCTGGCTTGACCGTTAAAGGGTGCTGTAACCCCCAAAGTACACTCCAGTCCAAACCGAAAAAAAATTATTTTCTGTGTTTGTGAATTGTGTGCGCAGTAGCCGCACGTGCATCAACAAAGTAGTGCCAAGTGTGCGCCTGTGTCATAAGTAAAGGGCCGGCTGGCTTGACCGTTAAAGGGTTCTGTAACCCCCAAAGTACACTCCAAACCAAAAAAATATATATTTTCTGTGTTTGTGACTTGTGTGCACTGTGGCTGCACGTGCATCAACAAAGGAGCAGCGCCAAGCGTGCGCCTGTGTCCCATAAGTAAAGGGCCGGCTGGCTCATTTCTTAAAGGGTGGTGTAACCCACAAAGTGCACTACTCTCCAGCAAAAATAAAAAAATATTTTCTGTGTTTGTGTGCGCTTTAGCCGCACGTATATATATCAATATAACATAAATGGAGGACCAAACTTTCTCCGATAAAAATAAAATAGGGAAAGATCAAGAACCACTTCCTACTAGTGCTGTTGCTGCTGCTGGGAGTTGTTCATCATCCCAGAGAGGAAGTAGGAACATCACTACTTTTACTAAACAATTGACCCTCCAACAGTCCCTAGCGATGAGGATGAAGTACGACAGCAGTCATCCTGAAGCAAAACGTATAACTGAGGCCTTGACTGCTATGTTGGTGTTAGACGTGCGTCCGGTATCCGACATTAGTGCAGTGGGATTTAGACAATTGATGGAGGTAGTGTGTCCTCGGTTCCAAATCCCATCTAGATTCCACCTGCATCCTCAAAGCAGCAGCGACAAGCGTGCGTCTGTCTGTTAAAGGGTGGTGACACCCTCAAAGTGTGCTACACAAACAATTAAAATATTGTTCTTTTTTTTCTGTCTTTGTGAAATGTGTGGGCTGTAGCCGCACCTGCATCCTTAAAGCAGCAGCGACAAGCGTGCGTCTGTCTGTTAAAGGGTGGTGACACCCTCAAAGTGTGCTACACAAACAATTAAAATATTGTTCTTTTTTTTTCTGTCTTTGTGAATTGTGTGGGCTGTAGCCGCACTTGCATCCTCAAAGCAGCAGCGACAAGCGTGCGTCTGTCTGTTAAAGGGTGTTGTAACTCTCAAAGTGCTCCAAAAAAATCAAAAAAATTTTTTTAATGTGTTTGTGACTTGTGTGCGATGTAGCCACACTTGCATCCTCAAAGCAGCAGCGACAAGCGTGCGTCTGTCTGTTAAAGGGTGGTGACACCCTCAAAGTGTGCTACACAAACAATAAAAATATTCTTCTTCTTTTTTCTGTCTTTGTGAATTGTGTGGGCTGTAGCCGCACCTGCATCCTTAAAGCAGCAGCGACAAGCGTGCGTCTGTCTGTTAAAGGGTGGTGTAACTCACGAAGTGCTCCAAAAAATAAAAAACTATTTTTTTAATGTGTTTGTGACTTGTGTGCGATGTAGCCGCACTTGCATCCTCAAAGCAGCAGCGACAAGCGTGCGTCTGTCTGTTAAAGGGTGGTGACACCCTCAAAGTGTGCTACACAAACAATAAAAATATTCTTCTTTTTTCTGTCTTTGTGAATTGTGTGGGCTGTAGCCACACCTGCATCCTTAAAGCAGCTGCGACAAGCGTGCGTCTGTCTGTTAAAGGGTGGTGACACCCTCAAAGTGTGCTACACAAACAATTAAAATATTGTTCTTTTTTTTTCGGTCTTTGTGAAATGTGTGGGCTGTAGCCGCACCTGCATCCTTAAAGCAGCAGCCACAAGCGTGCGTCTGTCTGTTAAAGGGTGGTGACACCCTCAAAGTGTGCTACACAAACAATAAAAATATTCTTCTTCTTTTATCTGTCTATGTGAATTGTGTGGGCTGTAGCCGCACCTGCATCCTTAAAGCAGCAGCGACAAGCGTGCGTCTGTCTGTTAAAGGGTGGTGACACCCTCAAAGTGTTCTACACAAACAATTAAAATATTGTTCCTTTTTTTCGGTCTTTGTGAAATGTGTGGGCTGTAGCCGCACCTGCATCCTTAAAGCAGCAGCGACAAGCGTGCGTCTGTCTGTTAAAGGGTGGTGTAACTCTCAAAGTGCTCCAAAAAATAAAAAACTATTTTTTTTATGTGTTTGTGACTTGTGTGCGATGTAGCCGCACTTGCATCCTCAAAGCAGCAGCGACAAGCGTGCGTCTGTCTGTTAAAGGGTGGTGACACCCTCAAAGTGTGCTACACAAACAATTAAAATATTGTTCTTTTTTTTTCGGTCTTTGTGAAATGTGTGGGCTGTAGCCGCACCTGCATCCTCAAAGCAGCAGCGACAAGCGTGCGTCTGTCTGTTAAAGGGTGGTGACACCCTCAAAGTGTGCTACACAAAGAATAAAAATATTCTTCTTCTTTTTTCTGTCTTTGTGAATTGTGTGGGCTGTAGCCGCACTTGCATCCTCAAAGCAGCAGCGACAAGCGTGCGTCTGTCTGTTAGAGGGTGGTGTAACCCTCAAAGTGTGCTCCACAAACAATAAAAATATTCTTTTTTTTTTTCTGTCTTTGTGAATTGTGTGGGCTGTAGCCGCACTTGAATCCTCAAAGCAGCAGCGACAAGCGTGCGTCTGTCTGTTAAAGGATTACATCGGTGACAGCATCCAAGTAGGCATGTCAGACAGTCCGTACCTGTACTGGCAGGAAAAAGAAGCAATTTGGAGGTCCCTGTACAAACTGGCTCTAAGAGGTTGTCGGCGGTGTGCCTCTTACTGAAACCGGTGATACACAGCGTAGCCTGCCTTGTAACGAGCTGGCATTTCTGAGATGCTGCTACTGGTGACGCTGCTGCTGTTGCTGCGTAAGGTGATACATCTACCCAGTGGGCTGTCACAGTCATATAGTCCTTAGTCTGCCCTGTTCCACTTGTCCACATGTCCGTGGTTAAGTGGACATTGTGTACAACGGCATTTTTCAGGACACTGAGGACACTTTTTC
The DNA here is from genome assembly GCA_031769625.1 of Taudactylus pleione. NCBI lineage: Eukaryota > Metazoa > Chordata > Amphibia > Anura > Myobatrachidae > Taudactylus > Taudactylus pleione. The sequence continues at coordinate 369,261 of JAUIMM010000122.1, forward strand.
TGACGTTTCTGTACAGTCTCGGTATCGCCTGCCTAGTGAAGTGGAATCTAGACGGGATTTGGAACCGGGGACACACTACCTCCATCAATTGTCTAAATCCCACTGCACTAATGGCGGATACCGGACGCACGTCTAACACCAACATAGCAGTCAAGGCCTCAGTTATACGTTTTGCTTCAGGATGACTGCTGTCGTACTTCATCCTCCTCGCTAAGGACTGTTGGAGGGTCAATTGTTTAGTAAAAGTAGTGGTGTTCCTACTTCCTCTCTGGGATGATGAACGACTCCCAGCAGCAGCAACAGCAGCAGCGGCAGCAGTAGGCGTAGCAATGCAGGATCCTCCAGAGGAATCCCGGATAGGAGAGTCAGTCATGCCAGTGACATGGCCTGCAGGACTACTTCCGATCCTGACTAAGGAGGAAATTGACGAGGAGGGAGTTGACGGTGTTGTTTGCAGGCGCTTGGATACAACAGGACAACGGGATTTAGGTGTCCCTGGACTGCTTACGGTCTTAGCCAAAGTTTCTGAACTTGACAGTAACTTTTTATGAACACGCTGCAGGTGCCGTATAAGGGAGGATGTTCCTAGGTGGTTGACGTCCCTACCCCTACTTATTTCACCTTTACATATGGTACATATGGCAAGACAGTTGTTGTCCGGATTTGGATAGAAATATTGCCAGACCAAAGAGGTGGAATGTTTGGTCTTCTGCCCAGGCATGACCGTGATGGGTTTTTTCATCCCACGGACAACAACTGTCTCCCCCGGAGCCTGATTTAAACAAACCACATCACCATCAGAATCCTCCTCGCCAACTTCCTCCTCAGCGCCAGCTACACCAGTATCCTCATCCTGTTGTACTTCAACAGTGACATCTTCAATTTGCATATCAGCAAGTGGACTGTGGGTGCTCCTTTCAGCACTTGCAAGGGGCGTGCAAATGGTGGAAAGAGCCACCTCTTCCCGTCCAGTGCTGGGAAGGTCAGGCATCGCAACCACCACCACACTTGGACTCTCCTTGGGGATTTGTGATATCTTCTTAGAAAGCACAGTTCTTCGCTGTGCTTTTGCCAGCTTAACTCTTTTGATTTTTTTAGTGGGAGGAGGGCTTCCATCGTCATGTGAAGCTGAACCACTAGTCATGAACATACTAGGGATCGACCTTAGCCGTTCCTTGCCACTCCGTGTCGTAAATGGCATATTGGCAAGTTTACGTTTCTCTTCAGCTGATTTAAATGTCTTTTTCAAGGTCATTTTCCTGAACTTTGCCATTTGGGATTGTATGTGCCCTCTACTATGACATTGGGCATCGGCCTTGGCAGACGACGTTGATGGCATGTTATCGTCTATGTCATGACTAGTGGCAGCAGCTTCAGCACTAGGAGGAAGTGGTTCTTGATCTTTCTCTATTTTATTTTTATCGGAGAAAGTTTGGTCCTCCATTTATGTTATATCGATTTGATATATACGTGCGGCTAAACACAGAAAATAATTTTTTTTTTGGTTTGGACTGGAGTGTACTTTGTGGGTTACAGCACCCTTTAACGGTCAAGCCAGCCGGCCCTTTACTTATGACACAGGCGCACGCTTGGCACTACTTTGTTGATGCACGTGCGGCTACTGCGCACACAATTCACAAACACAGAAAATAATTTTTTTTTTGGTTTGGACTGGAGTGTACTTTGGGGGTTACAGCACCCTTTAACGGTCAAGCCAGCCGGCCCTTTACTTATGACACAGGCGCACGCTTGGCACTACTTTGTTGATGCACATGCGGCTACTGCGCACACAATTCACAAACACAGAAAATAATTTTTTTTTTGGTTTGGACTGGAGTGTACTTTCGGGGGTTACAGCACCCTTAACGGTCAAGCCAGCCGGCCCTTTACTTATGACACAGGTGCACGCTTGGCACTACTTTGTTGATGCACGTGCGGCTACTGCGCACACAATTCACAAACACAGAAAATAATTTTTTTTTTGGTTTGGACTGGAGTGTACTTTGGGGGTTACAGCACCCTTTAACGGTCAAGCCAGCCGGCCCTTTACTTATGACACAGGCGCACGCTTGGCACTACTTTGTTGATGCACGTGCGGCTACTGCGCACACAATTCACAAACACAGAAAATAATTTTTTTTTTGGTTTGGACTGGAGTGTACTTTCGGGGGTTACAGCACCCTTAACGGTCAAGCCAGCCGGCCCTTTACTTATGACACAGGTGCACGCTTGGCACTACTTTGTTGATGCACGTGCGGCTACTGCGCACACAATTCACAAACACAGAAAATAATTTTTTTTTTGGTTTGGACTGGAGTGTACTTTCGGGGGTTACAGCACCCTTAACGGTCAAGCCAGCCGGCCCTTTACTTATGACACAGGCGCACGCTTGGCACTACTTTGTTGATGCACGTGCGGCTACTGCGCACACAATTCACAAACACAGAAAATAATTTTTTTTTTGGTTTGGACTGGAGTGTACTTTCGGGGGTTACAGCACCCTTAACGGTCAAGCCAGCCGGCCCTTTACTTATGACACAGGTGCACGCTTGGCACTACTTTCTTGATGCACGTGCGGCTACTGCGCACACAATTCACAAACACAGAAAATAATTTTTTTTTTGGTTTGGACTGGAGTGTACTTTCGAGGGTTACAGCACCCTTAACGGGCAAGCCAGCCGGCCCTTTACTTATGACACAGGCGCACGCTTGGCACTACTTTGTTGATGCACGTGCGGCTACTGCGCACACAATTCACAAACACAGAAAATAATTTTTTTTTTGGTTTGGACTGGAGTGTACTTTCGGGGGTTACAGCACCCTTAACGGTCAAGCCAGCCGGCCCTTTACTTATGACACAGGCGCACGCTTGGCACTACTTTGTTGATGCACGTGCGGCTACTGCGCACACAATTCACAAACACAGAAAATAATTTTTTTTTGGTTTGGACTGGAGTGTACTTTCGGGGGTTACAGCACCCTTTAACGGTCAAGCCAGCCGGCCCTTTACTTATGACACAGGCGCACGCTTGGCACTACTTTGTTGATGCACGTGCGGCTACTGCGCACACAATTCACAAACACAGAAAATATATTATTTTTTTAGCACTTGGGGGGAGCACCCCTGATGGACAGAGCACCCCCTGGACAACACTACAGCACTCCTTTAGGACTGGGACACTGCACAGGACTTTGGAGTGGACACAGCCCCTATGGAGAACTGACTGCACAACACAGTCCAGCCAGCCCCTATGGACTTTGAAGTAGTGGACACAGCCCCTATTAACAACAGCAGCACAGCACAACACAGCCAGCCCCTATGGACTTTGAAGTAGTGGACAACAGCAGCACTACACTACACTACACTACACAGCCCTAACTCCCACCCTCCCTCTTCACTGTCCACAGCCGAGTGAGAAAATGGCGCCGACGTGGGTACCTTATATAGGATCCAAAACCCGCGAGACTCGGAAGGCGGGATGATGACGTTTTGCCTCGATTTCAGATCCGAGTCAGGCGGGAAAAGTCGAGCCTGATTCGGATCGGACTCGGATCGGGGGGGCTCGGGGGGGTTCGGATTTCAGAAATCCGAACCCGCTCACCCCTAATATATATATATATATATATATACTGCAAAAGATGGCCGGCACTCCACCAAAAAGCTGATACTTGCCCGGGTGCCCTCCAATGGAAAAACTGCCAAACATGTATGGAAATAACGGCGGCACTCACAGGACTTGTGTAAAGAAGACTCACAACTCAGGAAGGTCAAAGTTCAACGTTTCAGTCTGGCGACTTTTATCAAGAACTACAAACAAAAGATACAGTGCATACCTTTATACCCAGTGACATCCCATAGTGACAATGTACACCTGCTCACCACACTGCTGCTGGCGTCATCAACATGGGACAGAGCGCTTGCGCAATGATGCAATCGCGCACAGCGTGGTTACCATGGTGAGTAACCATGACGACTACATGTAAATACACAGAACAGGCTCTGCAACGAAAACGTGCTACAGTCCCCCCCGCTTGCACACTGGGGAGCAAGCACGCTGTCGCTGTAACAAGGCAGACACATAGCAATGCTGTGTGATGATTCATGGTGAAGTGGCAAAGCAAGCGGTGACATACAGATTAAACAACAATGCGAATACAGAAACAACAATATGATACATGCGGGTATTAACAACACAATTTCAATGTAATAAAGCGTCATAATAACGATCTTGCTACATAAGCAAGCATGTACCATGTAACATACATGATACCAACAGGTAAATGGCATATGTCTTGGGTAATCTTGAAAATCAGAACCCACAGGTCAAACATGTTATCCAACTCTAAAACGAGTGTGAAGCCAAGCAATGCATGTATACAAATATGTGTATATGGATAATCAATGTGTGAACTAGTGAGGATGGAATGACCTCCACATGACCAAAACTGAGCAGATAAAACCTTTAGACTAAAATGGAATGGTTCCTACCCTGCCAAACAGGAAAAATTGTGACAAATAAAGCTGATATGAAACAAATGGCAGGTCATAAGGCTCTGAAAGGTCCACCATGTAATATAAATTGGTGGATCCTAAAGGGGATTCCACAGTGCATATTACAAATAATAAATAATCAAAACACTGCCCGGCTGGATGTATCTGCCAAGAGTCCAACCACTGTGTGTGATAAGGAAAAGTAGCGGCAAATGCAACTAAAGAAAAAAGAAATTGATTACCACCTACATGGGGTTACACTTTCAGATTATCATAAAGAAAGAAAAATCCCCAGAGGCTTTAGGGTTAAGAATGTTCCCACCATTGGACGAAACAACATTGAGTTCTGTAAAAGATGGGTGGCAGTTCTAAATAAATGTTCGCTGGACCTCATCCTATTAGTTATAGAGGAATCCAGCAGAGAACTTAATATTATTCGTGATAAGATCAAATCATTTGACACGACATACAAAACCCATCTCATTAATGACAGTTCCAACAACTGGTTGGACAAATTAAACACCCAAGTTGAGGAATACAAAAGAGATTTAATTAAATACAAAAAAGACAAATTAGCAAAGGTGAACACGGACTACCAGGAACAGCGTGTATATTACTGGGTAACAGGGAGATCCCTTAATCCCAAATTCCAACGTAATCGCTTTAGGAACACTCGGCGACCCTTTGATACAGAAGGGTCCAGTGGTGCTAATTCATCACAAAGTGATCAGGATATCCCTTCTTCTGTACTCCCAATCACACAACGCCCCCCTTTAGGGGTAGCCACTCGAGCACAAAAAGGAAACGATCCCGCACTCGACGTGGTAAACAGGGGTCGAGGCAGACGGGTATACAAAAAGAAAACATAATCATTAATTTATCCTCCCGTGTCCTTACCATGACAGAATCCAAACTATTACAAAGAGGCCTTACATTCATCCCCACATGTTCCTTCAATAGCTTCCATTGGAAGAAAGATTTATGGAGATTAAACAGGAGTTTGAAGCTCAAGGAGTTCTTCAGCAATTCAGACTCTACATCCATTACAAAATCTAGTTCTCTTTTTAAAAAAGCCTCCTCCTTTGATCCCCCTTCTAATAATGCCTCTATTAAAAGTTTCATTAGAATGTTGGATTATGAGGTAAGCTCCCAATTCAAAGGGAGAACACCAGTTCGACACAATTTATCTAAGGATGAATATAATGCATTGATCTCTTTAGGGAAGGACAATTCTATAATTATCCGGTCAGCGGATAAAGGGGGCGCCATCGTCATTCAGAACAGAGACCAGTATAGTGGTGAAATTTATCGACAGTTGAAAATTGAAAAAACATATATTCCTCTCACCAGAGATCCTACCCTTCAAAAAACAACTCGATGATAGTTTAACACAGGCTCATGAACAGGGGTACATAAACAAAGATATTAAGGAGTTTCTGACGGTGGATAAACCCGTGGTTCCATTACTATACACACTACCCAAGATTCATAAATCACTCTCTGCACCTCCTGGCCGTCCCATAATCTCAGCTAGGGATAGCCTTTACAGCAACACGTCCAAATATTTAGATTCCTTTTTACAACCCCTCATTTTCCTTGAGCCCACATTCTTGAAAGATTCGAACACTCTTCTTGATAAATTGCACAATCTGAATAATCTTCCACATGATTTATTACTGTGCACGATAGACGTCAATTCACTTTACACCAGTATACCAGTAACAGGAGGGTTGTGATTACATGGGTGCCTTTTTGAGATCACATTCTAATTACAAAGGCCCCAATATAGATTTTTTCCTGTGTCTATTGAAACAGACCTTGAACAACAACTATTTTCTTTTCGACAATAAATTTTTTCTCCAGAAGAAGGGTTGTGCAATGGGTTCCCATGTGGCACCTTCCTTTGCCAATATCTACATGTTTTTTGTTGAAAAAGAACTTTTTCTCCACAATCCGGATTTCAACAAATTTCTAATCTTTTTTGTTCGATACATCGACGATATATTGGTCCTGTGGTCCGGCACGGAATTGGAATTCACCTCGGTCATGTCTAAGATCAATACCATGCATCAATACATCACCTTCACTCATGAACAAAGTCACAGCGATGCGCATTTTTTGGATATAAATATCCATTGGTCCGGTACCGATTTTCAGACCTCTATTTACCATAAGCCAACCGATAGCAATACCTTACTACATGCACAAAGCCATCACCCCACATCGCTCAAAAGAAGTCTCCCATATTCTCAGTTTTTACGGGCACTAAGAATCACCACTGATCCAGTTCAAGCTGAACAAGAAATTGATTGCATGATAACCAAATTTGTACAACGTGGGTACAGACTTAAGGATCTTACTGCAGCCAAATCCAAGGCAATTTCTGCACATAAAGTAACAGATAAAGGGATTAAAACATCAAGTAATAAAACAGATACAATGTTATTTGTTAACCAACATAACGTTGCCAGCAAATTTATCAACACCACTGCCAAATGTCTTTGGCCGTTAATCAATACCGACAATTCCATCATGTCCTTAAAAAATTCGAGGATTATGTTGGGCTACAAATGAGGGAAAAATTTAAAAGACTGGCTGGTACACAATGACATTAACTATGGTCCTGTCAGCCCTGAACAACACTTTTTATTCAAAAAACCAGGATGCTATCGGTGCACTGGTTGCACGACATGCAGTTTCATGGAAACCGGCCCAGATGTGGTACACCCACACTCAGGGAAACGCTTTCCCATCAGACATACACTAACATGCACTACCAAATGTGTGGTGTACATGATACGGTGCCCTTGTGGACTGGTTTACATCGGAAAGACCACTTGCACTGCCAGAATCAGAATGGCACAACATCGTACAGCTATTCGACAAGCATTAGAAGGAAAGGAAATAGACCAGCCAGTGGCTCGTCACTTCAAGTATTTCCGACATTCATTATCCACTCTGGTATACAAACTCATTGATCATGTCCCCATCAACAAACGAGGAGGGGATAGGGATAAAAAGCTGTTACAACTTGAAACATTTTGGATTCATAAAATGAACACCATATCACCATTTGGTCTCAATGAACAATTCTCTTTTTCCTGTTTTTTTTGAGGGTTTCCTCACATCACTGCCACATAATGCAGTTACACTTATACTCACAGGGTATTTGTTACCCACTTTTTCAGGCTTCATTTTTGCTTTGTCTATATTTATATGTTTGTAATTTTCATGTTGTAGTTTCAATGCCATGTGGTATTGTTTTGTATGGAGCTATCTGCTGTGTGGTGATTTGTTGTTGTCTCGGTTTCAGACATATGCAGGATGATCACACTTGGATTTATCATTCGTCTGCTACAGCCATACTACACTGGATACGCCTTATACCGTCTGATCTTTGAAGCTAAGCAGTGTAGGCCAGGCTAGTACTTGAATGGGAGACCATCTAGGAATACCTGGTGCTGTAACATGGAATTATCCTTATCTGAAGTTCATCCGGTTGCATTTGCCGCTACTTTTCCTTATCACACACAGTGGTTGGACTCTTGGCAGATACATCCAGCCGGGCAGTGTTTTGATTATTTATTATTTGTAATATGCACTGTGGAATCCCCTTTAGGATCCACCAATTTATATTACATGGTGGACCTTTCAGAGCCTTATGACCTGCCATTTGTTTCATATCAGCTTTATTTGTCACAATTTTTCCTGTTTGGCAGGGTAGGAACCATTCCATTTTAGTCTAAAGGTTTTATCTGCTCAGTTTTGGTCATGTGGAGGTCATTCCATCCTCACTAGTTCACACATTGATTATCCATATACACATATTTGTATACATGCATTGCTTGGCTTCACACTCGTTTTAGAGTTGGATAACATGTTTGACCTGTGGGTTCTGATTTTCAAGATTACCCAAGACATATGCCATTTACCTGTTGGTATCATGTATGTTACATGGTACATGCTTGCTTATGTAGCAAGATCGTTATTATGACGCTTTATTACATTGAAATTGTGTTGTTAATACCCGCATGTATCATATTGTTGTTTCTGTATTCGCATTGTTGTTTAATCTGTATGTCACCGCTTGCTTTGCCACTTCACCATGAATCATCACACAGCATTGCTATGTGTCTGCCTTGTTACAGCGACAGCGTGCTTGCTCCCCAGTGCGCAAGCGGGGGGGACTGTAGCACGTTTTCGTTGCAGAGCCTATTCTGTGTATTTACATGTAGTCGTCATGGTTACTCACCATGGTAACCACGCTGTGCGCGATTGCATCATTGCGCAAGCGCTCTGTCCCATGTTGATGACGCCAGCAGCAGTGTGGTGAGCAGGTGTACATTGTCACTATGGGATGTCACTGGGTATAAAGGTATGCACTGTATCTTTTGTTTGTAGTTCTTGATAAAAGTCGCCAGACTGAAACGTTGAACTTTGACCTTCCTGAGTTGTGAGTCTTCTTTACACAAGTCCTGTGAGTGCCGCCGTTAGTTCCATATATATATATATATATATATATATATATATATATAGATATACAACTTTTATCGATAGGGGCCCCCATATGTTTGTTGCCCATGGGCCCCCACAGTCCTTAATCCGGCCCTAATACACATCACCACAGGGGTTATGTTCGTCCTCTGGTTTTTTCCCAATTCAGTTATGGTGTATTTGCTGCTGAGCTGACTCTGACTGTGTCCTGCTAGTGCTCCGCTCGTCTCTGCTCCATTCCTCCGGGGATCGGGAAATGATGCCCCGCAGTCAGCTGTGGCTGTTGGGTCCCAGTGTCACTGACATGGTACTGCCGGCCCTCTTAGCCAATCGCAGGCTCCCCGGGCGCGTGTGTGTGACTGACATGACCTCTTAGCCAATCGCAGGCTCCCCGGGCGCGTGTGTGTGACTGACATGACCTCTTAGCCAATCGCAGGCTCCCCGGGCGCGTGTGTGTGACTGGTAGGAAGTGTAACATCACACCATGCATACTAATAAGCAACTCATTGTAATCTGTTGTTTTATGTAATAGACGGAAACTATTTAGAATAATAAAATTGTACTTAGAATGTTAAAGAAATGTATCAGGGGCAAAAAGAAAAAACCTGATCTGTTACTAATTCTGTTAATTTGGAGACTAGGAAAGAGCTGCCCAGTACTCTAGATGGCAATAGACCACCCCTAACGCCCAACACTGACCACATGGAAGACACAAGGGAGCGCATTACACAACACCCATTTCCAAAGGTGCCTGTTAGGTGTGTAGGTGGCCGGGGGCACTATCATGGTACCTGGGTGCCAGCAGCAGCTCCTCTTGTGTATGTAATTGCTGTGCTGTGTGCTGTGTACTGCGTTGCGTGCTGTGTGCTGTGCTGTGCTGCATGCTGTGTGCTGTGTGCTGTGTTCTGTGTTGTGCTGTGCTGTGTGCTCTGTGTGCTGTGTGCTGTGCTGTGCTCTGTGTGCAGTGCTGTGTGCTGTGTGCTGTGCTGTGCTCTGTGTGCAGTGCTGTGTGCTCTGTGCTGTGTGCTGTGCTGTGCTGTGTGCTGTGTGCTCTGTGTGCTGCGTGCTGTGTGCTGTGTGCTCTGTGTGCTGTGTGCTATGCTGTGCTCTGTGTGCAGTGCTGTGTGCTGTGTGCTCTATGTGCTGTGTGCTGTGTGCTGTGTGCTGTGCTCTGTGTGCAGTGCTGTGTGCTGTGTGCTCTGTGCTGTGTGCTGTGCTGTGCTCTGTGTGCAGTGCTGTGTGCTGTGTGCTGTGTGTGCTGTGTGTGCTGTGTGCTGTGCTCTGTGTGCAGTGCTGTGTGCTGTGTGCAGTGCTGTGTGCTCTGTGTGCTGTGTGCTGTGCGCTCTGTGTGCTGTGTGCTGTGTGCTCTGTGTGCTGCGTGCTGTGCTGTGCTGTGCTGTGCTGTGTGCTGTGTGCTCTGTGTGCTGCGTGCTGTGCTGTGCTGTGTGCTCTGTGTGCTGTGTTCTGTGTGCTGTGCTGTGCTCTGTGTGCAGTGCTGTGTGCTGTGCGCTGTGCTGTGTGCTCTGTGTGCTGTGTGCTGTGTGCTGTGCTGTGCTCTGTGTGCAGTGCTGTGTGCTGTGCACTGTGCTGTGTGCTCTGTGTGCTGTGTGCTGTGCTGTGCTCTGTGTGCAGTGCTGTGTGCTGTGTGCTCTGTGTGCTGTGTGCTGTGTGCTGTGCTCTGTGTGCAGTGCTGTGTGCAGTGCTGTGTGCTCTGTGTGCTGTGTGCTGTGTGCTGTGCGCTGTGCTGTGTGCTCTGTGTGCTGTGTGCTGTGTGCTGCGTGCTCTGTGTGCTGTGTGCTGCGTGCTGTGCTGTGCTGTGTGCTGTGTGCTCTGTGTGCTGTGTGCTGTGCTGTGCTCTGTGTGCAGTGCTGTGTGCTGTGTGCTGTGCGCTGTGCTGTGTGCTCTGTGTGCTGTGTGCTCTGTGTGCTGTGCGCTGTGCTCTGTGTGCTGTGTGCTGTGCTGTGCTCTGTGTGCAGTGCTGTGTGCTGTGTTGTGCTGTGTTGTGCTGTGTGCTGTGGCCCTGATTCAGAGCTGGACACTCTGACAGAGCGCTCGCTCTGAATCAGGGCCGTCCTTCTTATTTTTTAGAGTGGCCTCCTGGCTGCTCACATAGCTGTGGGTAACCATCAAGACCATCGGGCTTGTGACGAGACCCTTGTGGTAGGGTCTCGTAGCCGCAAGCCCCAGAAAGATTTCGGCTCTTACAGAGCCAGAATCTCTCCCACTGACATCACTCGTGATGTCAGTGGGGCTGTCCCCAAACGGAGGCATTCACATGGGAACTCCTCCATTGGGCAGCCACTCCCCTGGCCTGCCCTCCAAAGGGGGCGTGCTGTCACTCAACATCGACAGCACGCCCACTTTGGTGCGAGACCCGGAGCGACAGTTTGCCCGTCGCTATTTGTGTCTCGTGCATGCGCAAGACGGAGCCGGCTCCATCGTACGCATGCACACTGGGCCACCATCGACCCGCTTGCGAGCGCATAGCGCTCGCGAGCGGGTTTGAATCAGGCCCTGTGTGCTGTGTGCTGTGTGCTGTGTTGTGCTGTGTTGTGCTGTGTTGTGCTGTGTGCACCTGAGAGAGGGCCATGGCTTCATGGGGAAGGGCCAGGGAAGAGATAGGGGAGGCCAGGAGATGCTGGGGATAAATAGGGACATAATATAGTGCACCTGAGAGAGGGCCATGGCCTCATGGGGAAGGGCCAGGGAAGAGATAGGGGAGGCCAGGAGATGCTGGGGATAAATAGGGACATAATATAGTGCACCTGAGAGAGGGCCATGGCCTCATGGGGAAGGGCCAGGGAAGAGATAGGGGAGGCCAGGAGATGCTGGGGATAAATAGGGACATAATATAGTGCACCTGAGAGAGGGCCATGGCCTCATGGGGAAGGGCCAGGGAAGAGATAGGGGAGGCCAGGAGATGCTGGGGATAAATAGGGACATAATATAGTGCACCTGAGAGAGGGCCATGGCCTCATGGGGAAGGGCCAGGGAAGAGATAGGGGAGGCCAGGAGATGCTGGGGATAAATAGGGACATAATATAGTGCACCTGAGAGAGGGCCATGGCCTCATGGGGAAGGGCCAGGGAAGAGATAGGGGAGGCCAGGAGATGCTGGGGATAAATAGGGACATAATATAGTGCACCTGAGAGAGGGCCATGGCCTCATGGGGAAGGGCCAGGGAAGAGATAGGGGAGGCCAGGAGATGCTGGGGATAAATAGGGACATAATATAGTGCACCTGAGAAGGGCCAGGGAAGAGATAGAGGAGGCAGGAGATGCTGGGGATAAATAGGGACATAATATAGTGCACCTGAGAGAGGGCCATGGCCTCATGGGGAAGGGCCAGGGAAGAGATAGGGGAGGCCAGGAGATGCTGGGGATAAATAGTGACATAATATAGTGCACCTGAGAGAGGGCCATGGCCTCATGGGGAAGGGCCAGGGAAGAGATAGGAGAGGCCAGGAGATGCTGGGGATAAATAGGGACATAATATAGTGCACCTGAGATAGGGCCGTGGCCTCATGGGGAAGGGCCAGGGAAGAGATAGGGGAGGCCAGGAGATGCTGGGGATAAATAGGGACATAATATAGTGCACCTGAGAGAGGGCCATGGCCTCATGGGGAAGGACCAGGGAAGAGATAGGGGAGGCCAGGAGATGCTGGGGATAAATAGGGACATAATATAATGCACCTGAGATAGGGCCATGGCCTCATGGGGAAGGGCCAGGGAAGAGATAGGGGAGGCCAGGAGATGCTGGGGATAAATAGGGACATAATATAGTGCACCTGAGATAGGGCCATGGCCTCATGGGGAAGGGCCAAGGAAGAGATAGGGGAGGCCAGGAGATGCTGGGGATAAATAGGGACATAATATAGTGCACCTGAGAGAGGGCCATGGCCTCATGGGGAAGGGCCAGGGAAGAGATAGGGGAGGCCAGGAGATGCTGGGGATAAATAGGGACATAATATAGTGCACCTGAGAGAGGGCCATGGCCTCATGGGGAAGGGCCAGGGAAGAGATAGGAGAGGCCAGGGGATGCTGGTGATAAATAGGGACATAATATAGTGCACCTGAGAGAGGGCCATGGCCTCATGGGGAAGGGCCAGGGGAGAGATAGTGGAGGCCAGGAGATGCTGGGGATGAAATAAGAGGAAGCTACAAGCAAGAATGATAATAAACAGAAATATGACAGGCCCAAACAGCGCCCCCTGACCTGTGGTGCCCTATGCGATGTCACCGGCCGCACTGCCCTAGCTACGGCCCTGTTATTAGCAACTGGGTTCCATGCTGGATTAGGCCCTCTGTGCCCAGCATCAGGCTTTACATGGTACAGCATGGGAGCTACAATCCCGGCTCAGTGCTGCATATTTATATATAACATATACGTTATTTAGACCTTTGTACATCTCTTTATCAGTGCCCAGGGCTCATCGCTGGGCTGTACTAACGCATCCCTGCAGTACTGGGTCTCTGTGCTGTGGCTCTCCCCCAGTGCAGCGCAGCACACCGGGGGTTAAAACTACTGCCTGCCCTCAATGCTTGGGGTCCGGGGAGAGGGCTTTCCCTGTGGGCATGCACACAGTCCTGTACACCTGCCCCTTCCACCACACTAAGGCACTGGGACCCAGTGCTCCCGACTCCCAGCGTGCAGCTAAGCATAGTCCTACAGTACGGGACAAGTGTCCGTCTGCAGCGTCTTCATGCCGCCCTGTAGCACAGGGGCGCCGTGAGCTGCACTCCCGGTCCCCAGCAGTTGGCACACTGCTCTGCTGTCTGGGAACTACATCCTGGCTTCAGCGATAATCGTGGCTGCTGGAATGTGTCCAGGCCGCGGGACATCAAAACATTACGATGCATCATTTTACTCTCCCGGTGCCTAGCAACGGAATTACATTTTAAAATTGGCGCCTAGTACCGATAAACACCTTTAATGATGGCACCATGAACCGAGGGTTAACCCCTTCAGTGCTGCAGTGGCCATTCTATCCTCATGTGGTCGGGCTCCAGCCACTGTCACTGATCAGGTAACGGCAGTGGATTCTTATTGCGCATCACGGTCGTTCTGCATCACTGAGCAGGAACGTGGGACGATGTCCTTTCATGAGTCACCGGGCTGAAATGAGGAACTTCATGTTAGTGACTCAGACACAGGAGATTCCCAGCGGTGAGAGCCTGTCACTTTCAGCCAGTCTAAAAAAACCTTCCCTTCATCCTGACACTCTCTCCAACTACCGACCCATCTCTCTCCCTTTTGCCCCCAAATTCCTTGAGTGTATTATCTATAACCGCCTCACCGCATGTCTTACCTCCCACTTCCTCCCAGATATTCAGGCCCCCATTTAACAACGAAGGCAAATACTGGCAGAATTTTTAGTTTAGTATAACTGTGATACTAACGAAAGATTCTCTGGTATTCACCAATATTTACCCCTCAGCGAGGTCCTGCCAGCAATGGGGCTCAATGTAATGCGCTTGTGCGTTGGTCCGTCCGCGCATGTGCATGACACGGGGACCCGGCAGTGCCTGGATGGCTTCTCTGAAGCCGGAAAGGCACCACCATGTCCCCATTGCCGGCAATGGGGAGCGCATCACTCTCACCATCTAAAAGAACGATGCTTGACAAACAGTAGCAATCTTAGATTACCACGATTTGTTAAATCCAGAAAGGATGGCATAACCCCTTTAGCGAGGGGCCTCAGTCTGGCTTCCGTTCTCTCCACTCCACAGAAACTGCCTCACTAAAGTCACCAATGACCTCCTTGCTGCCAAATCCAAGGGCCACTACTCTCTGCTCATTCTCCTTGACCTCTCTGCTGCCTTTCACACTGTGGACCACCCTCTCCTGCTGCATATCCTTCACTCCCTTGGTCTACGTGACACTGCCCTCTCCTCACTGTCTTCCTACCTCTCTGACCGGTCCCTCTCTGTCTCCTCTCATGGCTTTTCTTCCCCCCCACAGCCTCTCACACAAGTTGTTCCCCAAGGTTCTGTTCATTTACCTCTCCTATTCTCCCTCTATATGTCCTCTCTGGGGGGCCTGTTCATCCTAACTAAAATATCGATGGAGGTAATTAGGTTTAGGGCTCGCATGGAGTTCTGCCTAATTACCAGAGGAATTCATCATTCCTCCTCTCCATCAGTATCTATTCCGAAAAGCTGTCATTTTTGCGATAACAGCTTTTTGGGAAACAGGGAAAAGTATCTATCTACACTAACTTACCGCAGCTGTAATCAGTGTCCAGCAGAACACAGTAAAGTTTAGAAAAAAAATACAGTTTTTTCTTTTTCTAAACTTTACTGTGATCTGCTTGGAGAACACTGTGTCAGAGAAGCCACCGGAGCCAGAGTAAGGACCAGGGAGTGCCGGAGAGAACTGAGGAGAAGCTTCCCAGCTGACAGCAGGTAAGTATAACTTCTGAACTGCAGTTATTCCTCTCCTGAGTAATTCAGCTTCTCCCGTCGGGTGACCGAAAAGCCGCCTGGGATTATCCCACTGCTATACCACCAATATATGTGACCGGATGGCTTCCAGCCCAGACTCCCAATCACAGGTTGAGGTTTCGATCCCCACTTGACCTTGGGGTATCAGGGATTCCTGCTTACTGTCAGTGACCGCCTGTCACTTACTCCGCCCACTGCGCCGTGGGTGTAATGATGCTGCCGCCACCAAACTCTACCGTCGGCGTTTGGAACCACTTATTAGGTACACTCAGGCTCCTACCTCGGTGCCTGGGACCACTCTGCTGCATATGCATCGACTAACTGCGGACATACTTCCTGATTGGTGTCGGTTGTTTCCTCCTGATCCCTCGCAATGGACCAGGCTCTGCACAGTAGCAGCAGAGGGCTTGAGCTTTGGAGACACCTGACTCAACCCAGAACAGTAAGAGAACGGAATAGCGTTTGGTGCAATTCTGTTGGACGCAGGATTCAGATGCAGTCGAGGTAAAGGCAAAAAGTGTTTATTGCTCAAAGTCTTAAAAAAGATCCTCCCTTCAGATTGAAGGGGAATATCAGCATACAAGATGTTATAGCAGTTCTTGTCCACACAGAATAAACAAGTATGTACACATACACAGGTTCACAGGCCCTGTATATATAATCAGTTTACAAAATACAGCATGGTGCAATCCTCCCACCGTTGGTCTTGTAAACCAATCAGACCATCTATCCCAAATGTACTTACCACTCACATCCCACAGGAGCTGGTCATTTACTTTCATCCTTTGATACATTTATCACACAGTGACAACTAGAGATGTGCGCCGACCCTCGTGTTTTGGTTTTGGATTTGGATCTCCCTTGGTTTTGGATCTGGATTGATTTTGTCAAAACCTCACCTACGTGTTTTGGTTTTGGATCTGGATTTTTTTCTTAAAAAAAAACAAACAGCTAAAATCACATAAAATGGGCCTTTTTTTTGTTCCTACAGTATTAATGACCTCAATAACATTTATTTCCACTAATTTCCAGTCAATTTTGACCACCTCACAGCTCAATAGGGGACCAGGAAGTGTGCTTTCCAAAAATAAATAAACAATTGACTTAAATAATGCTTTGCAAATCTTCTATAAAGGCATTTCCCAACCTGTAGAGGGACATAAAAAAAACATAGTTAGTGGCCTTCAAACTGCCGTTGTTCCCACTGTCCACTTAACCATATGAGATATATTGTGAACAAGCGGAACAGAGCAGCAAATGCAACATTTCAGACCTAAGGTTTAAGTGTTACATTGTGTCTTTCTTGAGCGCCATGCCTGCTTGCTGGGAGTGGATTTTTTTCATCCCAGAAGGGAACCAGGAAGCGTGCTTTCCAAAAATAAATAGACACTCGACTTAAATAATCGTTTGTAAACCTTCTGTTCTGTAACAGAGTTTTCCGACCTGTACAGGGACATTAAAAAAAACAGAGTAATGGTGCATACACACGATCAGATTTTTCCTTCAGATATGAACGATAACGATTTAAAAATCGTTCAGTCGTTCATATCTGAAGGAAAATCATTCATATCTGACATGCCTGAACGTTGGACGATCAACGATGCGCGTTCCCGTTTGTCAGATAATGATATCTGACATCTGATGGGTTTGCAGTCAGACTTGGACGATTCCATTCATTTTAATGCAGTCAAAAATCGTTCAATCGTTCAAATCTTTGGTAAAATCGTTCAAATCGTTTAATCGTTCAATCGTTCATCTGACAAATCTGACAAGTCTGACAAATCTGACCGTGTGTACGCTCCATTAGTTAGTGGCCTTCAAATTGCCATTGTTCCCACTGTCCACTTCTTCTTAGATACAATATGTGAATGTTAGAATGTGGAAGGCCAAAAATTGGGTGGACCACACATGGCTGAGTGATCAACCATGGCGACTGAATTAGTGTCATAAGAAGAGGAGGCTGCAAACTGGGTGTCATGTTATGAGTTGGCCATATGGGGTATGTTGCTGTTAAGGGCTCAGGCTGGTTATCAGTGGAAACATTAGTTGTTGTTATTCTGGGTTGCCATCTCCTGAAGGGTGTTTACCAACAGACAGAGACTACCTACCTATCAGCTCAGGCATAGACATTTCCTGAGGAACAGAGCTCTTTTCTCTGGAGTTAAGCCAAATAGGTAGGAGCCCCTGTACTTCCAACATCTGAAGCTCTTATCTCTCCACATCATCTATGATCGAAGAACAAAAATGTCATTGGGGACATCTAGCTCCTCTTTCTGTACCCTGCTTAGCCTTATTGGACAGGAAGTCCAGCATGGATGGTTTGGAAGAAGAAGGCCTAGCAACAGATGGGGATGGTCATTATCAAGACCTAGTCCCCCAGTGGGTGTAGTCTGGGAGGTATTGGTTGGCATGCAGGCAGAAGAATAACAAAGGCCTCCATGTTGTCTGTGCTTACTATTCCGTATTTCAGTTTGCGATTCAGGTAGGAATAAAGTCAGCTACAGAACACAGTGACAGAATCACTGGATGTCTTAGTGCATTCAGGTCAAATACGATCCATGAATTCCCAGACAGATTCCGGACAGATGAATCCTTTGCTTGTAATAATCTTTGGTAATTTCTGGCAAAGGTATGTGTTATAGCCAGACACTTTAAAGGCTGTAACTTTGAACTGCTTTATAGAAAACATGTGAATGAAACCTTTCCACACTGCAGAACATGATGGAGAATCCCTTGAAGTTCAGCACCTAGAGCATCTTTTTTTTCATGTTGTCTGAGGCCTCTCCTGACTGTGAAGAAAGATTCTCCACACTGTAGTCTTCCATTGTGACTTTTAATGGTGAAATGAGACAATTCACATCCAGAAGGTGACTCTTATGTTTAGTCGTGGTATCAGTCTCTCTTTTGGCAGAATTCGGCTTTAGTTTATTTACAAATATAGGCTTTAGTTTTTTAGAGCATATATAACTTGGTAAGCTGTTAGGATAACATTTCTGCTATGTTTAAGATTAAAAAATAAACTTTTTGTAACCCAATAACTTAAAAAAAAAGTTTTCATTGCAATATTCATGCAGCCCCTTGACAGACAGCAGCACAGCACCCCTGCGGAGCTATGCCAATGATAGGTGTGGCTGACACGCACACAAAAAAAACTGTTTATTTATTATTTTGGGCAGCAGCCCCTCGACAGACAGGAGCACAGCACCCCTGCACAGCTACGCTGATGACAGTGACAGCCAGATGTAAAATTGATAATAAATTAATTTAAAAACAATTCATTGGGTGCAGCCCCTGGCTGTTAAATTGATGATAAATTCATTTAAAAACAATTCATTGGTTCCTAAACCAACCATAACATTAATTTAAAATGTCAGGCAGCAATGCCCCAACCAGCACATAATGGAAAGGAAAAAGGTGCAGGATGGAATAGTCCTTGGGCCCTCCCACCCACCTTTATGTTGTATACGAAACAGGACAGTTTAACAAACCAATCATTTCAGCGACAAGGACCGCCAATTGTGGCTGAAATTATTGGTTTGTTTGGATCCCCCATAAAACAAGCTACCAATGTGCATTGGACATGGAAATGAAAATGATCCCATACATAAACTGGCTTTACATTACTAGTTGTCGTCGTCCTCGTCCTCATCATCCCCATCAGTGTGTACAGCCTCTCCACACAATATTAATTCATCCCCGCTGGAATCCACAATAGGCGCCTCTGTAATTTTTTTATGTAATTGCTGGTAGAGGTCTTCCTCGTGGAATTTGTAATTCATTTTAATGAACATCATCTTTTCCACATTTTGAGGAAGTAACCTCCTACACCGATCACTGACAAGGTTGCCAGCTGCACTGAAAACTCTTTCGGAGTACACACTGGAGGGTGGGCAACTTAAGTAATGCAAAGCCAGTCTGTGTATGCGTCAAATTGCCTCTTTTTCCTGCCAGTACTGAAAGGGACTGTCTGACATGTCTAATAGGATGTTATCTCTGAAATAGTCCTCCACCATTCTGTGAATGGGGACCGCATCATACATAGTCATGGTAGAAGACATGTCACTAGTAGGCAGCTCTCTCAGGCCCGACCAGATGTCATTTTTTGGTGAATGATCTGCATGACCAGCAGGCATTCTGTAAGGAAAATTTAGTTTTTTCCTGGCAGCTGTTGAAACTGAAGGAGGAGATGATGGCGTTTCACGTGCGGCTGCAGCTGACAATTTTTTGACCAACAGCTCTTTGCACAGTTTTAGATTTTGGTCTGTTGGAAAAAAAACTCACAAGGTAGGACTTAAACCTAGGATCCAGAATGGTGGCCAAAATATAGTTTTCAGATTTCAATAGATTGACAACTCTTGGATCCTGGTGAACTGAATCAAGGGCTTGATCCACCAGTCTGACATACTTTGCGCAATCGCTCCGTTTCAGCTCCTCCTTTAGTTTCTCTAGCTGTTTTTGCAAATTATTCTCCACTGCACTTGAGTAAGGTGCATTCCCCTTCCACGGCCTATGTCATAGTCCATTGTATAGCCCTGGATGGCCTTTTGCTATCCCTCCATCCGCTGAAGCATATAGAGGGTAGAATTCCACCGTGTTACTACCTCTTGCTTCTGCTGATGGACAGGCAAATTTAACTGTACCTGCTGGTCATGCAATCTTTGACAAGCAGTCGCCGAATGTCTAAAATGTCTGGATATTTTGCAGGCCACCGAGAGCATCTCCTGCATGACCGTGGTTAAGCCTAACACGCTCGCACAGAAGAAAAAATATAAGACACTTTTATAAAAAATTTTTGGAGAATGACTGGAGTCGGGCAGCACAAGGTTGTTGCAACGTGCGTTGCTGGCTGGTTCTTGTGCGCTATTGCAGTTAAGTCTAACACCCATGAGCACACACAGAAGAAAAAAATATAAGACACTTTTATTGTTTGTTTTTTTTGGAGCACGACTGGAGTCAGGCAGCACAAGGTTGTTATAAAAGACACTTTGATTTGTTTTCTTTTGGAGTCCAGAACTTGGGCTGAGATGGACACAGCACAAGCCCAGGACACAGCAGACAGCCCAGATGGATGAGCAGACAGCACAGTGACCAGAGACCAGAATGGATCAGCACCAGCCCAGGACACAGCAGATAGCACCAGCACATCTCCCAGCCCTACATTACCCACCCTCCCTGTTCAGTCTCCACAGCCGGAGTGAAATGGCGGCCCTTATATACTGACCACTGCCTCACCTCCACAGTGTCTCTCCACTCCAACCCCCATATATGTCCAGCACACTCCCACCAGACCTCTCCTGTCCTCCTCTGACCACTGCCTCACCTCCACAATGTCTCTCCACTCCAACCCCCATATATGTCCAGCACACTCCCACCAGCCCTCTCCTGTCCTCCTCTGACCACTGCCTCACCTCCACAGTGTCTCTCCACTCCAGCCCCCATATATGTCCAGCACACTCCCACCAGCCCTCTCCTGTCCTCCTCTGACCACTGCCTCACCTCCACAGTGTCTCGCCACTCCAACTCCCATATATGTCCAGCACACTCCCACCAGCCCTCTCCTGTCCTCCTCTGACCACTGCCTCACCTCCACAATGTCTCTCCACTCCAACCCCCATATATGTCCAGCACACTCCCACCAGCCCTCTCCTGTCCTCCTCTGACCACTGCCTCACCTCCACAATGTCTCTCCACTCCAACCCCCATATATGTCCAGCACACTCCCACCAGCCCTCTCCTGTCCTCCTCTGACCACTGCCTCACCTCCACAGTGTCTCGCCACTCCAACTCCCATATATGTCCAGCACACTCCCACCAGCCCTCTCCTGTCCTCCTCTGACCACTGCCTCACCTCCACAATGTCTCTCCACTCCAACCCCCATATATGTCCAGCACACTCCCACCAGCCCTCTCCTGTCCTCCTCTGACCACTGCCTCACCTCCACAGTGTCTCTCCCACTCCAACCCCCATATATGTCCAGCACACTCCCGCCAGCCCTCTCCTGTCCTCCTCTGACCACAGCCTCACCTCCAGTGTCTCTCCACTCCAACCCCCATATATGTCCAGCACACTCCCGCCAGCCCTCTCCTGTCCTCCTCTGACCACTGCCTCAACTATACAGTGGTCACTTCTTCTCATGCTCACCTCCATTCTCACACTTGCCTTGGTGCCTCAATCCTCTGTAACTCATTCCCTTGCCCAGTCTCCTCAGCTTTAGATGGGCCCTTAAGACTGAATGTTCTATGAATGTGTACCAGCCCTCCTCATCTCTCACCACTCATCTTATCAACCCTTACACCGTGTACTGTATCTTTTCCACCCTCCAACTCTTCCCTTTAGAATGTAAGCTCTTAAGGGCAGTGCCCTCTACTGTCTTGTTCTCCCAGCAGCAAAATCCATGCCATTGGTGCACCGCCCCATTGTCTGCCTATTTACCTTCCATGGCTCAGACACTGCTCGCCCATACGTTGGGTACAGGGTCATCGAGTACTGAACTTCCACCGTGAGACTCAGCATTGTATGCACCTTCTAGCAATAGTGTGTAGCCGCATCCCTGCCCTGTTACTTGTATTACCCAGTCATAGTAACATTGGTACTTAGGCTATGCTTACCTACTGTGTACTGTACTTCTGCTCTGTGACTCTATGATTCTGCTGTTTCTATGTTTATTCCCTTGTACGGTGCTACAAGTAATAATAAGGAGGGGGGTTCTGAAAGCTTGAGTGTGGCCAGTCCATGAAGATACATAATAAGCAATTATCCAGTTTTAGTGTATTGTGTGTCATACATAGTGTATTGTGTGTCATAATTCCAGCATATACAGGACCAGCGATCACAGTAACCCATTATATGTGTCATACATAGTGTATTGTGTGTCATAATTCCAGCATATACAGGACCAGTGATCACAGTAACCCATTATACGTGTCATACATAGTGTATTGTGTGTCATAATTCCAGCATATACAGAACCAGTGATCACAGTAACCCATTATATGTGTCATACATAGTGTATTGTGTGTCATAATTCCAGCATATACAGAACCAGTGATCACAGTAACCCATTATATGTGTCATACATAGTGTATTGTGTGTCATAATTCCAGCATATACAGGACCAGTGATCATAGTAACCCATTATATGTGTCATACTTAGTGTATTGTGTGTCATAATTCCAGCATATACAGAACCAGTGATCACAGTAACCCATTATATGTGTCATACATAGTGTATTGTGTGTCATGATTCCAGCATATACAGGACCAGTGATCATAGTAACCCATTATATGTGTGTCATACATAGTGTATTGCGTGTCATAATTCCAGCATATACAGGACCAGTGATCACAGTAACCCATTATATGTGTCATACATAGTGTATTGTGTGTCATAATTCCAGCATATACAGGACCAGCGATCACAGTAATTCATTATATGTGTCATACATAGTGTATTGTGTGTCATAATTCCAGCATATACAGGACCAGTGATCACAGTAACCCACTGTATGTGTCATACATAGTGTATTGTGTGTCATAATTCCAGCATATACAGGACCAGTGATCACAGTAATTCATTATATGTGTTATACATAGTGTATTGTGTGTCATAATTCCACCATATACAGGACCAGTGATCACAGTAACCCATTATATGTGTCATACATAGTGTATTGTGTGACACAATTCCAGCATATACAGGACCAGTGATCACAGTAACCCATTATATGTGTCATACATAGAGTATTGTGTGTCATAATTCCAGCATATACAGGACCAGTGATCACAGTAACCCATTATATGTGTCATACATAGTGTACTGTGTGTCATAATTCCAGCATATACAGGACCAGCGATCACAGTAACCCATTATATATGTGTCATACATAGAGTATTGTGTCATAATTCCAGCATATACAGGACCAGTGATCACAGTAACCCATTATATGTGTCATACGTAGTGTATTGTGTCACAATTCCAGCATATACAGGACCAGTGATCACAGTAACCCATTATATGTGTCATACATAGTGTATTGTGTGTCATAATTCCAGCATATACAGGACCAGTGATCACAGTAACCCATTATATGTGTCATACATAGTGTATTGTGTGTCATAATTCCAGCATATACAGGACCAGCGATTACAGTAACCCATTACATGTGTCATGCATAGTGTATTGTGTGTCATAATTCCAGCATATACAGGACCAGTGATCACAGTAACCCATTATATGTGTCATACATAGTGTATTGTGTGTCATAATTCCAGCATATACAGGACCAGTGATCACAGTAACCCATTATATGTGTCATACATAGTGTATTGTGTGTCATAATTCCAGCATATACAGGACCAGTGATCACAGTAACCCATTATATGTGTCATACATAGTGTATTGTGTGTCTATAATTCCAGCATATACAGGACCAGCGATCACAGTAACCCATTATATGTGTCATACATAGTATATTGTGTGTAATAATTCCAGCACATACAGGACCAGTGATCACAGTAACCCATTATATGCTTCATACATAGTGTATTGTGTGTCATAATTCCAGCATATACAGGACCAGCGATCACAGTAACCCATTATATGTGTCATACATAGTGTATTGTGTGTCATAATTCCAGCATATACAGGAACAGTGATCACAGTAGCCCATTATATGTGTCATACATAGTGTATTGTGTGTCATAATTCCTGCATATACAGGACCAGAGATCACAGTAACCCATTATATTTGTCATACATAGTGTATTGTGTGTCATAATTCCAGCATATACAGGACCAGCGATCACAGTAACCCATTATATGTGTCATACATAGTGTATTGTGTCATAATTCCTGCATATACAGGACCAGCGATCACAGTAACCCATTATATGTGTCATACATAGTGTTTTGTGTGTCATAATTCCAGCATATACAGGAACAGTGATCACAGTAGCCCATTATATGTGTCATACATAGTGTATTGTGTGTCATAATTCCTGCATATACAGGACCAGAGATCACAGTAACCCATTATATGTGTCATACATAGTGTATTGTGTGTCATAATTCCAGCATATACAGGACCAGTGATCACAGTAACCCATTATATGTGTCATACATAGTGTATTGTGTGTCATAATTCCAGCATATACAGGACCAGTGATCACAGTAACCATTATATGTGTCATACATAGTGTATTGTGTGTCATAATTCCAGCATATACAGGACTAGTGATCACAGTAACCCATTATATGTGTCATACATAGTGTATTGTGTGTCATAATTCCAGCATATACAGGACCAGAGATCACAGTAACCCATTATATGTGTCATACATAGTGTATTGTGTGTCATAATTCCAGCATATACAGGACCAGAGATCACAGTAACCCATTATATGTGTCATACATAGTGTATTGTGTGTCATAATTCCAGCATATACAGGACCAGTGATCACAGTAACCCATTATATGTGTCATACATCCACCATATACAGGACCAGAGATCACAGTAACCCATTATATGTGTCATACATTGTGTATTGTGTGTCATATATCCAGAATATACAGGACCAGTGATCACAGTAACCCATTATATGTGTCATACATAGTGTATTGTGTGTCATAATTCCAGCATATACAGGACCAGAGATCACAGTAACCCATTATATGTGTCATACATAGTGTATTGTGTGTCATAATTCCAGCATATACAGGACCAGAGATCACAGTAACCCATTATATGTGTCATACATAGTGTATTGTGTGTCATAATTCCAGCATATACAGGACCAGAGATCACAGTAACCCATTATATGTGTCATACATAGTGTATTGTGTGTCATAAATCCAGCATATACAGGACCAGCGATCACAGTAACCCATTATATGTGTCAAACATAGTGTATTGTGTGTAATAATTCCAGCATATACAGGACCAGTGATCACAGTAACCCATTATATGTGTCATACATCCACCATATACAGGACCAGAGATCACAGTAACCCATTATATGTGTCATACATTGTGTATTGTGTGTCATATATCCAGAATATACAGGACCAGTGATCACAGTAACCCATTATATGTGTCATACATAGTGTATTGTGTGTCATATATCCAGAATATACAGGACCAGTGATCACAGTAACCCATTATATGTGTCATACATAGTGTATTGTGTGTCATAATTCCAGCATATACAGGACCAGAGATCACAGTAACCCATTATATGTGTCATACATAGTGTATTGTGTGTCATAATTCCAGCATATACAGGACCAGTGATCACAGTAACCCATTATATGTGTCATACATAGTGTATTGTGTGTCATAATTCCAGCATATACAGGACCAGCGATCACAGTAACCCATTATATGTGTCATACATAATGTATTGTGTGTCATAATTCCAGCATATACAGGACCAGTGATCACAGTAACCCATTATATGTGTCATACATAGTGTATTGTGTGTCATAATTCCATCATATACAGGACCAGTGATCACAGTAACCCATTATATGTGTCATACATAGTGTATTGTGTGTCATAATTCCAGCATATACAGGACCAGTGATCACAGTAACCCTATATATGTGTCATACATAGTGTAGTGTGTGTCATAATTCCAGCATATACAGGACCAGTGATCACAGTAACCCATTATATGTGTCATACATAGTGTATTGTGTGTCATAATTCCTGCATATACAGGACCAGAGATCACAGTAACCCATTATATGTGTCATACATAGTGTATTGTGTGTCATAATTCCAGCATATACAGGACCAGTGATCACAGTAACCCATTATATGTGTCATACATAGTGTATTGTGTGTCATAATTCCAGCATATACAGGACCAGTGATCACAGTAACCCTATATATGTGTCATACATAGTGTATTGTGTGTCATAATTCCAGCATATACAGGACCAGTGATCACAGTAACCCATTATATGTGTCATACATAGTGTATTGTGTGTCATAATTCCTGCATATACAGGACCAGTGATCACAGTAACCCATTATATGTGTCATACATAGTGTATTGTGTGTCATAATTCCAGCATATACAGGACCAGTGATCACAGTAACCCATTATATGTGTCATACATAGTGTATTGTGTGTCTATAATTCCAGCATATACAGGACCAGTGATCACAGTAACCCATTATATGTGTCATACATAGTATATTGTGTGTAATAATTCCAGCACATACAGGACCAGTGATCACAGTAACCCATTATATGCTTCATACATAGTGTATTGTGTGTCATAATTCCAGCATATACAGGACCAGCGATCACAGTAACCCATTATATGTGTCATACATAGTGTATTGTGTGTCATAATTCCAGCATATACAGGAACAGTGATCACAGTAGCCCATTATATGTGTCATACATAGTGTATTGTGTGTCATAATTCCTGCATATACAGGACCAGAGATCACAGTAACCCATTATATTTGTCATACATAGTGTTTTGTGTGTCATAATTCCAGCATATACAGGACCAGCGATCACAGTAACCCATTATATGTGTCATACATAGTGTATTGTGTCATAATTCCTGCATATACAGGACCAGCGATCACAGTAACCCATTATATGTGTCATACATAGTGTTTTGTGTGTCATAATTCCAGCATATACAGGAACAGTGATCACAGTAGCCCATTATATGTGTCATACATAGTGTATTGTGTGTCATAATTCCTGCATATACAGGACCAGAGATCACAGTAACCCATTATATGTGTCATACATAGTGTATTGTGTGTCATAATTCCAGCATATACAGGACCAGTGATCACAGTAACCCATTATATGTGTCATACATAGTGTATTGTGTGTCATAATTCCAGCATATACAGGACCAGTGATCACAGTAACCATTATATGTGTCATACATAGTGTATTGTGTGTCATAATTCCAGCATATACAGGACTAGTGATCACAGTAACCCATTATATGTGTCATACATAGTGTATTGTGTGTCATAATTCCAGCATATACAGGACCAGAGATCACAGTAACCCATTATATGTGTCATACATAGTGTATTGTGTGTCATAATTCCAGCATATACAGGACCAGAGATCACAGTAACCCATTATATGTGTCATACATAGTGTATTGTGTGTTATAATTCCAGCATATACAGGACCAGTGATCACAGTAACCCATTATATGTGTCATACATCCACCATATACAGGACCAGAGATCACAGTAACCCATTATATGTGTCATACATTGTGTATTGTGTGTCATATATCCAGAATATACAGGACCAGTGATCACAGTAACCCATTATATGTGTCATACATAGTGTATTGTGTGTCATAATTCCAGCATATACAGGACCAGAGATCACAGTAACCCATTATATGTGTCATACATAGTGTATTGTGTGTCATAATTCCAGCATATACAGGACCAGAGATCACAGTAACCCATTATATGTGTCATACATAGTGTATTGTGTGTCATAAATCCAGCATATACAGGACCAGCGATCACAGTAACCCATTATATGTGTCATACATAGTGTATTGTGTGTAATAATTCCAGCATATACAGGACCAGTGATCACAGTAACCCATTATATGTGTCATACATCCACCATATACAGGACCAGAGATCACAGTAACCCATTATATGTGTCATACATTGTGTATTGTGTGTCATATATCCAGAATATACAGGACCAGTGATCACAGTAACCCATTATATGTGTCATACATAGTGTATTGTGTGTCATATATCCAGAATATACAGGACCAGTGATCACAGTAACCCATTATATGTGTCATACATAGTGTATTGTGTGTCATAATTCCAGCATATACAGGACCAGAGATCACAGTAACCCATTATATGTGTCATACATAGTGTATTGTGTGTCATAATTCCAGCATATACAGGACCAGTGATCACAGTAACCCATTATATGTGTCATACATAGTGTATTGTGTGTCATAATTCCAGCATATACAGGACCAGCGATCACAGTAACCCATTATATGTGTCATACATAATGTATTGTGTGTCATAATTCCAGCATATACAGGACCAGTGATCACAGTAACCCATTATATGTGTCATACATAGTGTATTGTGTGTCATAATTCCATCATATACAGGACCAGTGATCACAGTAACCCATTATATGTGTCATACATAGTGTATTGTGTGTCATAATTCCAGCATATACAGGACCAGTGATCACAGTAACCCTATATATGTGTCATACATAGTGTAGTGTGTGTCATAATTCCAGCATATACAGGACCAGTGATCACAGTAACCCATTATATGTGTCATACATAGTGTATTGTGTGTCATAATTCCTGCATATACAGGACCAGAGATCACAGTAACCCATTATATGTGTCATACATAGTGTATTGTGTGTCATAATTCCAGCATATACAGGACCAGTGATCACAGTAACCCATTATATGTGTCATACATAGTGTATTGTGTGTCATAATTCCAGCATATACAGGACCAGTGATCACAGTAACCCTATATATGTGTCATACATAGTGTATTGTGTGTCATAATTCCAGCATATACAGGACCAGTGATCACAGTAACCCATTATATGTGTCATACATAGTGTATTGTGTGTCATAATTCCTGCATATACAGGACCAGTGATCACAGTAACCCATTATATGTGTCATACATAGTGTATTGTGTGTCATAATTCCAGCATATACAGGACCAGCGATCACAGTAACCCATTATATGTGTCATACATAGTGTATTGTGTGTCATAATTCCAGCATATACAGGACCAGTGATCACAGTAACCCATTATATGTGTCATACATAGTGTATTGTGTGTCATAATTCCAGCATATACAGGACCAGTGATCACAGTAACCCTATATATGTGTCATACATAGTGTATTGTGTGTCATAATTCCATCATATACAGGACCAGCGATCACTGTAACCCATTATATGTATCATACATAGTGTATTGTGTGTAATAATTCCATCATATACAGGACCAGCGATCACTGTAACCCATTATATGTGTCATACATAGTGTAGTGTGTGTCATAATTCCAGCATATACAGGACCAGTGATCACAGTAACCCATTATATGTGTCATACATAGTGTATTGTGTGTCATAATTCCAGCATATACAGGACCAGAGATCACAGTAACCCATTATATGTGTCATACATAGTGTATTGTGTGTCATAATTCCAGCATATACAGGACCAGTGATCACAGTAACCCATTATATGTGTCATACATAGTGTATTGTGTGTCATAATTCCAGCATATACAGAACCAGTGATCACAGTAACCCATTATATGTGTCATACATAGTGTATTGTGTGTCATAATTCCAGCATATACAGGACCAGTGATCACAGTAACCCTATATATGTGTCATACATAGTGTATTGTGTGTCATAATTCCAGCATATACAGGACCAGTGATCACAGTAACCCATTATATGTGTCATACATAGTGTATTGTGTGTCATAATTCCAGCATATACAGGACCAGTGATCACAGTAACCCATTATATGTGTCATACATAGTGTATTGTGTGTCATAATTCCAGCATATACAGGACCAGCGATCACAGTAACCCATTATATGTGTCATACATAGTGTATTGTGTGTCATAATTCCTGCATATACAGGACCAGTGATCACAGTAACCCATTAGATGCAGCAGTAGGACCATCTTGCCTGATCTGAATGTTATTATGTTGGATGTGTGCACCTCTCCTGAGAATGGGAGTAATTCCGGGAGTCTGGGGGAGCAGCAGAGGAACCTAGCACTGCCCTGGACTTGAGAGGGGGTTTTCCAGGCAACCGTAAACCCCCCCCCCCCCCCCTGTGTTTGCGTATGAATAATAATAGTATAGAAAGCTGTGATATTCCATCACTCATGTTATATTTAAGACATCAATAAGGCTGATCAAACAGGAAGTTTTATTTAGTGAAATTGGGGTAGAAAGTGGTCATGGGGGCGGGTGTTAGGCTTTAAGGATTATGGACGAGGTTTATCCATATAATTATAATTTCTATATATAATGGTAATAAGTAATTATTGGGGCTCTGTGTCACTCCAATAGAAGTACTGTATGTTCCTGCAAAGTCTATAAAGTAGTTTGGACCTGACATATAATATTACAGCATGTAGGTACATTACACTGTCTAAGCTTTTTGGACCTTGATAAATGTGACAATATCACAGTCCTGCGAGGGGCCCATCTATGACTGATCGCTATCGCAATGTGATCTGGACATGACATTACCGCCAATGATCGCACTGCAAGCTGCGCTCATACTGGTGCCATGTATCATCGGGCACCCCCAGGGACAGGGACCACGAAAGGAGCCTGCAGGGCTACTGCGCACACGCAGTCCCGCTGACTACACATGTGCGGCCGCCATTGCCGGCTAATTGTGCATGGTGTAGCCCATAGGCTACAGCGACTAATGCCGTCCTCAGATTGCGGCAGCACTGCACTCCGGATGTTGGTAAATCTGGCAGCATAGAGACTTATGGGGGCAGTGGCTGCCGGCGGGGATGGCGGGATGACAGCCGCTATCGGCGGTATCCTCTGTGGTCTCTCTCTCATACATCCGGGGGGAACATAATATTTGCAGCTAACCCCCAAAAACAGTTGTTTTGGGGGATTAAGCCACAAGTGCACAATGATAAATGGGATGTACTAAGCATCGCCTCTCTTCGGGTACATACTGCGACTGATTACCGCGGTATGTACCTAGAAATGTGATTACATTGCTCTCCCGATAAGAAGTGTCCATTGCGATGCTCCCACCACAGGGACTTTCAGGTTCAACACCCAGAGGTCCCTCTGCCGTCCTTCTGCGCATGCAGAGAAGGTCACCGGCCACGGGGGTGATGGGAGGGATCCAATCAGATCCCTCTCAGAATAACGCTACCTGAAGGTGGCGTTACCTACTGGGACGAAGCGATTCCGGTGCTTAGTACATATGTAAAAACCCGGCATTTTCAGCTTTAGTACATCCCGGCCTAAGTTTTTTGCTGCTGAGGTATCCGCTCTGGTACTCTCCTAATACTCCGCTAATGCAGAAACCCACCAAAAATGGCTGCTCTCGAGTGCCTGATAAATAATCGCCTGCACGTGCGCCTCCCCCCAATTATTCTCCTCTCAGACAGAAGAGCCAATTATAGGGTTACGCATCTCTGTCTGGTAATTTGCTGATCAACACGGGAATTTTTTCTGTCTGAAAGGGTCACTGGGGGGTTCAGGCTGCGACCGGCAAAAGGACCCGGAACTCAAATGCCGGGTAAAGGCCGTTTTTGCAAAAATTCTGTCTAAAAGTGGTATTAGGCGCAGCTCTAGGTTGCGGCAAATACTTGACCTGCTAAGCGCACATTGCGCCTGGTAATGACCTCCTGTCTGCCGTCCGCTCCTGCAATTTTTTGCTGAGCGCTGATAGGAAATGTCAGTGTATCTTTTGGGGGGTGTCAGGCTGATTTCCCCAAATCTGACAACACCTTTCGCCCATTTGAGTTTCGCCGGGACGCGTTTTCGCATCCTTTGCAATTGAATAGGGCGAAAAGCGGTGACGAGCGCGATACTTTTCCAGAGCCAAAACCAGCGATGACCGCTGAAAGTGCACCATGCAAAAACTCTGGGACTTTTCGCCGGCAACTGAATACGGCCCTAAGGGGTACATTTAATTTATTAAAGTGAGAGTTTTTAGAAGTGAGTTTTAGAAGTGATGTTACCCATAGCAACCAATCAGATTCTACTTAACAGTTGACTAGCACTTTCTAGAAGATAATAGCCAGAATCTGATTGGTTGCTATGGGCAACATCACTTCTAAAACTCACTTCTGAAAACTCTCACTTTAGTAAATTTACCCCCTAGCTATCTCTGGGCGAAGCGCCTATATAGTTAAGGGATGTCACTGATTAGGTGCAGGTTATATAATGTATATATAATTAGGGGATGTCACTGATTAGGTGCAGGTAATATGCGCTGTAATTGGGGATGTTTGTGACTTTAGCTTGGAGAAAGTGACAGGTGTGTATTCTTGCAGACCCTCCCTCCCCTCATTTCCTCTGGAACTCCCCCTGTGTTCCTCATTCCACTGCTGTAGTTGGGCTGAGGACGGCTCTGACTTAGTCACAGTGACCGGGGGAGGACGGTGGTTCTATGCTGTGTATCCCCTGAATGGCTAGTGTGAGACTCATTGGAAGTAGGTAAGTACCTCTATGCTAGGCTATGTATGAGGAGGGGGTATGTACCTACAGTATGTGCCAGGCTGTGTATGGGGTGGGGGATGTATGTCTATACCAGGCTGTGTATGGGGTGGGGGTATGTATGTATGTGCCAGGCTGTGTATGGGGTGAGGGTATGTACCTCTGTACCAGGCTGTGTATGGGGTGAGGGTATGTACCTCTGTGCCAGGCTGTGTATGGGGTGAGGGTATGTACCTCTGTACCAGGCTGTGTATGGGGTGAGGGTATGTAACTCTGTGCCAGGCTGTGTATGGGGCGGGGGTATGTATGTCTGTGCCAAGCTGTGTATGGGGTGGGGTATGTACCTCAGTGCCAGACTGTGTATGGGGTGGGTATGTACGTCTGTGCCAGGCTGTGTATGGGGTGGGGTATGTACCTCTGTGCCAGACTGTGTATGGGGTGGGGTATGTACGTCTGTGCCAGGCTGTGCATGGGGTGGGGGTATGTACGTCTGTGCCAGGCTGTGTATGGGGCGGGGTATGTACGTCTGTGCCAGGCTGTGTATGGGGTGGGGTATGTACCTCAGTGCCAGACTGTGTATGGGGTGGGTATGTACGTCTGTGCCAGGCTGTGTATGGGGTGGGGTATGTACCTCTGTGCCAGACTGTGTGTGGGGTGGGGTATGTACGTCTGTGCCAGGCTGTGCATGGGGTGGGGGTATGTACGTCTGTGCCAGGCTGTGTATGGGGCGGGGTATGTACGTCTGTGCCAGGCTGTGTATGGGGTGGGGTATGTACGTCTGTGCCAGGCTGTGTATGGGGTGGGGGTATGTACCTCTGTGTCAGGCTGTGCATGGGGTGGGGGTATGTACGTCTGTGCCAGGCTGTGCATGGGGTGGGGTATGTACGTCTGTGCCAGGCTGTGTATGGGGTGGGGTATGTACGTCTGTGCCAGGCTGTGTATGGGGTGGGGGAATGTACGTCTGTGCCAGGCTGTGCATGGGGTGGGGGTATGTAACTCTGTGTCAGACTGTGTATGGGGTGGGGATATGTACGTCTGTGCCAGGCTGTGTATGGGGTGGGGGCATGTACGTCTGTGCCAGGCTGTGCATGGGGTGGGAGTATGTAACTCTGTGTCAGGCTGTGCATGGGGTGGGGGTATGTAACTCTGTGTCAGGCTGTGTATGGGGTGAGGGTATGTAACTCTGTACCAGGCTGTGTATGGGGTAGGGGTATTTACGTCTGTGCCTATGGGGTGGAGGTATGTACATCTGTGCCAGGCTGTGTATGGGGTTGGGGTATGTACCTCTGTATTAGGCTGTTTATGGGGTAAGGGTAAGTACCTCTGTATTAGGCTGTGTATGGAGTAAGGGTAAGTACCTCTGTATTAGGCTGTGTATGGAGTAAGGGTAAGTACCTCTGTATTAGGCTGTGTATGGGGTGGGGGTATTTATGTCTGTGCCAGGTTGTGTTTGGGGCGGGGGTATGTACCTCTGTGCCAGGCTATGTATGTGTTAGGGGTAAGTACCTCTGTACTAGGCTGTGTATGGGATGGGGGTATGTATGTCTGTGCCAGGTTGTGTATGGGGTGGGGGTATGTACATCTGTGCCAGGCTGCGTATGGGGCTGGGGTATGTATGTCTGTGCCAGGCTGTGTATGGGGTTGGGGTATGTATGTCTGTGCCAGGCTGTGTATGGGGTGGGGGTCTGCACCTCTGGTACTTATACTCTACTCTGTAATGTATTCTATCATTACTTATACTGTGCTCCTGTACTGTACTGTATACTATCATTACTTATACTGTGCTCTTTACTGTACTGTATACTATCATTACTTATACTGTGCTCCTGTACTGTACTGTATGCTATCATTACTTATACTGTGCTCCTGTACTGTATGCTATCATTACTTATACTGTGCTCTTTACTGTATGCTATCATTACTTATACTGTGCTCTGTACTGTACTGTATGCTATCATTACTTATACTGTGCTCCTGTACTGTACTGTATGTTATCATTACTTATACTGTGCTCCTGTACTGTACTGTATGCTATCATTACTTATACTGTGCTCTTTACTGTACTGTATGCTATCATTACTTATACTGTGCTCTTTACTGTACTGTATGCTATCATTACTTATACTGTGCTCTTTACTGTACTGTATGCTATCATTACTTATACTGTGCTCCTGTACTGTACTGTATGCTATCATTACTTATACTGTGCTCCTTACTGTACTGTATGCTATCATTACTTATACTGTGCTCCTGTACTGTATGCTATCATTACTTATACTGTGCTCCTGTACTGTACTGTATGCTATCATTACTTATACTGTGCTCCTGTACTGTACTGTATGCTATCATTACTTATACTGTGCTCTTTACTGTATGCTATCATTACTTATACTGTGCTCTTTACTGTACTGTATGCTATCATTACTTATACTGTGCTCTTTACTGTACTGTATGCTATCATTACTTATACTGTGCTCTTTACTGTACTGTATGCTATCATTACTTATACTGTGCTCCTGTACTGTATGCTATCATTACTTATACTGTGCTCCTGTACTGTATGCTATCATTACTTATACTGTGCTCCTGTACTGTACTGTATGCTATCATTACTTATACTGTGCTCTTTACTGTATGCTATCATTACTTATACTGTGCTCTGTACTGTATGCTATCATTACTTATACTGTGCTCCTGTACTGTACTGTATGTTATCATTACTTATACTGTGCTCCTGTACTGTACTGTATGTTATCATTACTTATACTGTGCTCTTTTCTGTACTGTATGCTATCATTACTTATACTGTGCTCTTTACTGTATGCTATCATTACTTATACTGTGCTACTGTACTGTAAGCTATCATTACTTATACTGTGCTCCTGTACTGTACTGTATGCTATCATTACTTATACTGTGCTCTGTACTGTACTGTATGCTATCATTACTTATACTGTGCTCCTGTACTGTACTGTATGCTATCATTACTTATACTGTGCTCTGTACTGTATACTATCATTACTTATACTGTGCTCTTTACTGTACTGTATGCTATCATTACTTATACTGTGCTCTGTACTGTATGCTATCTTTACTTATACTGTGCTCCTGTACTGTACTGTATACTATCATTACTTATACTGTGCTCCTGTACTGTACTGTATGCTATCATTACATATACTGTGCTCTTTACTGTACTGTATGCTATCATTACTTATACTGTGCTCTGTACTGTATGCTATCTTTACTTATACTGTGCTCCTGTACTGTACTGTATGCTATCATTACTTATACTGTGCTCCTGTACTGTATGCTATCATTACTTATACTGTGCTCCTGTACTGTATACTATCATTACTTATACTGTGCTCCTGTACTGTACTGTATGCTATTATTACTTAAACTGTGCTCTGTACTGTACTGTAAGCTATCATTACTTATACTGTGCTCCTGTACTGTACTGTATGCTATCATTACTTATACTGTGCTCTGTACTGTACTGTATGCTATCATTACTTATACTGTGCTCCTGTACTGTACTGTATGCTATCATTACTTATACTGTGCTCCTGTACTGTATGCTATCATGACTTATACTGTGCTCTGTACTGTACTGTATGCTATCATTACTTATACTGTGCTCTTTACTGTATGCTATCATTACTTATACTGTGCTCTTTACTGTATGCTATCATTACTTATACTGTGCTCTGTACTGTACTGTATGCTATCATTACTTATACTGTGCTCCTGTACTGTACTGTATGCTATCATAACTTATACTGTGCTCCTGTACTGTACTGTATGCTATCATAACTTATACTGTGATCCTGTACTGTACTGTATGCTATCATTACTAAAACTGTGCTCTGTACTGTACTGTATGCTATCATTACTTAAACTGTGCTCTGTACTGTATACTATCATTACTTATACTGTGCTCCTGTACTGTACTGTATGCTATCATTACTTATACTGTGCTCTGTACTGTACTGTATGCTATCATTACTTATACTGTGCTCCTGTACTGTACTGTATGCTATCATTACTTATACTGTGCTCCTGTACTGTACTGTATACTATCATTACTTATACTGTGCTCCTGTACTGTACTGTATGCTATCATTACTTATACTGTGCTCTTTACTGTAAGCTATCATTACTTATACTGTGCTCCTGTACTGTACTGTATGCTATCATTACTTATACTGTGCTCTGTACTGTATACTATCATTACTTATACTGTGCTCCTGTACTGTACTGTATGCTATCATTACTTATACTGTGCTCTGTACTGTATACTATCATTACTTATACTGTGCTCTTTACTGTACTGTATGCTATCATTACTTATACTGTGCTCCTGTACTGTACTGTATGCTATCATTACTTATACTGTGCTCCTGTACTGTATGCTATCATGACTTATACTGTGCTCCTGTACTGTACTGTATGCTATCATTACTTATACTGTGCTCTGTACTGTACTGTATGCTATCATTACTTATACTGTGCTCTTTACTGTATGCTATCATTACTTATACTGTGCTCTTTACTGTATGCTATCATTACTTATACTGTGCTCTGTACTGTACTGTATGCTATCATTACTTATACTGTGCTCCTGTACTGTACTGTATGCTATCATTACTTATACTGTGCTCTGTACTGTACTGTATGCTATCATTACTTATACTGTGCTCCTGTACTGTACTGTATGCTATCATAACTTATACTGTGCTCCTGTACTGTACTGTATACTATCATTACTTAAACTGTGCTCTGTACTGTATTGTATGCTATCATTACTTATACTGTGCTCTTTACTGTATGCTATCATTACTTATACTGTGCTCTGTACTGTACTGTATGCTATCATTACTTAAACTGTGCTCTGTACTGTATACTATCATTACTTATACTGTGCTCCTGTACTGTACTGTATGCTATCATTACTTATACTGTGCTCCTGTACTGTACTGTATACTATCATTACTTATACTGTGCTCCTGTACTGTACTGTATGCTATCATTACTTATACTGTGCTCTTTACTGTAAGCTATCATTACTTATACTGTGCTCCTGTACTGTACTGTATGCTATCATTACTTATACTGTGCTCTGTACTGTACTGTATACTATCATTACTTATACTGTGCTCCTGTACTGTACTGTATGCTATCATTACTTATACTGTGCTCTGTACTGTATACTATCATTACTTATACTGTGCTCTTTACTGTACTGTATGCTATCATTACTTATACTGTGCTCCTGTACTGTACTGTATGCTATCATTACTTATACTGTGCTCCTGTACTGTATGCTATCATGACTTATACTGTGCTCCTGTACTGTACTGTATGCTATCATTACTTATACTGTGCTCTGTACTGTACTGTATGCTATCATTACTTATACTGTGCTCTTTACTGTATGCTATCATTACTTATACTGTGCTCTTTACTGTATGCTATCATTACTTATACTGTGCTCCTGTACTGTACTGTATGCTATCATTACTTATACTGTGCTCCTGTACTGTACTGTATGCTATCATTACTTATACTGTGCTCTGTACTGTACTGTATGCTATCATTACTTATACTGTGCTCCTGTACTGTACTGTATGCTATCATAACTTATACTGTGCTCCTGTACTGTACTGTATACTATCATTACTTAAACTGTGCTCTGTACTGTATTGTATGCTATCATTACTTATACTGTGCTCTTTACTGTATGCTATCATTACTTATACTGTGCTCTGTACTGTACTGTATGCTATCATTACTTATACTGTGCTCTGTACTGTATACTATCATTACTTATACTGTGCTCTTTACTGTACTGTATGCTATCATTACTTATACTGTGCTCCTGTACTGTATGCTATCATTACTTATACTGTGCTCCTGTACCATATGCTATCATGACTTATACTGTGCTCCTGTACTGTACTGTATGCTATCATGACTTATACTGTGCTCTGTACTGTACTGTATTCTATCATTACTTATACTGTGCTCCTGTACTGTACTGTATGCTATCATTACTTATACTGTGCTCTTTACTGTATGCTATCATTACTTATACTGTGCTCTGTACTGTACTGTATGCTATCATTACTTATACTGTGCTCCTGTACTGTACTGTATGTTATCATTACTTATACTGTGCTCCTGTACTGTACTGTATGCTATCATTACTAATACTGTGCTCTGTACTGTACTGTATGCTATCATTACTTATACTGTGCTCCTGTACTGTACTGTATGCTATCATTACTTATACTGTGCTCTGTACTGTACTGTATGCTATCATTACTTATACTGTGCTCCTGTACTGTACTGTATGCTATCATTACTTATACTGTGCTCCTGTACTGTACTGTATGCTATCATTACTTATACTGTGCTCTTTACTGTACTGTATACTATCATTACTTATACTGTGCTCTTTACTGTACTGTATACTATCATTACTTATACTGTGCTCCTGTACTGTACTGTATGCTATCATTACATATACTGTGCTCCTGTACTGTACTGTATGCTATCATTACTTATACTGTGCTCCTGTACTGTACTGTATGCTATCATTACTTATACTGTGCTCCTGTACTGTACTGTATGCTATCATTACTTATACTGTGCTCCTGTACTGTACTGTATGCTATCATTACTTATACTGTGCTCTTTACTGTACTGTATACTATCATTACTTATACTGTGCTCTTTACTGTACTGTATACTATCATTACTTATACTGTGCTCCTGTACTGTACTGTATGCTATCATTACATATACTGTGCTCCTGTACTGTACTGTATGCTATCATTACTTATACTGTGCTCCTGTACTGTATGCTATCATTACTTATACTGTGCTCTTTACTGTATGCTATCATTACTTATACTGTGCTCCTGTACTGTACTGTATGCTATCATTACTTATACTGTGCTCCTGTACTGTACTGTATGCTATCATTACATATACTGTACTCTTTACTGTATGCTATCATTACTTATACTGTGCTCCTGTACTGTACTGTATGCTATCATTACTTAAACTGTGCTCTGTACTGTATACTATCATTACTTATACTGTGCTCCTGTACTGTACTGTATGCTATCATTACTTATACTGTGCTCCTGTACTGTACTGTATACTATCATTACTTATACTGTGCTCCTGTACTGTACTGTATGCTATCATTACTTATACTGTGCTCTTTACTGTAAGCTATCATTACTTATACTGTGCTCCTGTACTGTACTGTATGCTATCATTACTTATACTGTGCTCTGTACTGTACTGTATGCTATCATTACTTATACTGTGCTCCTGTACTGTACTGTATGCTATCATTACATATACTGTACTCTTTACTGTATGCTATCATTACTTATACTGTGCTCCTGTACTGTACTGTATGCTATCATTACTTATACTGTGCTCCTGTACTGTACTGTATGCTATCATTACTTATACTGTGCTCCTGTACTGTATACTATCATTACTTATACTGTGCTCCTGTACAGTACTGTATGCTATCATTACTTAAACTGTGCTCTGTACTGTACTGTATGCTATCATTACTTATACTGTGCTCCTGTACTGTACTGTATGCTATCATTACTTATACTGTGCTCTGTACTGTACTGTATGCTATCATTACTTATACTGTGCTCCTGTACTGTACTGTATGCTATCATTACTTATACTGTGCTCCTGTACTGTACTGTATGCTATCATTACTTATACTGTGCTCTGTACTGTACTGTATGCTATCATTACTTATACTGTGCTCCTGTACTGTACTGTATACTATCATTACTTATACTGTGCTCTGTACTGTATACTATCATTACTTATACTGTGCTCTGTACTGTACTGTATGCTATCATTACTTATACTGTGCTCCTGTACTGTACTGTATGGTATCATTACTTATACTGTGCTCCTGTACTGTACTGTATGCTATCATTACTTATACTGTGCTCTGTACTGTACTGTATGCTATCATTACTTATACTGTGCTCCTGTACTGTACTGTATACTATCATTACTTATACTGTGCTCCTGTACTGTACTGTATACTATCATTACTTATACTGTGCTCCTGTACTGTACTGTATGGTATCATTACTTATACTGTGCTCCTGTACTGTACTGTATACTATCATTACTTATACTGTGCTCCTGTACTGTACTGTATGCTATCATTACATATACTGTACTCTTTACTGTATGCTATCATTACTTATACTGTGCTCCTGTACTGTACTGTATGCTATCATTACTTATACTGTGCTCCTGTACTGTACTGTATGCTATCATTACTTATACTGTGTTCCTGTACTGTATACTATCATTACTTATACTGTGCTCCTGTACAGTACTGTATGCTATCATTACTTAAACTGTGCTCTGTACTGTACTGGATGCTATCATTACTTATACTGTGCTCCTGTACTGTACTGTATGCTATCATTACTTATACTGTGCTCTGTACTGTACTGTATGCTATCATTACTTATACTGTGATCCTGTACTGTACTGTATGCTATCATTACTTAAACTGTGCTCCTGTACTGTACTGTATGCTATCATTACTTATACTGTGCTCCTGTACTATATGCTATCATGACTTATACTGTGCTCCTGTACTGTACTGTATGCTATCATTACTTATACTGTGCTCTGTACTGTACTGTATGCTATCATTACTTATACTGTGCTCTTTACTGTATGCTATCATTACTTATACTGTGCTCTGTACTGTACTGTATGCTATCATTACTTATACTGTGCTCCTGTACTGTACTGTATGCTATCATTACTTATACTGTGCTCTGTACTGTACTGTATGCTATCATTACTTATACTGTGCTCCTGTACTGTACTGTATGCTATCATAACTTATACTGTGCTCCTGTACTGTACTGTATACTATCATTACTTAAACTGTGCTCTGTACTGTATTGTATGCTATCATTACTTATACTGTGCTCTTTACTGTATGCTATCATTACTTATACTGTGCTCTGTACTGTACTGTATGCTATCATTACTTATACTGTGCTCCTGTACTGTACTGTATACTATCATTACTTATACTG
Source organism: Taudactylus pleione (assembly GCA_031769625.1). Classification (NCBI taxonomy): domain Eukaryota; kingdom Metazoa; phylum Chordata; class Amphibia; order Anura; family Myobatrachidae; genus Taudactylus; species Taudactylus pleione. The sequence continues at coordinate 411,073 of JAUIMM010000122.1, forward strand.
TGCTCTTTACTGTACTGTATGCTATCATTACTTATACTGTGCTCCTGTACTGTATGCTATCATTACTTATACTGTGCTCCTGTACCATATGCTATCATGACTTATACTGTGCTCCTGTACTGTACTGTATGCTATCATGACTTATACTGTGCTCTGTACTGTACTGTATGCTATCATTACTTATACTGTGCTCTTTACTGTACTGTATGCTATCATTACTTATACTGTGCTCCTGTACTGTATGCTATCATTACTTATACTGTGCTCCTGTACTGTATGCTATCATTACTTATACTGTGCTTCTGTACTGTACTGTATGCTATCATTACTTATACTGTGCTCTTTACTGTATGCTATCATTACTTATACTGTGCTCTGTACTGTACTGTATGCTATCATTACTTATACTGTGCTCCTGTACTGTACTGTATGTTATCATTACTTATACTGTGCTCCTGTACTGTACTGTATGCTATCATTACTTATACTGTGCTCCTGTACTGTATGCTATCATTACTTATACTGTGCTCCTGTACTGTACTGTATGCTATCATTACTTATACTGTGCTCCTGTACTGTATGCTATCATGACTTATACTGTGCTCCGGTACTGTACTGTATGCTATCATTACTTATACTGTGCTCTGTACTGAACTGTATACTATCATTACTTATACTGTGCTCCTGTACTGTACTGTATACTATCATTACTTATACTGTGCTCTGTACTGTACTGTATACTATCATTACTTATACTGTGCTCCTGTACTGTACTGTATGCTATCATTACTAATACTGTGCTACTGTACTGTATGCTATGATTACTTATACTGTGCTCCTGTACTGTATGCTATCATTACTTATACTGTGCTCCTGTACTGTACTGTATGCTATCATTACTTATACTGTGCTCCTGTACTGTATGCTATCATTACTTATACTGTGCTCCTGTACTGTATGCTATCATTACTTATACTGTGCTCCTGTACTGTACTGTATGCTATCATTACTTATACTGTGCTCCTGTACTGTACTGTATGCTATCATTACATATACTGTGCTCCTGTACTGTACTGTATGCTATCATTACTTATACTGTGCTCCTGTACTGTACTGTATGCTATCATTACTTTTACTGTGCTCCTGTACTGTACTGTATACTATCATTACTTATACTTTGCTCCTGTACTGTACTGTATGCTATCATTACATATACTGTGCTCCTGTACTGTACTGTATGCTATCATTACTTATACTGTGCTCCTGTACTGTACTGTATGCTATCATTACTTATACTGTGCTCCTGTACTTTACTGTATGCTTTCATTACTTATACTGTGCTCCTGTACTGTATGCTATAATTACTTATACTGTGCTCCTGTACTGTATGCTATCATTACTTATACTGTGCTCTTTACTGTACTGTATGCTATCATTACTTATACTGTGTTCCTGTACTGTACTGTATGCTATCATTACTTATACTGTGCTCCTGTACTGTACTGTATGCTATCATTACTTATACTGTGCTCCTGTACTGTACTGTATGCTATCATTACATATACTGTGCTCCTGTACTGTACTGTATACTATCATTACTTATACTGTGCTCCTGTACTGTACTGTATGCTATCATTACATATACTGTGCTCCTGTACTGTACTGTATGCTATCATTACTTATACTGTGCTCTTTACTGTATGCTATCATTACTTATACTGTACTCCTGTACTGTACTGTATGCTATCATTACTTATACTGTGCTCCTGTACTGTATACTATCATTACTTATACTGTGCTCCTGTACTGTATACTATCATTACTTATACTGTGCTCCTGTACTGTACTGTATGCTATCATTACTTAAACTGTGCTCTGTACTGTACTGTATGCTATCATTACTTATACTGTGCTCCTGTACTGTACTGTATGCTATCATTACTTAAACTGTGCTCTGTACTGTACTGTATGCTATCATTACTTAAACTGTGCTCTGTACTGTACTGTATACTATCATTACTTATACTCTGTTCCTGTACTGTACTGTATGCTATCATTACTTATACTGTGCTCTGTACTGTACTGTATGCTATCATTACTTATACTGTGCTCTGTACTGTATACTATCATTACTTATACTGTGCTCTTTACTGTATGCTATCATTACTTATACTGTGCTCTTTACTGTATGCTATCATTACTTATACTGTGCTCTGTACTGTACTGTATGCTATCATTACTTATACTGTGCTCTTTACTGTACTGTATGCTATCATTACTTATACTGTGCTCTTTACTGTATGCTATCATTACTTATACTGTGCTCTGTACTGTACTGTATGCTATCATTACTTATACTGTGCTCCTGTACTGTACTGTATGCTATCATTACTTATACTGTGCTCCTGTACTGTATGCTATCATTACTTATACTGTGCTCTGTACTGTACTGTATGATATCATTACTTATACTGTGCTCCTGTACTGTATGCTATCATTACTTATACTGTGCTCTTTACTGTACTGTATGCTATCATTACTTATACTGTGCTCCTGTACTGTACTGTATGCTATCATTACTTATACTGTGCTCCTGTACTGTACTGTATGCTATCATTACTTATACTGTGCTCTTTACTGTACTGTATGCTATCATTACTTATACTGTGCTCTGTACTGTACTGTATGCTATCATTACTTATACTGTGCTCTGTACTGTATGCTATCATTACTTATACTGTGCTCTGTACTGTACTGTATGCTATCATTACTTATACTGTGCTCGTTACTGTACTGTATGCTATCATTACTTATACTGTGCTCCTGTACTGTATGCTATCATGACTTATACTGTGCTCCTATACTGTACTGTATGCTATCATTACTTATACTGTGCTCCTGTACTGTACTGTATGCTATCATTACTTATACTGTGCTCCTGTACTGTACTGTATGCTATCATTACTTATACTGTGCTCCTGTACTGTACTGTATGCTATCATTACTTATACTGTGCTCTTTACTGTATGCTATCATTACTTATACTGTGCTCTTTATTGTATGCTATCATTACTTATACTGTGCTCTGTACTGTACTGTATGCTATCATTACTTATACTGTGCTCCTGTACTGTATGCTTTCATTACTTATACTGTGCTCCTGTACTGTATGCTATCATGACTTATACTGTGCTCCTATACTGTACTGTATGCTATCATTACTTATACTGTGCTCTGTACTGTACTGTATGCTATCATTACTTATACTGTACTCTTTACTGTATACTATCATTACTTATACTGTGCTCTGTACTGTACTGTATGCTATCATTACTTATACTTTGCTCCTGTACTGTACTGTATGCTATCATTACTTATACTGTGCTCCTGTACTGTACTGTATGCTATCATTACTTATACTGTGCTGCTGTACTGTACTGTATGCTATCATTACTTATACTGTGCTCCTGTACTGTACTGTATGCTATCATTACTTATACTGTGCTCTTTACTGTACTGTATGCTATCATTACTTATACTGTGCTCCTGTACTGTACTGTATACTATCATTACTTATACTGTGCTCCTGTACTGTACTGTATGCTATCATTACTTAAACTGTACTGTACTGTATGCTATCATTACTTATACTGTGCTCCTGTACTGTACTGTATGCTATCATTACTTATACTGTGCTCTGTACTGTATACTATCATTACTTATACTGTGCTCTTTACTGTATGCTATCATTACTTATACTGTGCTCTGTACTGTATACTATCATTACTTATACTGTGCTCTTTACTGTACTGTATGCTATCATTACTTATACTGTGCTCCTGTACTGTATGCTTTCATTACTTATACTGTGCTCCTGTACTGTATGCTATCATTACTTATACTGTGCTCCTGTACTGTACTGTATGCTATCATTACTTATACTGTGCTCCTGTACTGTATGCTATCATGACTTATACTGTGCTCCTATACTGTACTGTATGCTATCATTACTTATACTGTGCTCTGTACTGTACTGTATGCTATCATTACTTATACTGTGCTCTTTACTGTATACTATCATTACTTATACTGTGCTCTGTACTGTACTGTATGCTATCATTACTTATACTTTGCTCCTGTACTGTACTGTATGCTATCATTACTTATACTGTGCTCCTGTACTGTATGCTATCATTACTTATACTGTGCTCCTGTACTGTACTGTATGCTATCATTACTTATACTGTGCTCCTGTACTGTACTGTATGCTATCATTACTTATACTGTGCTCTGTACTGTACTGTATGCTATCATTACTTATACTGTGCTCCTGTACTGTATGCTATCATTACTTATACTGTGCTCCTGTACTGTACTGTATGCTATCATTACTTATACTATGCTCCTGTACTGTACTGTATGCTATCATTACTTATACTGTGCTCCTGTACTGTACTGTATGCTATCATTACTTATACTGTGCTCTGTACTGTATGCTATCATTACTTATACTGTGCTCTGTACTGTACTGTATGCTATCATTACTTATACTGTGCTCCTGTACTGTACTGTATGCTATCATTACTTATACTGTGCTCCTGTACTGTACTGTATGCTATCATTACTTATACTGTGCTCTGTACTGTATACTATCATTACTTATACTGTGCTCCTGTACTGTACTGTATGCTATCATTACTTATACTGTGCTCCTGTACTGTATGCTATCATTAATTATACTGTGCTCCTGTACTGTATGCTATCATTACTTGTACTGTGCTCTTTACTGTATGCTATCATTACTTATACTGTGCTCCTGTACTGTATGCTATCATGACTTATACTGTGCTCCTATACTGTACTGTATGCTATCATTACTTATACTGTGCTCCTGTACTGTACTGTATGCTATCATTACTTATACTGTGCTCCTGTACTGTACTGTATGCTATCATTACTTATACTGTGCTCCTGTACTGTACTGTATGCTATCATTACTTATACTGTGCTCTTTACTGTATGCTATCATTACTTATACTGTGCTCTTTATTGTATGCTATCATTACTTATACTGTGCTCTGTACTGTATGCTATCATTACTTATACTGTGCTCCTGTACTGTATGCTTTCATTACTTATACTGTGCTCCTGTACTGTATGCTATCATGACTTATACTGTGCTCCTATACTGTACTGTATGCTATCATTACTTATACTGTGCTCTGTACTGTACTGTATGCTATCATTACTTATACTGTGCTCTTTACTGTATACTATCATTACTTATACTGTGCTCTGTACTGTACTGTATGCTATCATTACTTATACTTTGCTCCTGTACTGTACTGTATGCTATCATTACTTATACTGTGCTCCTGTACTGTACTGTATGCTAACATTACTTATACTGTGCTCCTGTACTGTACTGTATGCTATCATTACTTATACTGTGCTCCTGTACTGTACTGTATGCTATCATTACTTATACTGTGCTCTTTACTGTACTGTATGCTATCATTACTTATACTGTGCTCCTGTACTGTACTGTATACTATCATTACTTATACTGTGCTCCTGTACTGTACTGTATGCTATCTTTACTTAAACTGTACTGTACTGTATGCTATCATTACTTATACTGTGCTCCTGTACTGTACTGTATGCTATCATTACTTATACTGTGCTCTGTACTGTATACTATCATTACTTATACTGTGCTCTTTACTGTATGCTATCATTACTTATACTGTGCTCTGTACTGTATACTATCATTACTTATACTGTGCTCTTTACTGTACTGTATGCTATCATTACTTATACTGTGCTCCTGTACTGTATGCTTTCATTACTTATACTGTGCTCCTGTACTGTATGCTATCATTACTTATACTGTGCTCCTGTACTGTACTGTATGCTATCATTACTTATACTGTGCTCCTGTACTGTATGCTATCATGACTTATACTGTGCTCCTATACTGTACTGTATGCTATCATTACTTATACTGTGCTCTGTACTGTACTGTATGCTATCATTACTTATACTGTGCTCTTTACTGTATACTATCATTACTTATACTGTGCTCTGTACTGTACTGTATGCTATCATTACTTATACTTTGCTCCTGTACTGTACTGTATGCTATCATTACTTATACTGTGCTCCTGTACTGTACTGTATGCTATCATTACTTATACTGTGCTCTGTACTGTACTGTATGCTATCATTACTTATACTGTGCTCCTGTACTGTATGCTATCATTACTTATACTGTGCTCCTGTACTGTACTGTATGCTATCATTACTTATACTATGCTCCTGTACTGTACTGTATGCTATCATTACTTATACTGTGCTCCTGTACTGTACTGTATGCTATCATTACTTATACTGTGCTCTGTACTGTATGCTATCATTACTTATACTGTGCTCTGTACTGTACTGTATGCTATCATTACTTATACTGTGCTCCTGTACTGTACTGTATGCTATCATTACTTATACTGTGCTCCTGTACTGTACTGTATGCTATCATTACTTATACTGTGCTCTGTACTGTATACTATCATTACTTATACTGTGCTCCTGTACTGTACTGTATGCTATCATTACTTATACTGTGCTCCTGTACTGTATGCTATCATTAATTATACTGTGCTCCTGTACTGTATGCTATCATTACTTATACTGTGCTCTTTACTGTATGCTATCATTACTTATACTGTGCTCTTTACTGTATGCTATCATTACTTATACTGTGCTCTTTACTGTATGCTATCATTACTTATACTGTGCTCTGTACTGTACTGTATGCTATCATTACTTATACTGTGCTCCTGTACTGTATGCTATCATTACTTATACTGTGTTCCTGTACTGTATGCTATCATTACTTATACTGTGCTCCTGTACTGTATGCTATCATGACTTATACTGTGCTCCTATACTGTACTGTATGCTATCATTACTTATACTGTGCTCCTGTACTGTACTGTATGCTATCATTACTATACTGTGCTCCTGTACTGTACTGTATGCTATCATTACTTATACTGTGCTCTGTACTGTATACTATCATTACTTATACTGTGCTCTTTACTGTATGCTATCATTACTTATACTGTGCTCTTTACTGTATGCTATCATTACTTATACTGTGCTCTGTACTGTACTGTATGCTATCATTACTTATACTGTGCTCTTTACTGTACTGTATGCTATCATTACTTATACTGTGCTCTGTACTGTATACTATCATTACTTATACTGTGCTCCTGTACTGTACTGTATACTATCATTACTTATATTGTGCTCCTGTACTGTACTGTATGCTATCATTACTTATACTGTGCTCTGTACTGTACTGTATGCTATCATTACTTATACTGTGCTCTGTACTGTACTGTATGCTATCATTACTTATACTGTGCTCCTGTACTGTACTGTATGCTATCATTACTTATACTGTGCTCCTGTACTGTACTGTATACTATCATTACTTATACTGTGCTCCTGTACTGTGCTGTATGCTATCATTACATATACTGTACTCTTTACCGTATGCTATCATTACTTATACTGTGCTCCTGTACTGTATGCTATCATTACTTATACTGTGCTCCTGTACTGTATGCTATCATTACTTATACTGTGCTCCTGTACTGTACTGTATGCTATCATTACTTATACTGTGCTCCTGTACTGTACTGTATGCTATCATTACATATACTGTGCTCCTGTACTGTACTGTATGCTATCATTACTTATACTGTGCTCCTGTACTGTACTGTATGCTATCATTACTTTTACTGTGCTCCTGTACTGTACTGTATACTATCATTACTTATACTTTGCTCCTGTACTGTACTGTATGCTATCATTACATATACTGTGCTCCTGTACTGTACTGTATGCTATCATTACTTATACTGTGCTCCTGTACTGTATGCTATCATTACTTATACTGTGCTCCTGTACTTTACTGTATGCTTTCATTACTTATACTGTGCTCCTGTACTGTATGCTATAATTACTTATACTGTGCTCCTGTACTGTATGCTATCATTACTTATACTGTGCTCTTTACTGTACTGTATGCTATCATTACTTATACTGTGTTCCTGTACTGTACTGTATGCTATCATTACTTATACTGTGCTCCTGTACTGTACTGTATGCTATCATTACTTATACTGTGCTCCTGTACTGTACTGTATGCTATCATTACATATACTGTGCTCCTGTACTGTACTGTATACTATCATTACTTATACTGTGCTCCTGTACTGTACTGTATGCTATCATTACATATACTGTGCTCCTGTACTGTACTGTATGCTATCATTACTTATACTGTGCTCTTTACTGTATGCTATCATTACTTATACTGTACTCCTGTACTGTACTGTATGCTATCATTACTTATACTGTGCTCCTGTACTGTATACTATCATTACTTATACTGTGCTCCTGTACTGTATACTATCATTACTTATACTGTGCTCCTGTACTGTACTGTATGCTATCATTACTTAAACTGTGCTCTGTACTGTACTGTATGCTATCATTACTTATACTGTGCTCCTGTACTGTACTGTATGCTATCATTACTTAAACTGTGCTCTGTACTGTACTGTATGCTATCATTACTTAAACTGTGCTCTGTACTGTACTGTATACTATCATTACTTATACTCTGTTCCTGTACTGTACTGTATGCTATCATTACTTATACTGTGCTCTGTACTGTACTGTATGCTATCATTACTTATACTGTGCTCTGTACTGTATACTATCATTACTTATACTGTGCTCTTTACTGTATGCTATCATTACTTATACTGTGCTCTTTACTGTATGCTATCATTACTTATACTGTGCTCTGTACTGTACTGTATGCTATCATTACTTATACTGTGCTCTTTACTGTACTGTATGCTATCATTACTTATACTGTGCTCTTTACTGTATGCTATCATTACTTATACTGTGGTCTGTACTGTATGCTATCATTACTTATACTGTGCTCCTGTACTGTACTGTATGCTATCATTACTTATACTGTGCTCCTGTACTGTATGCTATCATTACTTATACTGTGCTCTGTACTGTACTGTATGATATCATTACTTATACTGTGCTCCTGTACTGTATGCTATCATTACTTATACTGTGCTCTTTACTGTACTGTATGCTATCATTACTTATACTGTGCTACTGTACTGTACTGTATGCTATCATTACTTATACTGTGCTCCTGTACTGTACTGTATGCTATCATTACTTATACTGTGCTCTTTACTGTACTGTATGCTATCATTACTTATACTGTGCTCTGTACTGTACTGTATGCTATCATTACTTATACTGTGCTCTGTACTGTATGCTATCATTACTTATACTGTGCTCTGTACTGTACTGTATGCTATCATTACTTATACTGTGCTCGTTACTGTACTGTATGCTATCATTACTTATACTGTGCTCCTGTACTGTATGCTATCATGACTTATACTGTGCTCCTATACTGTACTGTATGCTATCATTACTTATACTGTGCTCCTGTACTGTACTGTATGCTATCATTACTTATACTGTGCTCCTGTACTGTACTGTATGCTATCATTACTTATACTGTGCTCCTGTACTGTACTGTATGCTATCATTACTTATACTGTGCTCTTTACTGTATGCTATCATTACTTATACTGTGCTCTTTATTGTATGCTATCATTACTTATACTGTGCTCTGTACTGTACTGTATGCTATCATTACTTATACTGTGCTCCTGTACTGTATGCTTTCATTACTTATACTGTGCTCCTGTACTGTATGCTATCATGACTTATACTGTGCTCCTATACTGTACTGTATGCTATCATTACTTATACTGTGCTCTGTACTGTACTGTATGCTATCATTACTTATACTGTACTCTTTACTGTATACTATCATTACTTATACTGTGCTCTGTACTGTACTGTATGCTATCATTACTTATACTTTGCTCCTGTACTGTACTGTATGCTATCATTACTTATACTGTGCTCCTGTACTGTACTGTATGCTATCATTACTTATACTGTGCTCCTGTACTGTACTGTATGCTATCATTACTTATACTGTGCTCCTGTACTGTACTGTATGCTATCATTACTTATACTGTGCTCTTTACTGTACTGTATGCTATCATTACTTATACTGTGCTCCTGTACTGTACTGTATACTATCATTACTTATACTGTGCTCCTGTACTGTACTGTATGCTATCATTACTTAAACTGTACTGTACTGTATGCTATCATTACTTATACTGTGCTCCTGTACTGTACTGTATGCTATCATTACTTATACTGTGCTCTGTACTGTATACTATCATTACTTATACTGTGCTCTTTACTGTATGCTATCATTACTTATACTGTGCTCTGTACTGTATACTATCATTACTTATACTGTGCTCTTTACTGTACTGTATGCTATCATTACTTATACTGTGCTCCTGTACTGTATGCTTTCATTACTTATACTGTGCTCCTGTACTGTATGCTATCATTACTTATACTGTGCTCCTGTACTGTACTGTATGCTATCATTACTTATACTGTGCTCCTGTACTGTATGCTATCATGACTTATACTGTGCTCCTATACTGTACTGTATGCTATCATTACTTATACTGTGCTCTGTACTGTACTGTATGCTATCATTACTTATACTGTGCTCTTTACTGTATACTATCATTACTTATACTGTGCTCTGTACTGTACTGTATGCTATCATTACTTATACTTTGCTCCTGTACTGTACTGTATGCTATCATTACTTATACTGTGCTCCTGTACTGTACTGTATGCTATCATTACTTATACTGTGCTCCTGTACTGTAATGTATGCTATCATTACTTATACTGTGCTCCTGTACTGTACTGTATGCTATCATTACTTATACTGTGCTCTGTACTGTACTGTATGCTATCATTACTTATACTGTGCTCCTGTACTGTATGCTATCATTACTTATACTGTGCTCCTGTACTGTACTGTATGCTATCATTACTTATACTATGCTCCTGTACTGTACTGTATGCTATCATTACTTATACTGTGCTCCTGTACTGTACTGTATGCTATCATTACTTATACTGTGCTCTGTACTGTATGCTATCATTACTTATACTGTGCTCTGTACTGTACTGTATGCTATCATTACTTATACTGTGCTCCTGTACTGTACTGTATGCTATCATTACTTATACTGTGCTCCTGTACTGTACTGTATGCTATCATTACTTATACTGTGCTCTGTACTGTATACTATCATTACTTATACTGTGCTCCTGTACTGTACTGTATGCTATCATTACTTATACTGTGCTCCTGTACTGTATGCTATCATTAATTATACTGTGCTCCTGTACTGTATGCTATCATTACTTATACTGTGCTCTTTACTGTATGCTATCATTACTTATACTGTGCTCCTGTACTGTATGCTATCATGACTTATACTGTGCTCCTATACTGTACTGTATGCTATCATTACTTATACTGTGCTCCTGTACTGTACTGTATGCTATCATTACTTATACTGTGCTCCTGTACTGTACTGTATGCTATCATTACTTATACTGTGCTCCTGTACTGTACTGTATGCTATCATTACTTATACTGTGCTCTTTACTGTATGCTATCATTACTTATACTGTGCTCTTTATTGTATGCTATCATTACTTATACTGTGCTCTGTACTGTACTGTATGCTATCATTACTTATACTGTGCTCCTGTACTGTATGCTTTCATTACTTATACTGTGCTCCTGTACTGTATGCTATCATGACTTATACTGTGCTCCTATACTGTACTGTATGCTATCATTACTTATACTGTGCTCTGTACTGTACTGTATGCTATCATTACTTATACTGTGCTCTTTACTGTATACTATCATTACTTATACTGTGCTCTGTACTGTACTGTATGCTATCATTACTTATACTTTGCTCCTGTACTGTACTGTATGCTATCATTACTTATACTGTGCTCCTGTACTGTACTGTATGCTAACATTACTTATACTGTGCTCCTGTACTGTACTGTATGCTATCATTACTTATACTGTGCTCCTGTACTGTACTGTATGCTATCATTACTTATACTGTGCTCTTTACTGTACTGTATGCTATCATTACTTATACTGTGCTCCTGTACTGTACTGTATACTATCATTACTTATACTGTGCTCCTGTACTGTACTGTATGCTATCTTTACTTAAACTGTACTGTACTGTATGCTATCATTACTTATACTGTGCTCCTGTACTGTACTGTATGCTATCATTACTTATACTGTGCTCTGTACTGTATACTATCATTACTTATACTGTGCTCTTTACTGTATGCTATCATTACTTATACTGTGCTCTGTACTGTATACTATCATTACTTATACTGTGCTCTTTACTGTACTGTATGCTATCATTACTTATACTGTGCTCCTGTACTGTATGCTTTCATTACTTATACTGTGCTCCTGTACTGTATGCTATCATTACTTATACTGTGCTCCTGTACTGTACTGTATGCTATCATTACTTATACTGTGCTCCTGTACTGTATGCTATCATGACTTATACTGTGCTCCTATACTGTACTGTATGCTATCATTACTTATACTGTGCTCTGTACTGTACTGTATGCTATCATTACTTATACTGTGCTCTTTACTGTATACTATCATTACTTATACTGTGCTCTGTACTGTACTGTATGCTATCATTACTTATACTTTGCTCCTGTACTGTACTGTATGCTATCATTACTTATACTGTGCTCCTGTACTGTACTGTATGCTATCATTACTTATACTGTGCTCTGTACTGTACTGTATGCTATCATTACTTATACTGTGCTCCTGTACTGTATGCTATCATTACTTATACTGTGCTCCTGTACTGTACTGTATGCTATCATTACTTATACTATGCTCCTGTACTGTACTGTATGCTATCATTACTTATACTGTGCTCCTGTACTGTACTGTATGCTATCATTACTTATACTGTGCTCTGTACTGTATGCTATCATTACTTATACTGTGCTCTGTACTGTACTGTATGCTATCATTACTTATACTGTGCTCCTGTACTGTACTGTATGCTATCATTACTTATACTGTGCTCCTGTACTGTACTGTATGCTATCATTATTTATACTGTGCTCTGTACTGTATACTATCATTACTTATACTGTGCTCCTGTACTGTACTGTATGCTATCATTACTTATACTGTGCTCCTGTACTGTATGCTATCATTAATTATACTGTGCTCCTGTACTGTATGCTATCATTACTTATACTGTGCTCTTTACTGTATGCTATCATTACTTATACTGTGCTCTTTACTGTATGCTATCATTACTTATACTGTGCTCTTTACTGTATGCTATCATTACTTATACTGTGCTCTGTACTGTACTGTATGCTATCATTACTTATACTGTGCTCCTGTACTGTATGCTATCATTACTTATACTGTGTTCCTGTACTGTATGCTATCATTACTTCTACTGTGCTCCTGTACTGTATGCTATCATTACTTATACTGTGTTCCTGTACTGTATGCTATCATTACTTATACTGTGCTCCTGTACTGTATGCTATCATGACTTATACTGTGCTCCTATACTGTACTGTATGCTATCATTACTTATACTGTGCTCCTGTACTGTACTGTATGCTATCATTACTATACTGTGCTCCTGTACTGTACTGTATGCTATCATTACTTATACTGTGCTCTGTACTGTATACTATCATTACTTATACTGTGCTCTTTACTGTATGCTATCATTACTTATACTGTGCTCTTTACTGTATGCTATCATTACTTATACTGTGCTCTGTACTGTACTGTATGCTATCATTACTTATACTGTGCTCTTTACTGTACTGTATGCTATCATTACTTATACTGTGCTCTTTACTGTACTGTATGCTATCATTACTTATACTGTGCTCCTGTACTGTACTGTATGCTATCATTACTTATACTGTGCTCTTTACTGTACTGTATGCTATCATTACTTATACTATGCTCTGTACTGTACTGTATACTATCATTACTTATACTGTGCTCTGTACTGTACTGTATACTATCATTACTTATACTGTGCTCTTTACTGTATGCTATCATTACTTATACTGTGCTCCTGTACTGTACTGTATGCTATCATTACTTATACTGTGCTCCTGTACTGTACTGTATACTATCATTACTTAAACTGTACTGTACTGTATGCTATCATTACTTATACTGTGCTCCTGTACTGTACTGTATGCTATCATTACTTATACTGTGCTCTGTACTGTATACTATCAATACTTATACTGTGCTCTTTACTGTATGCTATCATTACTTATACTGTGCTCTGTACTGTACTGTATACTATCATTACTTATACTGTGCTCTTTACTGTATGCTATCATTACTTATACTGTGCTCTGTACTGTACTGTATAGTATACTATCATTACTTATACTGTGCTCTTTACTGTATGCTATCATTACTTATACTGTGCTCTGTACTGTACTGTATGCTATCATTACTTATACTGTGCTCTTTACTGTACTGTATGCTATCATTACTTATACTGTGCTCCTGTACTGTACTGTATACTATCATTACTTATACTGTGCTCCTGTACTGTACTGTATGGTATACTATCATTACTTATACTGTGCTCTTTACTGTATGCTATCATTACTTATACTGTGCTCTGTACTGTACTGTATGCTATCATTACTTATACTGTGCTCTTTACTGTACTGTATGCTATCATTACTTATACTGTGCTTCTGTACTGTACTGTATGCTATCATTACTTATACTGTGCTCCTGTACTGTATTGTATACTATCATTACTTATACTGTGCTCCTGTACTGTACTGTATACTATCATTTACTTATACTGTGCTCCTGTACTGTACTGTATGCTATCATTACATATACTGTGCTCCTGTACTGTATGTTATCATTACTTATACTGTGCTCTGTACTGTACTGTATGCTATCATTACATATACTGTGCTCCTGTACTGTATGCTTTCATTACTTATACTGTGCTCTTTACTGTATGCTATCATTACTTATACTGTGCTCTGTACTGTACTGTATGCTATCATTACTTATACTGTGCTCCTGTACTGTACTGTATGCTATCATTACTTATACTGTGCTCCTGTACTGTACTGTATGCTATCATTACTTATACTGTGCTCCTGTACTGTATGCTATCATTACTTATACTGTGCTCCTGTACTGTACTGTATGCTATCATTACTTATACTGTGCTCTTTACTGTATGCTATCATTACTTATACTGTGCTCTTTACTGTATGCTATCATTACTTATACTGTGCTCTGTACTGTACTGTATGCTATCATTACTTATACTGTGCTCTTTACTGTATGCTATCATTACTTATACTGTGCTCTTTACTGTATTCTATCATTACTTATACTGTGCTCTTTACTGTATGCTATCATTACTTATACTGTGCTCTTTACTGTACTGTATGCTATCATTACTTATACTGTGCTCCTGTACTGTACTGTATACTATCATTACTTATACTGTGCTCTTTACTGTATGCTATCATTACTTATACTGTGCTCTTTACTGTACTGTATGCTATCATTACATATACTGTGCTCCTGTACTGTACTGTATGCTATCATTACTTATACTGTGCTCTTTACTGTATGCTATCATTACTTATACTGTGCTCCTGTACTGTACTGTATGCTATCATTACTTATACGGTGCTCCTGTACTGTACTGTATACTATCATTACTTATACTGTGCTCCTGTACTGTATGCTATCATTACTTACTGTATGCTATCATTACTTATACTGTGCTCCTGTACTGTACTGTATGCTATCATTACTTATACTGTGCTCTTTACTGTACTGTATGCTATCATTACCTATACTGTGCTCTGTACTGTACTGTATACTATCATTACTTATACTGTGCTCCTGTACTGTACTGTATGCTATCATTTCTTATACTGTGCTCTTTACTGTACTGTATGCTATCATTACTTATACTATGCTCTGTACTGTACTGTATACTATCATTACTTATACTGTGCTCTGTACTGTACTGTATGCTATCATTACTTATACTGTGCTCTTTACTGTACTGTATGCTATCATTAGTTATACTGTGCTCTGTACTGTACTGTATACTATCATTACTTATACTGTGCTCCTGTACTGTACTGTATGCTATCATTACTTATACTGTGCTCTGTACTGTATACTATCATTACTTATACTGTGCTCTTTACTGTACTGTATGCTATCATTACTTATACTGTGCTCCTGTACTGTACTGTATGCTATCATTTCTTATACTGTGCTCTTTACTGTACTGTATGCTATCATTACTTATACTATGCTCTGTACTGTACTGTATACTATCATTACTTATACTGTGCTCTGTACTGTACTGTATGCTATCATTACTTATACTGTGCTCTTTACTGTACTGTATGCTATCATTAGTTATACTGTGCTCTGTACTGTACTGTATACTATCATTACTTATACTGTGCTCCTGTACTGTACTGTATGCTATCATTACTTATACTGTGCTCTGTACTGTATACTATCATTACTTATACTGTGCTCTTTACTGTACTGTATGCTATCATTACTTATACTGTGCTCCTGTACTGTACTGTATACTATCATTACTTATACTGTGCTCTTTACTGTATGCTATCATTACTTATACTGTGCTCCTGTACTGTATGCTATCATTACATATACTGTTCTCCTGTACTGTACTGTATGCTATCATTACTTATACTGTGCTCCTGTACTGTACTGTATGCTATCATTACTTATACTGTGCTCCTGTACTGTACTGTATGCTATCATTACTTATACTGTGCTCCTGTACTGTACTGTATACTATCATTACTTATACTGTGCTCCTGTACTGTATGCTATCATTACTTACTGTATGCTATCATTATTTATACTGTGCTCCTTTACTGTATGCTATCATTACTTATACTGTGCTCTTTACTGTACTGTATGCTATCATTACTTATACTGTGCTCCTGTACTGTACTGTATGCTATCATTACTTATACTGTGCTCCTGTACTGTACTGTATACTATCATTACTTATACTGTGCTCCAGTACTGTACTGTATGCTATCATTACATATACTGTGCTCCTGTACTGTACTGTATGCTATCATTACTTATACTGTGCTCTTTACTGTATGCTATCATTACTTATACTGTGCTCCTGTACTGTTCTGTATGCTATCATTACTTATACTGTGCTCTGTACTGTATACTATCATTACTTATACTGTGCTCTTTACTGTATGCTATCATTACTTATACTGTGCTCTTTACTGTATGCTATCATTACTTATACTGTGCTCTGTACTGTACTGTATAGTATACTATCATTACTTATACTGTGCTCTTTACTGTATGCTATCATTACTTATACTGTGCTCCTGTACTGTACTGTATGCTATCATTACTTATACTGTGCTCCTGTACTGTACTGTATGCTATCATTACTTATACTGTGCTCCTGTACTGTACTGTATGCTATCATTACTTATACTGTGCTCCTGTACTGTACTGTATGCTATCATTACTTATACTGTGCTCTTTACTGTATGCTATCATTACTTATACTGTGCTCTTTATTGTATGCTATCATTACTTATACTGTGCTCTGTACTGTACTGTATGCTATCATTACTTATACTGTGCTCTTTACTGTATGCTATCATTACTTATACTGTGCTCTTTACTGTATGCTATCATTACTTATACTGTGCTCTGTACTGTACTGTATAGTATACTATCATTACTTATACTGTGCTCTTTACTGTATGCTATCATTACTTATACTGTGCTCTGTACTGTACTGTATGCTATCATTACTTATACTGTTCTCTTTACTGTACTATATGCTATCATTACTTATACTGTGCTCCTGTACTGTACTGTATGCTATCATTACTTATACTGTGCTCCTGTACTGTACTGTATGCTATCATTACTTATACTGTGCTCTGTACTGTACTGTATGCTATCATTACTTATACTGTGCTCCTGTACTGTACTGTATACTATCATTACTTATACTGTGCTCTTTTCTGTACTGTATGCTATCATTACTTATACTGTGCTCTTTACTGTATGCTATCATTACTTATACTGTGCTCTGTACTGTACTGTATGCTATCATTACTTATACTGTGCTCTGTACTGTATGCTATCATTACTTATACTGTGCTCCTGTACTGTATGCTATCATTACTTATACTGTGCTCTTTACTGTATGCTATCATTACTTATACTGTGCTCCTGTACTGTACTGTATGCTATCATTACTTATACTGTGCTCTGTACTGTATGCTATCATTACTTATACTGTGCTCCTGTACTGTACTGTATGCTATCATTACTTATACTGTGCTCCTGTACTGTACTGTATGCTATCATTACTTATACTGTGCTCTTTAGTGTACTGTATGCTATCATTACTTATACTGTGCTCTTTACTGTACTGTATGCTATCATTACTTATACTGTGCTCTTTACTGTACTGTATGCTATCATTACTTATACTGTGCTCTTTACTGTACTGTATGCTATCATTACTTATACTGTGCTCCTGTACTGTACTGTATGCTATCATTACTTATACTGTGCTCCTGTACTGTACTGTATACTATCATTACTTATACTGTGCTCCTGTACTGTACTGTATGCTATCATTACTTATACTGTGCTCTTTACTGTATGCTATCATTACTTATACTGTGCTCCTGTACTGTACTGTATACTATCATTACTTATACTGTGCTCCTGTACTGTACTGTATGCTATCATTACTTATACTGTGCTCTGTACTGTATGCTATCATTACTTATACTGTGCTCTTTTCTGTACTGTATGCTATCATTACTTATACTGTGCTCTGTACTGTACTGTATGCTATCATTACTTATACTGTGCTCTGTACTGTATGCTATCAATACTTATATTGTGCTCTTTTCTGTACTGTATGCTATCATTACTTATACTGTGCTCTGTACTGTACTGTATGCTATCATTACTTATACTGTGCTCTTTTCTGTACTGTATGCTATCATTACTTATACTGTGCTCCTGTACTGTACTGTATACTATCATTACTTATACTGTGCTCTTTACTGTATGCTATCATTACTTATACTGTGCTCTTTACTGTATGCTATCATTACTTATACTGTGCTCTGTACTGTACTGTATAGTATACTATCATTACTTATACTGTGCTCTTTACTGTATGCTATCATTACTTATACTGTGCTCTGTACTGTACTGTATGCTATCATTACTTATACTGTTCTCTTTACTGTACTATATGCTATCATTACTTATACTGTGCTCCTGTACTGTACTGTATGCTATCATTACTTATACTGTGCTCCTGTACTGTACTGTATGCTATCATTACTTATACTGTGCTCCTGTACTGTACTGTATGCTATCATTACTTATACTGTGCTCCTGTACTGTACTGTATGCTATCATTACTTATACTGTGCTCTTTACTGTATGCTATCATTACTTATACTGTGCTCTTTATTGTATGCTATCATTACTAATACTGTGCTCTGTACTGTACTGTATGCTATCATTACTTATACTGTGCTCTTTACTGTATGCTATCATTACTTATACTGTGCTCTGTACTGTACTGTATGCTATCATTACTTATACTGTGCTCTGTACTGTACTGTATGCTATCATTACTTATACTGTGCTCTGTACTGTACTGTATGCTATCATTACTTATACTGTGCTCCTGTACTGTACTGTATACTATCATTACTTATACTGTGCTCTTTTCTGTACTGTATGCTATCATTACTTATACTGTGCTCTTTACTGTATGCTATCATTACTTATACTGTGCTCTGTACTGTACTGTATGCTATCATTACTTATACTGTGCACTGTACTGTATGCTATCATTACTTATACTGTGCTCCTGTACTGTATGCTATCATTACTTATACTGTGCTCTTTACTGTATGCTATCATTACTTATACTGTGCTCCTGTACTGTACTGTATGCTATCATTACTTATACTGTGCTCTGTACTGTATGCTATCATTACTTATACTGTGCTCTGTACTGTATACTATCATTACTTATACTGTGCTCTTTACTGTATGCTATCATTACTTATACTGTGCTCTGCACTGTACTGTATGCTATCATTACTTATACTGTGCTCTTTACTGTATGCTATCATTACTTATACTGTGCTCCTGTACTGTACTGTATGCTATCATTACTTAAACTGTGCTCTTTACTGTATGCTATCATTACTTATACTGTGCTCTGTACTGTACTGTATGCTATCATTACTTATACTGTGCTCTGTACTGTATGCTATCATTACTTATACTGTGCTCTTTTCTGTACTGTATGCTATCATTACTTATACTGTGCTCCTGTACTGTACTGTATACTATCATTACTTATACTGTGCTCCTGTACTGTACTGTATACTATCATTACTTATACTGTGCTCCTGTACTGTACTGTATACTATCATTACTTATACTGTGCTCCTGTACTGTACTGTATGCTATCATTACTTACACTGTGCTCTTTACTGTATGCTATCATTACTTATACTGTGCTCTGTACTGTATACTATCATTACTTATACTGTGCTCCTGTACTGTACTGTATGCTATCATTACTTATACTGTGCTCCTGTACTGTACTGTATGCTATCGTTACTTATACTGTGCTCCTGTACTGTACTGTATGCTATCATTACTTATACTGTGCTCTTTACTGTACTGTATGCTATCATTACTTATACTGTGCTCCTGTACTGTACTGTATACTATCATTACTTATACTGTGCTCCTGTACTGTATGCTATCATTACTTATACTGTGCTCCTGTACTGTACTGTACACTATCATTACTTATACTGTGCTCCTGTACTGTACTGTATGCTATCATTACTTATACTGTGCTCCTGTACTGTACTGTATGCTATCATTACTTATACTGTGCTCCTGTACTGTACTGTATGCTATCATTGCTTATACTGTGCTCTTTACTGTACTGTATACTATCATTACTTATACTGTGCTCTTTACTGTACTGTATACTATCATTACTTATACTGTGCTCCTGTACTGTACTGTACTGTATACTATCATTACTTATACTGTGCTCCTGTACTGTACTGTATGCTATCATTACTTATACTGTGCTCCTGTACTGTACTGTATGCTATCATTACATATACTGTGCTCCTGTACTGTACTGTATGCTATCATTACTTATACTGTGCTCTTTTCTGTACTGTATGCTATCATTGCTTATACTGTGCTCCTGTACTGTACTGTATGCTATCATTACTTATACTGTGCTCCTGTACTGTACTGTATGCTATCATTACTTATACTGTGCTCCTGTACTGTACTGTATGCTATCATTACTTACACTGTGCTCCTGTACTGTACTGTATACTATCATTACTTATACTGTGCTCCTGTACTGTACTGTATGCTATCATTACTTATACTGTGCTCTTTACTGTACTGTATGCTATCATTACTTACACTGTGCTCTGTACTGTATGCTATCATTACTTATACTGTGCTCCTGTACTGTACTGTATGCTATCATTACTTATACTGTGCTCCTGTACTGTACTGTATGCTAACATTACTTATACTGTGCTCTGTACTGTATGCTATCATTACTTATACTGTGCTCCTGTACTGTACTGTATGCTATCATTACTTATACTGTGCTCTTTACTGTATGCTATCATTACATATACTGTGCTCCTGTACTGTACTGTATGCTATTATTACTTATACTGTGCTCTGTACTGTATGCTATCATTACTTATACTGTGCTCTACTGTACTGTATATTATCATTACTTATACTGTGCTCTGTACTGTATACTATCATGACTTATACTGTGTTCTGTACTGTATACTATCATTACTTATACTCTTTACTGTACTGTATACTATCATTACTTATACTGTACTGTACTGTATACTATCATTCCTTATACTGTGCTCTTTACTGTATGCTATCATTACTTATACTGTACTGTACTGTATACTATCATTCCTTATACTGTGCTCTGTACTGTATACTATCATTACTTATACTGTGCTCTACTGTACTGTATACTATCATTACTTATACTGTGCTCTACTGTACTGTATACTATCATTACTTATATTCTGTACTGTATACTATAATTACTTATACTGTGCTCTGTACTGTATACTATCATTACTTATACTGTACTGTACTGTATACTATCATTCCTTATACTGTACTGTACTGTATACTATCATTACTTATATTCTGTACTGTATACTATAATTACTTATACTGTGCTCTGTACTGTATACTATCATGACTTATACTCTATACTGTATGCTATCATTACTTATACTGTGATCTGTACTGTACTGTATGCTATCATTACTTATACTGTGCTCTGTACTGTATACTATCATTACTTATACTGTGCTCTGTATTGTACTGTATACTATCAATACTTATACTGTGCTCTGTATCGTACTGTATACTATCATTACTTATACTGTGCTCTGTATTGTACTGTATACTATCATTACTTATACTCTTAATTGTACTGTATACTATCATTACTTATACTCTGCATTGTACTGTATACTATCATTATTTATACTGTGCGCTGTACTGTATACTATCATTACAAATACTGTTCACTGTACTGTATACTATCATTACTAATACTGTTCACTGTACTGTATACTATCATTACTTATAATGTGCTCTGTACTGTATACTATCATTACTTATACTCTGTACTGTATACTATCATTATTTATACTGTGCGCTGTTCTGTACTGTATATTATCATTACTTATACTCTGCTCTGTACTGTATACTATCATTACTTATACTGTGCTCTGTACTGTATACTATCATTACTTGTACTCTGTACTGTACTGTATACTACCATTACTTATACTCTACATTGTACTGTATACTATCATTATTTATACTGTGCGCTGTTCTGTACTGTATATTATCATTACTTATACTCTGCTCTGTACTGTTTACTATCATTACTTATACTGTGCTCTGTACTGTATACTATCATTACTTATACTCTGTACTGTACTGTATACTACCATTACTTATACTCTACATTGTACTGTATACTATCATTATTTATACTGTGCGCTGTTCTGTACTGTATACTGTCATTACTTATACTCTGCTCTGTACTGTATACTATCATTACTTATACTGTGCTCTGTACTGTATACTATCATTACTTATACTCTGTACTGTACTGTATACTATCATTACTTATACTGTGCTCTGTACTGTAAACTATCATTACTTATACTCTGTCCTGTACTGTATACTACCATTACTTATATTCTACATTGTACTGTATACTATCATTATTTATACTGTGCGCTGTTCTGTACTGTATACTATCATTACTAATAGAAAAGGGGGGGGGGCATTTTCTGTTTGTTGTTATGAGATGTATGAATGAGCCAGTATTAGGAGGGCATGCTGGTGCTAGTAGTGCTAGTTGGAGTTCCCATGGGGTGACTCCCAGGTAAGCTGGCTCTCAATTTGGTTACATTTATGTATGTGCCTTTATCATGAGGCCTTATCATTGGCATATATTACATTTGGGGTGAGGGTTCGGGCGTAAGGCCCCCGGGGCTGGTCTGGCTGTGCCTCCTCAGGGCATCACCACATAATACACATAATTACTTTTCACATCACTTTTTATGTTTGTTTTTTATTCATGTAATTTTTTCACATATATTTTAACCCCTTTATCAACACTTATTAACTACTCGCACACATCTATACCTTACACTGCACTGTCACTCTTTTTCCATTTTTCGTGTGATGCCCTGGGGGGGTCCTGGGCTGGATGTTTTTTTGGGGTGCCCTGCGCCCCGGACGTGAACCCCTTAGTGTTAGGGACTGTTAGTGACAGAGAAGCCGTGACGTGGCCTAGCAGCTTCCCATGTATTTGCAAATGCATGCAACCAATATCTCTGAATCTCTATTACCATATAGTCTTCATATATTGTTGCAAGTACAATTCAGTGTGCTGAGGTACAATAGGGGGTAAATCCCCCTCCTTTTTCTACTTGGTATGACCCCTCCCTTTCATGCACCTGAAAAGTACTCCCAGGTTGATTGAGCAGCTGCCATTTTTGTGTTTATCATTACTTATACTATGTACTGTACTGTATATTATCATAACTTATACTCTGCTCTGTACTGTATACTATCATAACTTATACTCTGCTCTGTACTGTATACTGTCATTACTTACACTCTGCATTGTACTGTATACTATCATTATTTATAGAAAAGGGGGGGGGGGGCATTTTCTGTTTGTTGTTATGAGATCCATGAATGAGCCAGCATTAGGAGGGCATGCTGGCTCTAGTAGTGCTAGTTGGAGCTCCCAGGGCTGACTCCCAAGTAAGCTGGCTCTCCGTTTGAATGCATTTATGTATGTGCCTTTAACATGAGGCCTTATAATTGGTATATATTACATTTGAGGGGAGTGTTTGGGCGTAGGGCCCCGAGGCTACTCTGGCTGGCCCTCCTCAGGGCATCACCACATAATACACATAGTTACTTTTCACATCACTTTTTATGTTTGTTTTTTATTCATGTCATTTTTTAACCTATATTTTAACCCGTTTTTCAACACTTATTAACTACTCGCACACATCTATACTTTACACTGCACTGTCACCCTTTTTCCTTTGTTCGTGTGATGCTCTGGGGGGGGGTCTTGGGCTGGACGTTTTTTGGGATGCCCTGGGCCCCGGATGTGAACCTCTTAGTGTTAGGGACTGCTAGTGACAGAGAAGCCGTGATGTGGCCTAGCAGCTTCCCATGTAATTGCAAATGCATGCAACTAATATCTTTGAAAGAACAACAAAAGATGCGCTTTCCCAACCTGTTGAATAGAATTTCAAACAAGCAGCTTCAATAAACAGGATCTGCAAATCCCGCTAAAAACAACACAAATGCACAAATATATTGAAGCGCTGATGTTTGAAATACCACACAAAATTAATAAATATGGAAAGTTTATTAAAAACAATATATTCAACATATGAATTTTCAGTACTAAGATGTCACATAGGTGCTCACTCAATATGACTGGGGTAACATACACCGTATATCTATAGATGTTATATGGTTCAATAAAAGTCCCATATAGAAATGCTTGTAGATATATAAATGTCACAAAGGATGGTTCACAGTGGTCAAATGTTGACCATTCCTTTAATAACTATAAAGAGCTGCTATATGCAGTATGATTATATTGGGATGCTCACCACTCCGATTGTGTAGAGACACTCGCCGCTCGTCAGCGGGGGTCTGTTAGCTGGTCACCAAGGTGTTTCAGGCATCGGGAGCAAAAGAATAGACCTCCGACTTCTGTGGACAGGTCTCAGACTCCGTACGGCTGCCGGGACACCTGGATTGGTAAGAAGCAAGCAGCCGCTCCAGCTTCTATGGGTGCACTCGTATAGTATACCGGCTCCTGAAGGAGTAATAGCCGGGAGCTGTGTTCCACAGTGTAACAGTCAAACGATTGTGTGCGCTGGGTAGAAAGTAAGTCCAGCCTGGATCCACATCCAAGGTGTGCCAATATGCGCTCGTCCTGCGGCTACAAACTTGCTAAATAGGCACCGGGTAGATAAGAAATAGTAGTGAACCAAATAGTCAGCAAGAGCACTAATGTGAAGGTCCTTGACGCGTTTCTCCGGGTTCAAAGGTCCCAGTTTCATCATTCTTCTGATGAATATGATGAAACACATTGTTAACTGTTGTGTATTGCACTTATACTATAGTTACTTGTTGTGTATTGTACTTATGCTATAGTTACTTGTTGTGTATTGTACTTATGCTATAGTTAGCTGTTGTGTATTGCACTTATGCTATAGTTAGCTGTTGTGTATTGCACTTATGCTATAGTAAGCTGTGGTGTATTGTACCTATGCTATAGTTACTTGTTGTGTATTGTACTTATGCTATAGTAAGCTGTTGTGTATTGTACTTATGCTCTAGTTACTTGTTGTGTATTGTACTTATGCTATAGTTACTTGTTGTGTATTGCACTTATGCTATAGTTACTTGTTGTGTATTGCACCTATGCTATAATTACTTGTTGTGTATTGCACTTATGCTATAGTTACTTGTGTATTGCACCTATGCTATAGTTACTTGTTGTGTATTGCACCTATGCTATAGTTAGCTGTGGTGTATTGTACCTATGCTATAGTTACTTGTTGTGTATTGCACCTATGCTATAGTTAGCTGTTGTGTATTGCACCTATTCTATAGTTACTTGTTGTGTATTGCACCTATGCTATAGTTACTTGTTGTGTATTGCACCTATGCTATAGTTACTTGTTGTGTATTGCACCTATGCTATAGTAAGCTGTGGTGTATTGTACCTATGCTATAGTTACTTGTTGTGTATTGCACCTATGCTATAGCTAGCTGTTGTGTATTGAACCTATGCTATAGTAAGCTGTGGTGTATTGTACTTATGCTATAGTTACTTGTTGTGTATTGTACTTATGCTATAGTTACTTGTTGTGTATTGTACTTATGCTCTAGTTACTTGTTGTGTATTGTACTTATGCTATAGTTACTTGTTGTGTATTGCACTTATGCTATAGTTACTTGTTGTGTATTGCACCTATGCTATAATTACTTGTTGTGTATTGCACTTATGCTATAGTTACTTGTTGTGTATTGCACCTATGCTATAGTTACTTGTTGTGTATTGCACCTATGCTATAGCTAGCTGTTGTGTATTGAACCTATGCTATGGTTAGCTGTTGTGTATTGCACTTATGCAATAGTTAGCTGTTGTGTATTGCACCTATGCAATAGTTAGCTGTTGTGTATTGCACCTATGCTATAGTTACTTGTTGTGTATTGCACCTATGCTATAGTAAGCTGTGGTGTATTGTACCTATGCTATAGTTACTTGTTGTGTATTGCACCTATGCTATAGCTAGCTGTTGTGTATTGAACCTATGCTATAGTAAGCTGTGGTGTATTGTACCTATGCTATAGTTACTTGTTGTGTATTGTACTTATGCTATAGTTACTTGTTGTGTATTGTACTTATGCTATAGTTAGCTGTTGTGTATTGCACTTATGCTATAGTAAGCTGTTGTGTATTGCACCTATGCTATAGTTACTTGTTGTGTATTGCACCTATGCTATAGCTAGCTGTTGTGTATTGAACCTATGCTATAGTAAGCTGTGGTGTATTGTACCTATGCTATAGTTACTTGTTGTGTATTGTACTTATGCTATAGTTACTTGTTGTGTATTGTACTTATGCTATAGTTAGCTGTTGTGTATTGAACCTATGCTATAGTAAGCTGTGGTGTATTGTACCTATGCTATAGTTACTTGTTGTGTATTGTACTTATGCTATAGTTACTTGTTGTGTATTGCACTTATGCTATAGTTACTTGTTGTGTATTGCACTTATGCTATAGTTACTTGTTGTGTATTGCACTTATGCTATAGTTACTTGTTGTGTATTGCACCTATGCTATAATTACTTGTTGTGTATTGCACTTATGCTATAGTTACTTGTTGTGTATTGCACCTATGCTATAGTTACTTGTTGTGTATTGCACCTATGCTATAGCTAGCTGTTGTGTATTGAACCTATGCTATGGTTAGCTGTTGTGTATTGCACTTATGCAATAGTTAGCTGTTGTGTATTGCACCTATGCAATAGTTAGCTGTTGTGTATTGCACTTATGCTATAGTTAGCTGTTGTGTATTGCACTTATGCTATAGTAAGCTGTTGTGTATTGCACCTATGCTATGGTTAGCTGTTGTGTATTGCACCTATGCTATAGTTACTTGTTGTGTATTGCACTTATGCTATAGTTACTTGTTGTGTATTGCATTTATGCTATAATTACTTGTTGTGTATTGCACCTATGCTATAATTACTTGTTGTGTATTGCACCTATGCTATAGTTACTTGTTGTGTATTGCACTTATGCTATAGTTACTTGTTGTGTATTGCACCTATGCTATAGTTACTTGTTGTGTATTGCACTTATGCTATAGTAAGCTGTTGTGTATTGCACCTATGCTATGGTTAGCTGTTGTGTATTGCACCTATGCTATAGTTACTTGTTGTGTATTGCACCTATGCTATAGTTACTTGTTGTGTATTGCACCTATGCTATAATTACTTGTTGTGTATTGCACCTATGCTATAGTTACTTGTTGTGTATTGCACTTATGCTATAGTTACTTGTTGTGTATTGCACCTATGCAATAGTTAGCTGTTGTGTATTGCACTTATGCTATAGTTAGCTGTTGTGTATTGCACTTATGCTATAGTTAGCTGTTGTGTATTGCACTTATGCTATAGTAAGCTGTTGTGTATTGCACCTATGCTATGGTTAGCTGTTGTGTATAGCACCTATGCTATAGTTACTTGTGTATTGCACTTATGCTATAGTTACTTGTTGTGTATTGCATTTATGCTCTAGTTACTTGTTGTGTATTGTACTTATGCTATAGTTACTTGTTGTGTATTGCACTTATGCTATAGTTACTTGTTGTGTATTGCACCTATGCTATAGTTACTTGTTGTGTATTGCACCTATGCTATAGTAAGCTGTGGTGTATTGTACCTATGCTATAGTTACTTGTTGTGTATTGCACCTATGCTATAGCTAGCTGTTGTGTATTGAACCTATGCTATAGTAAGCTGTGGTGTATTGTACCTATGCTATAGTTACTTGTTGTGTATTGTACTTATGCTATAGTTACTTGTTGTGTATTGTACTTATGCTATAGTTAGCTGTTGTGTATTGCACTTATGCTATAGTAAGCTGTTGTGTATTGCACCTATGCTATGGTTAGCTGTTGTGTATTGCACCTATGCTATAGTTACTTGTTGTGTATTGCACCTATGCTATAGCTAGCTGTTGTGTATTGAACCTATGCTATAGTAAGCTGTGGTGTATTGTACCTATGCTATAGTTACTTGTTGTGTATTGTACTTATGCTATAGTTACTTGTTGTGTATTGTACTTATGCTATAGTTAGCTGTTGTGTATTGTACTTATGCTATAGTTACTTGTTGTGTATTGTACTTATGCTATAGTTACTTGTTGTGTATTGCACTTATGCTATAGTTACTTGTTGTGTATTGTACTTATGCTATAGTTACTTGTTGTGTATTGTACTTATGCTATAGTTACTTGTTGTGTATTGCACCTATGCTATAGTTAGCTGTTGTGTATTGCACTTATGCTATAGTTACTTGTTGTGTATTGCACCTATGCTATAATTACTTGTTGTGTATTGCACTTATGCTATAGTTACTTGTTGTGTATTGCACCTATGCTATAGTTACTTGTTGTGTATTGCACCTATGCTATAGCTAGCTGTTGTGTATTGAACCTATGCTATGGTTAGCTGTTGTGTATTGCACTTATGCTATAGTAAGCTGTTGTGTATTGTACTTATGCTATAGTTACTTGTTGTGTATTGCACCTATGCAATAGTTAGCTGTTGTGTATTGCACTTATGCTATAGTTAGCTGTTGTGTATTGCACCTATGCTATAGTTACTTGTTGTGTATTGCACCTATGCAATAGTTAGCTGTTGTGTATTGCACTTATGCTATAGTTAGCTGTTGTGTATTGCACTTATGCTATAGTAAGCTGTTGTGTATTGTACTTATGCTATAGTTACTTGTTGTGTATTGCACCTATGCTATAGCTAGCTGTTGTGTATTGCACTTATGCTATAGTTAGCTGTTGTGTATTGCACCTATGCTATAGTTACTTGTTGTGTATTGCACTTATGCTATATTTACTTGTTGTGTATTTTACCTATGCTATGGTTAGCTGTTGTGTATTGCACCTATGCTATAGTTACTTGTTGTGTATTGCACCTATGCTATAGTTACTTGTTGTGTATTGCACCTATGCTATAGTTACTTGTTGTGTATTTTACCTATGCTATGGTTAGCTGTTGTGTAT
This sequence comes from Taudactylus pleione, assembly GCA_031769625.1. Taxonomy (NCBI): domain Eukaryota; kingdom Metazoa; phylum Chordata; class Amphibia; order Anura; family Myobatrachidae; genus Taudactylus; species Taudactylus pleione. The sequence continues at coordinate 441,277 of JAUIMM010000122.1, forward strand.
TGCACCTATGCTATAGTTACTTGTTGTGTATTGCACCTATGCAATAGTTAGCTGTTGTGTATTGCACTTATGCTATAGTTAGCTGTTGTGTATTGCACTTATGCTATAGTAAGCTGTTGTGTATTGTACTTATGCTATAGTTACTTGTTGTGTATTGCACCTATGCTATAGCTAGCTGTTGTGTATTGCACTTATGCTATAGTTAGCTGTTGTGTATTGCACCTATGCTATAGTTACTTGTTGTGTATTGCACCTATGCTATAGTTACTTGTTGTGTATTGCACCTATGCTATAGTTAGCTGTTGTGTATTGCACTTATGCTATATTTACTTGTTGTGTATTTTACCTATGCTATGGTTAGCTGTTGTGTATTGCACCTATGCTATAGTTACTTGTTGTGTATTGCACCTATGCTATAGTTACTTGTTGTGTATTGCACCTATGCTATAGTTACTTGTTGTGTATTTTACCTATGCTATGGTTAGCTGTTGTGTATTGCACCTATGCTATAGTTACTTGTTGTGTATTGCACCTATGCTATAGTTACTTGTTGTGTATTGCACCTATGCTATAGTTACTTGTTGTGTATTGCACCTATGCTATAGTTAGCTGTTGTGTATTGCACCTATGCTATGGTTAGCTGTTGTGTATTGCACTTATACTATAGTTAGCTGTTGTGTATTGCACCTATGCTATGGTTAGCTGTTGTGTATTGCACTTATACTATAGTTAGCTGTTGTGTATTGTACCTATGCTATAGTTAGCTGTTGTGTATTGCACTTATGCTATAGTTAGCTGTTGTGTATTGCACTTATACTATAGTTACTTGTTGTGTATTGCACTTATGCTATAGCTAGCTGTTGTGTATTGTACCTATGCTATAGCTAGCTGTTGTGTATTATACTTATGATCTGTTACTCTAATATTGCAATACACCATTATATTATTTACTAGTGATGTGCGCCGACCCCCGTGTTTTAGTTTTGTATCTGTATCTCTCCTGGTTTTGGATCCGGATTGGTTTAGTCAAAACCTCACCTCTGTGTTTTGTTTTTTGTCTTTGGATCTGGATTTTTTTTCTTTAAAAACAGCTAAAATCACATAAAATGGGTCTGTTTTTGTTCCTACAGTATTATTAACCTCAATAACATTTATTTTCACTCATTTCCAGTCAATTTTGACCACGTCACAGCTCACTATATTGTTTACATCCAGATTAGACCCAAAATTTGCACCAAGCTAGCTGGCTAACTAAGATAAGCGTTAGCAGTGGGTGGCACAAACACATGCCAGTTCAACTTCCAACATGGCACATCAGGAAAGAAATGTTTTTATTATTCATTTGAGGCCTGAGGGAGTTGGAGTATGTATATAGTTGAAGGCAGGGACAGGAAGGGTTGGTTGGTAGTAAATTTAATTACATTTTTTGATTCTAAAGTAAATTTATGAGGGGGAAGGGGAGGAGGGGAGGCATTTACAAATAAATATTTTACTCATTCACATCAGTCCTTGCCCCAGAAGAATCCTTGAGCACCATGCCTGCTGCTGGGAGTTGATTTTTTCATCCCAGAAAGGGACCAGGAAGACTTCTAGTAGTGCTTTCCAAAACAATTGACTTAAATAATCCTTTGCAAAGCTTCCACATGAAAAGCATTTCCCAACCTGACATTAAAAAAAACATAGTTAGTTAGTGGCCTCCAAACTGCCACTTAACCAGCACAGATATGTGGACAAGTGCAAGATTTAAGATTAAGGGCCTTATTCAATTGCCAGCAAAAAGTTTCCACTGAAGATGTTATTTCGCCAGGCGGAAACTTATCCCCATATTCAATTGCAAAGTTTTCGCCAATGCGAAAAGCCTGCACCTTGTAACCAGCGGAAAAGATTAGCCTCTGAATGGAGGCAAAAAATTAGCAATTTTGGGGGTTTGGGGTGAAAAGTTGCAGGAATACCCCTGCAGCCGTGGTACAGTCCCCCAAAGGTAAACTGCATTAAAAAAATACTTTAGATCACCCCCAAAAAAGTACTTTCATTTTGGGGGTGGAACAAACCAAAGTTGGAGGACAAACTTAAAAACTAGCGAAATAGACTCCAGGGGGTCCCCAAAGTATGCCCAAGGTTTTTTTTTATTGCAGGTGGTTTCTGAAGGTGCGTTTTTTAAGTTAAGACCTCACTTTAGCGATTTTTAACCATACTTGCTCTCATTTTCATGTACCTCAATTTTGCTGGGACTAATTATTTTTACCAAAAAATCACTGCTAAATTATATTCTTCACCACTTGTGCAAAGACGCTAAATAGCGCCAATTGAGAGCATTTAAGCACCTCAGATACCTTCAGCAGGGCTATTTGGGGTATCCATAGTGATCCCCCATGTCAGTGTATCTTTTGGGGGGTGTCAGGCTGATTTCCCCAAATCTGACAACACCTTTCGCCCATTTGAGCTTCGCCGGGACGCGTTTTCGCATCCTTTGCAATTGAATAGGGCGAAAAGCGGTGACGAGCGCGATACTTTTCCAGAGCCAAAACCAGCGATGACCGCTGAAAGTGCACATGCAAAAACTCTGGGACTTTTCACCGGCAACTGAATACGGCCCTAAGGGGTACATTTAATTTATTAAAGTGAGCGTTTTTACAAGTGAGTTTTAGAAGTGATGTTGCCCATAGCAACCACTCAGATTCTACTTAACATTTACCTAGCACTTTCTAGAAGATAATAGCTAGAATCTGATTGGTTGCTATGGGCAACATCACTTCTAAAACTCACTTCTAAAAACTAACACTTTAGTAAATTAAATTTACCCCTTAAGGACTTACGTTGTGTCTTTCTTGAGAATCCTGCGCCAACTTCTGCTGCTAGGAGGGGATTTTCATTCCAGAAGGGGACCAGGAAGACTAAACAATTGACTGTTAAATAATCCTTTGCAAAGATTCCACATGAACATTTCCCAATCTGTACAGGGAAATAAAAAAAAAAACATAGTTAGCTAGTGGCCTTCAAACTGACGTTGTTCCCAGTGTCCACTTAACCAGAGCAGATATGTGGACTTGTGGAACAGAGCAGCAAATGCAACATTTCAGATTTAAGGTTTAAGTCTTACGTTATGTCTTGAGCACCATGCCTGCTACTGGGAGAAGATTTTCATCCCAGAAGGAATGAAGACATTGTTTTTTCTTCCCAATGGACACAGATCTAAAGAGATGTAAATAACTACTGACAGGAAAAAGAAGCAATTTGGAGGCCCTTACTCAAACTGCCTTTGCTTTATTTGAGCTGCCCACCCTCCAGTGTGTACTCAGAAAGAGTTTTCAGCACAGCCGGGAACCTGGTCAGTGATCAGCCTGAGACTACTTCCCCAAAATGTGGAAAAGATGATGTCCATCAAAATGAACTACAAATTCTACGAGAAAGACCTTTACTGTCAATTACGTGCAAAAATTACAGATGCACCTGTAATGGTGGATTCCAGCGGGGACAAATTAATATTGTGTGAAGAAGATGATGTATACTGTACATCACCCCAGAGGTTTCCTGGATATGGTGGGTAGGACCATAACCTTGGCCATGATTATGCTAAAAACCTATTGATTGCAACATTTTATTGCATTTTATATATTATTAATAATTTGGAGTTGTGCACCTGAGATTTGTCTGTTCCTGTGCCTGCAATTAGTCTCATCAGGTAGCACCTCCCATTATATATATTCAGGGTGTGCAGTCCAGGAATCTTTTCCATCACCCCAGATTATTCCAGCACCCGAGCCTATATGGTCATCCCATCCTGTGTTGTGTATAAATTACAGCTGCGCTCCCTGTTAGATCGGGGATTCATTGTGCACTTTAGAGGATGTGAGCTCCATTTTAGTCCATATCACCACACCCCCTACACATCTTCTGACCTGGGCTACAGGAGGAGCAGCTGTATTCTGGAATATGGTTGCATGGAGTTGCCCCTCTGACTCACTGAAATTCAGGTAGTGGGGCCATGGGTAGGGACTGGGAGTAGGGACACTATAATCAGAGAACACAGTTTTAGCTGCTTTATTAATTTTTTTTAAACAATATCCTCTTTCTTCACCTTTTGAAAATGTTTATGCAAATCCCAGCAGATGCGTTAGTGATGTCATGGCTAACGCGCACACACAGAAAAAAAACACATTTATTGGATTTTATTTTTTGGGGGCACTTGGGGGGGGAGAGAACCCTGAACGAGGCAGCAGCCCCTTGATAAATGATACAGGCAGCACCCCTGTGCAGCTACATTGCTAGTGATAAGTGTGGCTAATGCGCGCACACACAGAAAAAAACACATTGATTGATTGGATTAGTTTTTTTCTGGCACTTGGAGGGGGGGAGAGAACCCTGAATGAGGCAGCAGCCCCTTGATAAACAACACAGGCAGCACACCTGCGCAGCTACGTTGCTGATAAGTGTGGCTATCGCACACATGCGCACACAGAAAAAAAAATATTTATTTCACACTGGGGGGAGAGCACCCCTGATGGACAGAGCACCCCATGGGCAACACAGCAGCACCCTTTATGGAGTGCAGGGACACAGGAGCCACTGAAGCCCCCTCTTCTGTCTGCAGCACAGCCCTTAGTAACACAGCCCTTACGGACAACAGGCACAGCACAGCCCTAATATGGACGGATTGGACAATAGCCAGCCCCTATGACAACAGCCAGCCAGCCAGCCCCTATGACAACAGCCAGCCCCTGTGACAACAGCCAGCCCCTATGACAACAGCCAGCCCCTATGACAACAAGTGACAATAGCCAGCCCCTATGACAACAAGTGACAACAGCCAGCCCCTGTGACAACAGCCAGCCAGCCCCTATGACAACAGCCAGCCCCTATGACAACAAGTGACAATAGCCAGCCCCTATGACAACAAGTGACAACAGCCAGCCCCTGTGACAACAGCTAGCCAGCCCCTATGACAACAGCCAGCCAGCCCCTATGACAACAGCCAGCCCCTATGACAACAAGTGACAATAGCCAGCCCCTATGACAAGTGACAACAGCCAGCCAGTCCCTATGACAACAGCCAGCCAGCCCCTATGACAACAAGTGACAATAGCCGGCCAGCCCCTATGACAACAGCCAGCCAGCCCCTATGACAACAGCCAGCCCCTATGACAACAAGTGACAATAGCCAGCCCCTATGACAAGTGACAATAGCCAGCCCCTATGACAACAAGTGACAACAGCCAGCCCCTATGACAACAGCCAGCCAGCGAGGCCCCTATGACAACAGCCAGCCCCTATGACAACAAGTGACAATAGCCAGCCCCTATGACAACAAGTGACAACAGCCAGCCAGTCCCTATGACAACAGCCAGCCAGCCCCTATGACAACAAGTAACAATAGCCAGCCAGCCCCTATGCAGCTTGGACATTAAGCAGCCAGCCCCTATGCACACACAGCAACCGCACAGCACAGGCCCCTCCTTCCTTCCTCTTCCTTCTCCACAGCCAGAATGAAAATGGTGGCGATCGCGGGACCTTTAATGCAATCCAAAACCCGTGAGAATTTTGTTTTGAGATCCGAGTCAGGTGGGAAAACCCGGCCGACTCGGATCTCGGCTCGCATCACTAAGTTCGGGTCGGTTTGGATCTCTGAGATCTGAACCCGCTCATCTCTAATATTTACTCCTCTGAATGGTGCTCCAGACACTTTGTGGCACCTTATATAGAAAAGATAACAATATGCCAACTGTGCACTGGTTATAGGAGAGTACGTGCTGCTCCTAGCAACAGGAACCACCTTACTTCTGGCTGGTTGGTACAGCTGCTGCAGCGCCTCTTTGCTGGTGATGATGGCTGGTTCCACTTGACTGCCTAGGATCAGGACTGCAGAGCACTGTCACTGGAATCAGCATAGGACAGCTAGGGAATGGATTAGAGTGTTAGCTCTTCTCTGTAGATCACAGGATTACAGCAGGGAATAGGTGTCTGGCAGGAATGTAGAGTCTTTATGTAAAGTTGTGATTACTGCTCTGTAGTAGCTTTTACACATCACTGAGGGGTGACACACGGATACACTAAGGGGGGAAAGTTCACAAACTTTCTTCAGTCATGATGCCCTAAAGCAGCGGTGGCCAACCTGTGGCTCTTCCATTGTTCTGATGCGGCACCTCTGCCTGACACTGCCTCCTGTGATAGGCACGTAGCTATTCAGAGGAGGCTTGTCCTTTGCTGCAGTAGTCTGCTCTGCTGCGGAGACATGTATGGACGATGTGGTGATGTCACGCTGCAAACAGGAGACGGAGATTAGCTTGTGTCTGAGCCTGCAGCCATGAGAAGGATGCGGTCACAGATGCCAGAGGCCTACCTACGTGACACAGACAGCCCACAACAAAGTCAGAGCTGTGTTTTTTTTTCCTTTTTTCATTTTATTTGTGAAATGTTGGGGGCTGGAGTGGCCCGTGGAGTGTGAGGGAAGGTGGCTGGACTGGAGTGGCCCGTGGAGTGTGGGGGAAGGTGGCTGGACTGGAGTGGCCCTTGGAGTGGGAGGTAGTGTGGGGGAAGGTGGCTGGACTGGAGAGGCCCGTGGAGTGTGGGGGAAGGTGGCTGGACTGGAGTGGCCCTTGGAGTGGGAGGTAGTGTGGGGGAAGGTGGCTGGACTGGAGTGGCCCATGGAGTGTGGGGGAAGGTGGCTGGACTGGAGAGGCCCATGGAGTGGGAGGTAGTGTGGGGGAAGGTGGCTGGACTGGAGAGGCCCATGGAGTGTGGGGGAAGGTGGCTGGACTGGAGTGGCCCGGGGAGTGTGGGGGAAGGTGGCTGGACTGGAGTGGCCCGGGGAGAGATGGGAGGGCTGTAGTGGCATATGAGGGTTTCCTGAAGTGACAGATGAGGGGGACTGGAGTGACACATGGAGGGGCTGCTGGAGTGACACATGGAGGGGCTGGAATGTATTATGCAAATCTTTTTTTTTTTTTTCCCACTGTTTTTTTTGTAGATGTGGTTTTTCAGTGTATTTTATATTGTTCTGACTTTTACGTTCCCTTTAATAGTTACCTCCACAGTGATTGTGTGCATATGCTTTTACATGCTCGTACAAACATCATACCAGGGGCACGGCCTAGCTGGCACAAGGTCATGCCTCTTTTTACACATGCACATTCGGCACTTGCATGATCTCTGCTCTTTGACATACCTACAGATGTTTTTGGGCTCTTGGCCTCTGACTGGTTGGTCACCTCTGCCCTAATATATTAGCATATTTTCATAGCACCCCTAGGTCAAAAATGTCTTATTCAGAAATTAATTTTTAAATTAAGATATTGTACTTATACTGTATGTCATCCTTAGGTTTGGTTATGTGGTGGTGGTCAGACCAGCACTGGTTTAGCCTATAACATTGACCATAAATAATTTGATTTTGTCCTGGACCACCAACCTGTTCCACGACACCCAGTTTGGGAACCATTGCACTAAGGTACTGCAACATCTTCTCTTTTATAATCACCTGCCATCAACTGCTTTAAGCACATGCTCCTTCCTCCCTGTCTACCCCATCTGTGTCACGCCTGTTTGTCTGCCCCTCCCCTTTTAGAATGTAAGCTCTTTTGAGCAGGGCCATCTACCCTCTTGTGCTTCTCCTTACTTTACTTTCATCTACTTCATTCTTAGTCACCACTAGGCACCTAACACTTGGTTGCTCTGCTGCTTATCTGGGTGTTATGGTCGCTAATGTAGTAATATATATTATCCATGTCCTGGTCCTGTATTGTATTGTAATGTGTCACTGGTTACTTATTAGTTTATGTACTCTGTAAGGTGCTGCGGAACACTTGTGGCACCATATAAATAAATGATGATAATAATAATGTGAGCGGACGGATTGGCCAATCAGGAATAAAGATGTAACTGAACTGAGCTAACCAATCAGGACAAGATAAAAATGGAACAATGGACCAGAGTTTGTGCACATGTGCAGATCATTTCTCCTCTGGTCTGTCCTCCTTGTTACAGATAAGAAAATCGACAGCACAGCGATATTACATTTGATTGGTTAGCATCAGGGGATAGCTCGGTGCTCGGGGAACAAAGCTTCATCTACAGTCAGAGGAGTTACATCCGTATGTGCTGAAAAGAGAGAATCCTCTATCGTCGCCTCTGGGCAGCAGTGTAATTATCACAGTATCACCAGAAAGGTCCTTCCTCTTACCTCTTTATCACCACCTCTTTCTGCAAACTCAGATTTTCATCTGCTAAAGTACTGTGGTGTTCAGCCTCATTTATGGTGTAATGTTACCATGAGGGGACATCAGGACAGTCTAATACATGAGTCGCTGTTGTTATTGAATTGTTCAGAGTGCCTCTAGCAGTGCTGTTCTTATGGAAATGTGAAATGTGTCTGTAGAGCTGGTGCAAAGAGGACGTCCTTGTGTGCTGAGGGAATTATCTGCACAGAAAGGAAGTGTCCCCTCCACCATACTAATCTCATGCAAATTGCTTCATCCTGCTGCTTATCTACAATGTCTCCAACTTGCTCCATGTTCCTTTACACCTCAATGCATAGATGGTCCAGGGTCTACACCTTTAGGGGAGCCAGGCTTGTCCTTGGCTGGTCAATGATCCTCATCCTAATGAAAAGGCCACAGGTTGTGCCAAGAGGAGGCCCCTCATGTAGATGATGGACCTCCATCTCTCTGGTCATTGTTAGACATTTCTGAGACATTTCTCCACTAATGTGACCTAGACAGGACAGTGCAACAATATCACCCAATTGGCCTCATATATAATATATCATGTTCTCTTTCTCCCACAGCCCATCAGCTAGGCATGTCTTAGAGAATCCGCCACAGTGATGTCTATGAGAACATACTGGACCCTTGTGTTCCTGGAATGGTGGATTATGCTCTATATAGTCCTTGGTACAGGTAACTCGTCAGATTTATGCTTTCTATGTATGTGTTCTCCAAAGGGGGGTATTCTGTGATCTTATAGTACAGCAGTATTTCAGCTATTTATAAAGTGCTATGTCTGTTATTTTATGTATTATAGTATGGTACTATCTCTTCTCATTATACTGTATGTGTATTATTCTACTATTCTAGTACTATAATGCCTCATTATACAGCACTGTCTGTGATTTTATTATAGTACAGTATATAATGCCTCATTATACAGCGCTATGTCTTATTTTATTATAATACTGTACTATCCCTCATCATTATTATCTACTGTGTATTATCTTATAGTACATTATTATAATGCCTCATTATACAGCGCTGTATGTTATTTTATTATAATACTGCACTATCCCTCCTCATACTGTACTATGTGTATAATCTTATTATAGTACAGTATATAATGCCTCATTATACAGCGCTATGTCTGTTATTTTATTATAATACTGTACTATCCCTCCTCATACTGTGCTATGTATATAATCTTATTATAGTACAGTATATAATGCCTCATTATACAGCGCTATGTCTTATTTTATTATAATACTGTACTATGTGTATAATCTTATTATAGTACAGTATATAATGCCTCATTATACAGCGCTATGTCTGTTATTTTATTATAATACTGTACTATCCCTCCTCATACTGTGCTATGTGTATAATCTTATTATAGTACAGTATATAATGCCTCATTATACAGCGCTGTCTTATTTTATTATAATACTGTACTATCCCCCCTCATACTGTGCTGTGTGTATAATCTTATTATAGTACAGTATATAATGCCTCATTATACAGCGCTATGTCTTATTTTATTATAGTATTGTACTATCCCTCCTCATACTGTGCTATGTGTATAATCTTATTATAGTACAGTATATAATGCCTCATTATACAGCGCTATGTCTTATTTTATTATAAGACTGTACTATCCCTCCTCATACTGTACTATGTGTATAATCTTATTATAGTACAGTATATAATGCCTCATTATACAGCGCTAGGTCTTATTTTATTATAATACTGTACTATCCCTCCTCATACTGTGCTATGTGTATAATCTTATTATAGTACAGTATATAATGCCTCATTATACAGCGCTGTCTTATTTTATTATAGTATTGTACTATCCCTCCTCATACTGTGCTATGTGTATAATCTTATTATAGTACAGTATATAATGCCTCATTATACAGCGCTATGTCTTATTTTATTATAAGACTGTACTATCCCTCCTCATACTGTACTATGTGTATAATCTTATTATAGTACAGTATATAATGCCTCATTATACAGCGCTAGGTCTTATTTTATTATAATACTGTACTATCCCTCCTCATTATACTGTGCTATGTGTATAATCTTATTATAGTACAGTATATAATGCCTCATTATACAGCGCTGTCTTATTTTATTATAGTATTGTACTATCCCTCCTCATACTGTGCTATGTGTATAATCTTATTATAGTACAGTATATAATGCCTCATTATACAGCGCTATGTCTTATTTTATTATAAGACTGTACTATCCCTCCTCATACTGTACTATGTGTATAATCTTATTATAGTACAGTATATAATGCCTCATTATACAGCGCTAGGTCTTATTTTATTATAATACTGTACTATCCCTCCTCATTATACTGTGCTATGTGTATAATCTTATTATAGTACAGTATATAATGCCTCATTATACAGCGCTGTCTTATTTTATTATACTACTGTACTATCCCTCCTCATACTGTGCTATGTGTATAATCTTATTATAGTACAGTATATTATGCCTCATTATACAGCGCTATGTCTTATTTTATTTTAGTATTGTACTATCCCTCCTCATACTGTGCTATGTGTATAATCTTATTATAGTACAGTATATAATGCCTCATTATACAGCGCTGTCTTATTTTATTATCATACTGTACTATCCCTCCTCATACTGTGCTATGTGTATAATCTTATTATAGTACAGTATATAATGCCTCATTATACAGCGCTGTCTTATTTTATTATCATACTGTACTATCCCTCCTCATTATACTGTACTATGTGTATAATCTTATTATAGTACAGTATATAATGCCTCATTATACAGCGCTAGGTCTTATTTTATCATAATACTGTACTATCCCCCCTCATACTGTACTATGTGTATAATCTTATTATAGTACAGTATATAATGCCTCATTATACAGCGCTATGTCTTATTTTATTATAGTATTGTACTATCCCTCCTCATACTGTACTGTGTATAATCTTATTATAGTACAGTATATAATGCCTCATTATACAGCGCTGTCTTATTTTATTATAATACTGTACTATCCCTCATACTGTGCTATGTGTATAATCTTATTATAGTACAGTATATAATGCCTCATTATACAGCGCTATGTCTTATTTTATTATAATACTGTACTATCCCCCCTCATACTGTGCTGTGTGTATAATCTTATTATAGTACAGTATATAATGCCTCATTATACAGCGCTAGGTCTTATTTTATCATAATACTGTACTATCCCCCCTCATACTGTACTATGTGTATAATCTTATTATAGTACAGTATATAATGCCTCATTATACAGCGCTATGTCTTATTTTATTATCATACTGTACTATCCCTCATTATACTGTACTATGTGTATAATCTTATTATAGTACAGTATATAATGCCTCATTATACAGCGCTATGTCTTATTTTATTATCATACTGTACTATCCCTCATTATACTGTACTATGTGTATAATCTTATTATAGTACAGTATATAATGCCTCATTATACAGAACTATGTGTATAATCTTATTATAGTACAGTCAGTGGTCGAAGTGGGGGTATGGAAATGTTGGGTTGTACTTATACATGCACTGGAAAAGGGTGCATGACTCTCAAAAGAGGGTGTGCCAAAAAGACAGACTTTTGTCATCAGTGTAGTGTAGTGTAGTGTAGTGTAGACTGCATTGTATGATGAGCACTACTATTGTGGGCAATGTCCATAAATAAAATAGTGGCAGGATAGGGATGTATTTTTATGCAATCCAGTGCCAGCAGCAGCTGCAGGGGGCACTTGTTCAGAAAGAATTACAGGCAAAGGCGGAGAGTTGGGCAAGGAGTGGAGGCAGGTGTGTAGGTGTGAGAGGGCAGAAGGTGGACAAAGAGGCAGGAGAGGAGGCATGCTAGTAGCTGGGAAAGGACTGGAGGTGGGAGAGGACTAGATGCAGGTATTAGGCAGTGAGGAGGTAGGCGGGAGAGGACTAGATGCAGGTATTAGGCAGTGAGGAGGTAGGTGGGAGAGGACTAGATGCAGGTATTAGGCAGTGAGGAGGTAGGCGGGAGAGGACTAGATGCAGGTATTAGACAGTGAGGAGGTAGGTGGGAGAGTACTACATGCAGGTATTAGGCAGTGAGGAGGTAGGTGGGAGAGAACTAGATGCAGGTATTAGGCAGTGAGGAGGTAGGCGGGAAAGTACTAGATGCAGATATTAGGCAGTGAGGAGGTAGGCGGGAGAGGACTAGATGCAGGTATTAGGCAGTGAGGAGGTAGGCGGGAGAGGACTAGAGGCAGGTATTAGGCAGTGAGGAGGTAGGCGGGAGAGGACTAGATGCAGGTATTAGGCAGTGAGGAGGTAGGCAGGAGAGGACTAGATGCAGGTATTAGGCAGTGAGGAGGTAGGCGGGAGAGGACTAGATGCAGGTATTAGGCAGTGAGGAGGTAGGCGGGAGAGTACTAGAGGCAGGTATTAGGCAGTGAGGAGGTAGGCGGGAGAGGACTAGATGCAGGTATTAGGCAGTGAGGAGGTAGGCGGGAGAGGACTAGATGCAGGTATTAGGCAGTGAGGAGGTAGGCGGGAGAGGACTAGAGGCAGGTATTAGGCAGTGAGGAGGTAGGCTGAGGAGAGATTCGGTCTCACTCTTTGAGTATATTGTTCTCCTAGGACCAAGGTATGTAGCACTGGAATCCTACCAACTTTTTTGCTTGTATAAGTTGATTCAGTGCCCATTTGTAGGTATATTTGTATGCATTGCACTTATATCCTACGAATGTGATTGCGATTTAGTGCCCATTTGCAAATAAATTTGTATGCATGTAGATCCTACCAAACATGTGTTTAGGTAGTTGATTTTAATGCCCTTTTGCAAATATATTATATGCATTGAATGTGACTTATGCGACCTCTGCTGTAAAAAAAAAAAAATTTGTTTTTTACTAACCCCCAGCTACCTGGTGTATAGGGGTTAGAGTGTACTTCATATTTATTTTTATCTGTGAAAAGGGTCACAGTGCATTGTTAACTCTACACTGGTTGTAGGTAACTTGCAAGTATTTCCCATATCTCAGGACAAGCATAAACATGAGACTCTTGTCCCTGTGCTGGTGTCGGTATGCAGTCGGGAAGCCGGTGGACCTAATACCAACAGCCGGCTTCCTGACTGTCATATCCCGGAAAGGGTCTAAAGACAGGCGTCGATATGTCTTTAGACATACGCCGGGAGCCCGACGCCCGACATCCCGATCGAACGGATGCCGGGTGCCGAGTGTGGATAGCCGCGGAGGGGAGGGTTAGGTTTAGGGTTCCCGGGGGGGACTTGGTGTTAGGCACCCTCCTGGGAGGTTAGGTTTAGGCTAGGGGAAGGCGGGGTTAGGGTTAGGCACCCCCAGGGGGAGGTTAGGGTTATGCACCCCCCCGGGGGACTTAAGTTTAGGCAGTGGGGAATGGGGGGTTAGGTTTAGGCACTTAGAGGGGGGATTAGGGTTAGGTACTGGGGGGGAGGTTAGGGTTAGGCACCCCTAAGGGAGGGTTAGGGGGTAGAATAGGTTAGCTAATACTTACCTGAGGACGATCGGGATTTCCACTGCTGCCGGGATGCTGGTGTCGGGATTCCAACCGCTGGACATGCATCCGGCGGTAAATCATACAGATTCCCTGGTGTCATGTAAATCCTGTGCAGTAGGCCTCTCAGGATTTCATACAGGATGGACTGTGTGCTGATTGTTATACACCACAACAGTCCCCTTGAATGTCCTCCTGGTCTCAGGTTATGACGCAGTTAGTGGGCCGCTTATCAGCCCCCACACTGCCTCCCACTTTGGATTACCCACAATAATTGCAGCCTGTTATGTTTCCTCTTCCCATACATCCTTCCTGGATGGAGGGTTAAGTCCACTCAGTTCAGAATCTGGCTTTTAGCATCTACCTATCTGCAGATGTTACAGGCGAATAAGGCAACAGCCGTCAGGATATAGATTGACTGCACCATCCTCTCAGTCCACCCTGCTTTCAGATTCTGATATATCATCTGAGGAGGCAAAGGATAAACATGTTTCTCCCTTTGGGCCTATCTCGGAGAGGAGGAGAGTCATTCATCAGTGGATGTTCCTCACTAGCAGGGGCAGATAATTAAATCCTCAGTATAGAAGATGAAGTACTGACTCCTAAAGCCTAATAAACCTGGTGTTCAGACACCAGAAGGCAATTTAGGTTGGATTCCCTCAATCTGAACAGCTCACTGAGTTTACGGTGGAAGCATTGAACACTCCAGGTAAACTGTTCCAGATTCTAAAAACACTAATATGTCTTTTTACCCTCACCCACAGGGAAAGTGCATTTGGTGGGAAATCCCCCTCCCTACTAGGGATTCTTACATGATACCTTCCTAAATGGTTATTCCTCAGAAGGTTGTTTGCAACCTCCCCCATCAGATCCTATCAAGTCCATTCATGTCCTGCTAAATTCAGGGGTCATAATCCCTGATTCCTTTAGCTAACCAGGAAGGAGTTATTACTCAGATTTGTTTTTGTTTCAGAAGCTAAATGGGTCTCATCGCTCTATTCTGAATCTGAAATCTCTACAGGTTCATCCATGTGCCCAAGTTCTGTTTGGAGACCCTACAGCCAATTATGCTGGCAATAGAACCTGGGGATTTCATGGTTCCCTGGACATACAGGATGCATATCTGCATGTACCTATTGCACTATTCCACCAAGGGTTTCTGAGTTCTGCATTTAGTCAGTGACATTACCATTGCCCTTTGGTCTGTCCACAGCCCCTCGGGTGTTTACCAAGATAATGGCGGTCATGACTGCTCATCTCAGAAGGAGTCAGGATACTGCCATACTTGGATGACCTCCTGATATTGGCAGTCTATGGAGGATTTACAATAACATCTCCAGCTGACCACTGCATGTCTACAGGAGCAGGGCTGGATAATCAATTGGGAAAAGTCTTCCCTTTCTCCAACACAGCAGATGAGTACATCTGGGGGCACTACTGGATTCCCTGGTGCACAGGATCATTCTACCAGTTGATAGGCTCTACAATTGGGGGTGCGCAAATTGCTCCGCAATCAAAGGGTATCCATTCACTCAGCAATGCAGGTCCTGGGGTCCATGGTATCCACCTTCAACATGGTGGAATATCCCCAGTTCCACTCTAGGCCTCTCCAATAATTGATTCTCTCTCCAGGTGGAAAAGACAGCATTATCTTATAAGGTTTCAGAGGATCCTTCTCACTCCAGAGGTTCATCACTCCCTCATGTGGTGGCTGAGAAAGGATCATCTAAACAAAGGGCACCTGTTCTGGATTCCAAATTGGATGCTTCTCACCACGGATGCCAGCCTTCGTGGATGAGAGGCAGTGACAGGTCATCACACCTTCCAGGGAAGATGGACAAATGAGAAAGTTATCTACCAATAAACATTCTGGAACTTGAGCAGTATACAGAGCACTGATCATGGCACAGGATCTGCTCCGGGGCCGGCCAGTCCAGATTCAGTCCGACAATGCAACTACAGTGGCCTACCTCAATCATCAGAGAGGTACAAGAAGTTATGCAGCCATGAAGTAAGTGACAATGGTTCTGGTTTGGATAGAATGTTATCTTCCATCCATCTCGGCAATATTCATACCGGGAGTACTCAATTGGGAAGCAGACTTCCTAAATCACCAAGAAATACATGCCGGAGAGTGGTCTCTCCATCCAGGAGTGTTTCAGCACCTGGTAAACAAATGGGGTCTACCAGAGATAGATCTCATGGCATCACGCCGCAACCACAAAGTTCCCAGGTATGGGTCCAGGTCCAGAGACCCATCAGCAGCATATGTGGATGCACTGGCAGTAAGATAGGACTTTAAGCTGGTGCATCTATTTCCTCCATATCTCTACTCCCAAGAGTTCTCAGAAAATTCAAACAGGAAGGCAGAACAGTAATACTGGAGGCTCCGGCTTGGCCCAGATGTCATTAGTTCACCAACATACAGAATCTGTCCATAGACAGTCCTTATGCTCTTCCTCTATGGCAGGATCTGCTATCACAGGGTCCTTGCCAATATCTGGACTTTCCTCGTATGGCTTTGATGGCATGGGTCTTGAATCTTCCATCCTAGGAGCAGGAGGTTTTTCCAGTTCTGTAATTCAAACAATGCTTAGGGCATGGAAGCCTGTCCCTGCCAGCATCTATTAAAGAGTTTGTTATTCCTTTGGTCAATGGTGTTTCCATAGGAAATTTAGATCCTACGGTATTCAGGATTTCCAGGATACTGGTTATTCTTCAGGTGGGATTAGACAAAGGTCTCCACCTGGCAATTTTGAGAGTGCATTTTTCTGCACTATCAGTCTGGTTTCAGAAGAAGATTGCTTCATTACCAGATGTTAGAATATTTTTTCCAAGGAGTTCTGAGAGTTCAGCCTTTTTGTTCCACCGGTAGCACCATGGAATTTGTCTTTGGTTCTTAAGGAGCTACAGGCTCCCCCAGGTGAACCTATGGACTCTGTGCTGTTAACCACTTCAAATCCAAAGACACTTTTTCTTCCTGTTATTTTATTTGCTCGCAGAGTCTCTGATTTTGCAGCGCTTTCTTATCGCTCCCTATTTTTGATATTTCACCAGGATAAAGCTTTTCTTCATATAAGGGAAGGTTACCTTCCTAAAAGGTAGTGTCCCATTTTCATGGGAATTAAGAAATTGTAGTTCCAGCCTTTCAGGCTCCAGACCTTTCTGTAGGTGAAGCTGCCCTGGATGTAGTTTTTGCTCTCCGTATCTATGTGGAGCGTACAAACTCTGAAAATCAGATGCTCTTTTTGTATTATATGGTTTTCACAAACTAGGATGGCCAGCTAATAAGCAGACTCTGGCGAGATGGATATATATGACTCTCTCTCAGGTGTACACACAGGCTGATCTTTCTGTCCCAAGCACGGTGACAGCACATTCTACTCGGTCTGTATGGCCATTGTGGGCATTTACTCGTGGTGCCTCTGGTGATCAAATTTGCAAGACAGCCACGTGGTCTTCTGTCCACACCTTTCTTAGGTTTTATGCCTTTGATACTTTAGCATCTCAGGATGCTTCCTTTGGGTGACTAGTTCCCCTTTCTGCTCCATCCCCCACCCTAGGGAAACTGCTTTGGGACATCCCTATGGATCCCTAAAGAAGAAAATTAGAGTTATGGTAGGCTTATCTTGATAACTCCTTTTCTTTGAGGTCCACAGGGCACCCACCCTTACGCACCTGGTTTTCTTCCTTTGGTCACAGATTCCCTCATCTTATGTAAGAGTGTTTCTAGTGTACGATTGCTCTTCCTTCTCCTCTTTGATTCTCCTGTCTTGAGGCTTGTTAACTAAATGAATAGACCCCTAGATACTTTCAGCCCTTCGATAAATCGGCCCCCAAGATCTGATGCTGTTGATTTTCATCATTAATGAACTTTGCAATTTTAGGTTTTATATTTTTCCTCTACATTTTGTTAAAAAATGTTTAACTTTCCTCAGGTACAGCTCAGCAGTGTCTGGTGCAAGCACAAGTGGGCCACACCGTGAATATTCCATGTCTGGTGCCCTTACCCAACATAACGCAATGGCAAACACTCCGTCTTTACTTGCAGAAATCTGGCCCCAGCGCAGTTCTAACAACGGTATTTGCTTATGCCAATGGCCGGGAACAGCCGGATCTCCAAGAACAGAGTTACCGTAACCGCACCCACCTGTGCAAGGACAACGTTACCCTTTCCCTGTCACATGTCAGTCCTTGGGATGAAGGACAGTATGACTGCCATATCTTTCTGCTAAAGAAACATGGACATGAGCTGGTATACAGCAGCCAACTGCTCCTGTCAGTCTGGGGTATGTAGCGTAGATTACACCCATCAACATCTGGTAATAATCAGTCATTAATAAAGAGCATGACCAGGCTTCCTGCTGGGGACTGCTGGGGGAACATGCGTGTTCCATATAAATAACTCCTAATATGATGTGTGTTGAGCACTGTGCACTAGTGTAATTTGTGGTGGGCACTGTACACTAGTGTAATATGTGGATATTGGGATGAATATGTACAGTAGGAGAGGATATTGGGATGGGGATGCACAGTAGGGAGGATATTGTGATGGGGACGTACAGTTGGGGAGGATATTGGGATGGGGACGCACAGTAGGGGAGTATATTGGGATGGGGACGCACAGTAGGGGAGGATATTGGGATGGGGATGCACAGTAGGGGAGGCTATTGGGATGTACAGTAGGGGAGGATATTGGGATGGGGCTGTACAGTAGGGGAGGATATTGGGATAGGGATGCACAGTAGGGAAGGATATTGGGATGTAGATGTACAGTAGGGAAGGATATTGGGATGGGGATGCACAGTAGGGGAGGATATTGGGATGGGGAAGCACAGTAGGGAAGGATATTGGGATGGGGATGTACAGTAGGGAAGGATATTGGGATGGGGATGTACAGTAGTGGAGGATATTGGGATGGGGATGCACAGTAGGGGAGGATATTGGGATGGGGATGTACAGCAGGGGAGGATATTGGGATGGGGATGTACAGTAGTGGAGGATATTGGGATGGGGATGTACAGTAGGGGAGGATATTGGGATGGGTGATGCACAGTAGGGGAGGATATTGGGATGGGGATGTACAGCAGGGGAGGATATTGGGATGGGGATGCACAGTAGGGGAGGATATTGGGATGGGGATGTACAGTAGTGGAGGATATTGGGATGGGGATGCACAGTAGGGGAGGATATTGGGATGGGGATGTACAGCAGGGGAGGATATTGGGATGGGGATGTACAGTAGTGGAGGATATTGGGATGGGGATGTACAGTAGGGGAGGATATTGGGATGGGTGATGCACAGTAGGGGAGGATATTGGGATGGGGATGTACAGCAGGGGAGGATATTGGGATGGGGATGCACAGTAGGGGAGGATATTGGGATGGGGATGTACAGTAGGGGAGGATATTGGGATGGGTGATGCACAGTAGGGGAGGATATTGGGAAGGGGATGTACAGCAGGGGAGGATATTGGGATGGGGATGTACAGTGGGGGAGGAGATTGACATGGGGTTTACAAAATGTGGAATATTTTGGGGTTGGGGATACATAGCGGGGAGGATACTCACATACTTACTACTATCTTAATGATTTTATTCACAGCTGAGTTTTCACAACCACAGATCACAGTCCTGAGAGATAAGATGGGAGCAGAAAACACCGCTATGTGCTCCTCCCAAGGGGGTCACCCAAAGGGGTATGTTCATTGGAATTTATCACCCCATGTAACAGATAGCAGGAATGAGACGTGGGCTGAGTATCACCCCCAGACCCAACTGTACAAGATATCTGGGCAGCTTACGCTGAATACGACCTCCAGGGTCTCCATCTCCTGCTGTGTGGTGGCCAGAGAGAGGAAGGTCTGCAGTAAGAGCATCAGTAAGTGGGGGACAGGGACACGGTTCTGTCTGTAAGAGGTGACACAGGGCAAAAATCTCATCTCTTCTCCTTCATTCCAGTAATATCACCCCCAGAGGGGTCCAGAGCCGGGAGACCGAGACGGGCTGAGAGGACGACCACATTGCTCTGTCTTACTGTACTGTTATCACTCACCAGATAGAGGGCGCTGTGAGTATGCTGTATGTGTATATGTGTGAGTGTGTGCAGAGGCGTAGGGAGGGCAGTTCCAGTGGAGCGCAAGCTCCAGGCGCCGAAGGTCCAAGGGGTGTTTGCTTCCCCACTGCAATGTGAATGCTGGCCTCTGAAGTGATCGGAGGCTAAGGAAGCCTCCAATTGCTTCAGAGGCCAGCATTCCCACTGATGCAGTGCACGGGAGATGTCATGATGTCACCTGCATGCGTAGGAGACTGTGCGGCCACGCCTGTTGGATCTACTTAGATTACGGAGGTGCTGGGCTTCCCCCAAGCTCTCCCCTTATGATGAATAATTGCCATGTGCAGTAATGGCCTTTAGTATACATTGTAGGAGCTGTTCTTACGTAGTATCTGGGTATGTGAATGAGTCTGCCTTCAGCAGTCAGTGTCAGTCTCTAGTGGCAAGTGGTACCTGGGTGCGTGTAGGATGCTATATCTAGTGGCGAGTGGTATCTGCGAATGTGGCGGAGGCTGCCCCCAGTAGAAAAAGGTATAGAGGTAGGAGGCGAGTGGTACCTTGGTATGTGGAGGAGCCAACTGCCTCAGTGATAAGACCTTGGTTATGTTGCCCCCCAGTGATAAGGGCTACCTGTGTATATGGATGTTGCAAAGCCTGCCACAATTACTTTCTCCTCTTTGACCAACTCACTAATACCAGCAGCAGTTAAGTCCCCCCATTACAGCAGCAGCAACACCCCCCACCTTACCAACACCCCAGCACCTGCAGCACACTCTACTCTTACCAAAACCCCAGCACCTACAGCACACTCTACTCTTAGCAACACCCCTGCACCTGCAGCACACTCTACTCCCTTAACACCTGCAGCACACTCTACTCTTACCAACACCCCAGCACCTACAGCACACTCTACTCCCTTACCTACACCCCAGCACACTCTACTCTTACCAACACCCCTGCACCTGCAGCACACTCTACTCCCTTAACACCTGCAGCACACTCTACTCTTACCAACACCCCTGCACCTGCAGCACACTCTACTCCCTTACCAACACCCCTGCAGTACACTCTTCTCCCTTACCAACACCCCTGCAGCACACTCTACTCAACAGCCCTGCACCTGCAGCACACTCTACTCTTACCAACACCCCTGCACCTGCAGCACTCTACTCTCTTACCAACACCCCTGCACCTGCAGTACACTCTTCTCACTTAACACCCCTACACCTGCAGTACACTCTTCTCCCTTACCAACACCCCTGCACCTGCAGTACACTATTCTCCCTTACCAACACCCCTGCAGCACACTCTACTCACTTAACACCTGCAGCACACTCTTCTCCCTTAACACCCCTGCACTTGCAGCACACTCTCTTACCAACACCCCTGCACCTGCAGCACACTCTACTCCCTTAACACCTGCAGCACACTCTTCTCCCTTAACACCCCTGCACCTGCAGCACACTATACTCTTACCAACACCCCTGCACCTGCAGCACTCTACTCTTACCAACACCCCTGCCCTGCAGCACACTCTACTCTTACCAACACCCCTGCACCTGCAGCACACTCTACTCCCATAACACCTGCAGCACACTCTTCTCCCTTAACACCCCTGCACCTGCAGCACACTCTACTCCCTTAACAACACCTGCAGCACACTCTTCTCCCTTAACAACACCCCTGCACCTGCAGCACACTCTACTCCCTTAACAACACCCCTGCACCTGCAGTACACTCTTCTCCCTTACCAACACCCCTGCACCTGCAGTACACTCTACTCCCTTAACAACACCCCTGCACCTGCAGTACACTCTTCTCCCTTACCAACACCCCTGCACCTGCAGTACACTCTACTCCCTTAACAACACCCCTGCACCTGCAGTACACTCTTCTCCCTTACCAACACCCCTGCACCTGCAGTACACTCTTCTCCCTTACCAACACCCCTGCAGCACACTCTACTCACTTAACACCCCTGCACCTGCAGCACTCTTACCAACACCCCTGCACCTGCAGCACACTCTACTCTTACCAACACCCCTGCACCTGCAGCACACACTCTTACCAACACCCCTGCACCTGCAGCACACTCTTCTCCCTTACCAACACACCTGCAGTACACTCTACTCAACAGCCCTGCACCTGCAGCACACTCTACTCTTACCAACACCCCTGCACCTGCAGTACACTCTTCTCACTTAACACCCCTGCACCTGATGTACACTCTTCTCCCTTACCAACACCCCTGCAGCACACTCTACTCACTTACCAACACCCCAGCACCTACAGCACACTCTACTCCCTTACCAACACCCCAGCACCTGCAGCACACTCTACTCCCTTACCAACACCCCAGCACCTGCAGCACACTCTACTCCCTTACCAACACCCCAGCACCTGCAGCACACTCTACTCTTACAAACACCCCTGCAGCACACTCTACTCCCTTAACAACACCCCTGCACCACACTCTACTCTTACCAACACCCCTGTACCTGCAGCACACTCTACTCCCTTACCAACACCCCAGCACCACACTCTACTCCCTTAACAACACCCCTTAACACCTGCAGCACACTCTACTCTTACCAACACCCCTGCACCTGCAGCACTCTACTCTTACCAACACCCCTGCACCTGCAGCACACTCTTCTCCCTTACCAACACCTGCAGCACACTCTACTCTTAACACCCCTGCACCTGCAGCACACTCTTCTCCCTTAACATCACCTGCAGCACACTCTTCTCCCTTACCAACACCCCAGCACCTGCAGCACACTCTACTCCCTTAACACCTGCAGCACTCTTCTCCCTTACCAACACCTGCAGCACACTCTACTCTCTTACCAACACCACAATACCTGCAGCACACTCTACTCTTACCAACACCCCTGCACCTGCAGCACACTCTACTCCCTTAACACCTGCAGCACTCTTCTCCCTTACCAACACCTGCAGCACACTCTACTCTCTTACCAACACCCCTGCACCTGCAGCACACTCTTCTCCCTTAACACCCCTACACCACACTCTACTCCCTTAACAACACCTGCAGCACACTCTTCTCCCTTAACACCCCTACTCCTGCAGCACACTCTACTCTCTTACCAACACCACAACACCTGCAGCACACTCTACTCTTACCAACACCCCTGCACCTGCAGCACACTCTTCTCCCTTAACACCCCTACACCACACTCTACTCCCTTAACAACACCTGCAGCACACTCTTCTCCCTTAACACCTGCAGCACACTCTACTCCCTTACCAACACCCCAGCAGCACAACCCCCCCACTTACCAGCACCCCAGCAGCACACTCACCCCCTTATCAATACCCCAGAAGCACATTCCCCTCTTTTACCAACATCCCAGCAGCACATTCCCCACCCTGGGAGGAGTAACAATATCATGCTGTATGATTTGGGTCTTTCCCAGAATAGCAGAGAATACATCTTGGTTTTGTCAGACTGGATATTCCTGGCAATAGTTTTTTTTTTATTGGTGCATGATTGCCGGACCAGAAGAATCTTAACTGAATACGCTGGAGAGTTTTCTCCTCCCCCAAATGGCCACCCCACAGATGTGTATGAACCGCCCTTAACACCAACTGTTGATGTTTCCGGGGAACCAACAATTAGTCTACTCTCTTACCCTGCAAATAGGTCACATGATATTACAAATCATTTTTCAATGCAAAGTATGGCACATCTTCTGCTGGTAAAGCCGTGATTACCATTTATCTCTACAACATTTTCAAATGCATGTGTCGAGTAAAGTTCCCATCATTCTGTTGGTCTTGGCCAAAGTCCTGCAAAGACACTTCCTTGCCAATGGGAGCCCACTGTGTAACACCCTCCTTGGCCATTGAACAGCAGGAGAGGAGTGAGAACGAGACAGACACCAAACTTTGGGACACAGCAGAGCTTGGCTCTTGGGACATCTCTGATGTGGACCATCTGCTGTCATCATGACAAGTAACCACCTCTAGTAAAAATGGAAAGTCCCATCCTAGGATCAATGGGTAGGGTGGTCTGGCAGCTACTGAGGCAAACACCTTCAGAGATCGCCCTTTGATCACTATCGGGAGGTGCACTCGGGGGCATTCTTCTACATCCCCATGCACACATTTAATCTTTACCAGGGGTAGCACCTGATCACCCTCTGGTGGAACCATTTGGCAGACATGGTTAATTCGCTGCCAGTATCCGCTAAGGCCCAGACTTCCTGGCCTTCCACTCGCACCATCAAACAAAACAAGGTGGTTTGCTCCGGGGAAATGCTTAAAGCAGCCAAGCTGACCACTGGTCGAGTTGTTTTTCCAGCACTGCAGTCCATCGGCTCGCCCTGCTTTGAGCAGTCCAGATGCAAATGACCGGGCTTGCCGCAGTCAAAACACACATACTGGCTTTAACAACTGGGTCCTGGGTTCTAGGCTTGGGTACTGGCTGGAACCTGTGTTTGGCTTTATTCAACCTCCCAAGAGTCAGGCACCGTTCAATCACCACCACTAACTCCTCAGACATTTGCGGATCAGCCTGTAGGGCCTACTGTTGCACCACATGGTCTAGTACTTGCACAGCATGGTCCAAAGTCATCACCTCTACTATATGCAGCGCAGAGTTTTTATCCAGCTGCAACTATGCCTTACTTAGCCTGGCTAATTTGGCCCAGCTGGACTCTTGGAGGCTCAGATGAGTTCAGCCGCCATTCCTGAAACTCCTGAGCTTTGCTAGTGCCAGTCACTCCAACCCTGATGAGTATTGCCTTTTTCAGGCATGGATAGGAGTTTGCCTCAGTCACATTTAAATCAACATATGCTCTCTGAGGGGAATCGGTATAAAATACTGCCAGCCGCACGGCCGGCGGTTCGATTCCCGGCAGCGCCTGGCCGACAACGGCAGAGTTCTCGGCAGCGAAAGCCCGACAGCGCTGGAAATCCTGATCGTGGATAGGTGAGTACTAACTAACCTGACCCTAACCATCCTTAGGGGTGCCTAACCCTAACCACCCCCCAAGTGCCTAACCCTAACCTTCCCCCAAGTGCCTAACCCTAACCTCCCCCCAAGAGCCTAACCCTAACCACCCCCCTTCCCCGCTGCCTAAACCTAAGTCCCCCTCAGGGGGGCCTAACTCTAAACCTCGCTCCCCCTAGAATAACCCTAACCCTCCCGGGAGGGTGCCAACTGTAAGTCCCCCCTGGGTGCCCTAAACCTAACCCTCCCACCATGGCTGTCCGCTCGCAGCGCCCGGCGTTAGGGAAATGTCAGGCGTCTACATCTAGACGCCCGACATTTCACCCTTGCCGGGATATGACAGTCGGGAAGCTGGTATTAAGGCAGCCGGCTTCCCGATTGTATACCCTCTGAGGTTCCCCTGTGAGACAGGAAGCAAGTCTGGCAGCCCACTCCTCCTCAAGTCAATTTAAATGTGCAGCAGTATGCTCAAAGGTGCACAGAAAAGCTTCAACGTCATCAGATGGGGCAAGCTTCTGTAACACCTCTCGCTCATGCCCGCCTTTCCTCATTTCAGTTAACTCTGCATGTAATAATGGAATTTCAGTTTGTTGCCCTGCAACCAATTCAGCAAACACTTTCATCATTGCCTCCATATTACTCTGCTTTTCCACTTTCCCAGATTCCCAGCATCCATATCAGCTGACTTCCCTTAAAACTGCACCACATTCCCTGGGCTCCCAGCCCATACTTGCCTACTTTTGAAAAAGCATGTCAGGGAGATTGTGAAAGCAGCGCCTATGGGCGCGTGTTACAGTGGGCGTGTACTGATAAATCTGAGGGGCGTGTCATACATGTGATGGGCGTGTACTGATAAATCTGAGAGGCGTGTCATACATGTGATGGGCGTGTACTGATAAATCTGAGGGGCGTGTCATACATGTGATGGGCGTGTACTGATAAATCTGAGGCGTGTCATACATGTGATGGGCGTGTACTGATAAATCTGAGAGGAGTGTCATACATGTGATGGGCGTGTACTGATAAATCTGAGAGGCGTGTCATACATGTGATGGGCGTGTACTGATAAATCTGAGAGGCGTGTCATACATGTGATGGGCGTGTACTGATAAATCTGAGAGGCGTGTCATACATGTGATGGGTGTGTACTGATAAATCTGAGAGGCGTGTCATACATGTGATGGGCGTGTACTGATAAATCTGAGGGGAGTGTCATACATGTGATGGGCGTGTACTGATACATCTGAGAGGAGTGTCCTTAACCTGACTTACATCCACATGTAACCAGCCCAAAAGCAGTTAGTAAGATCTGTTGATGAAAACACACTGATACTTTTCAGAATCTCATAGGGATCATTGTGCCTTATAATAACCAATGCAAGGAAATGACACTAATGATCCCATTTGAATTTATTTATCTCTGTTTTTTAATATAACAGTTTCATAATGGGGGAGATTGCTAGACTCTTCAGGGAGACAGGGAGATTGCTGCTATTTCAGGGAGTCTCCCTGACAATGAGGGAGAGTTGGCATGTATGTCCCAGCCTCATGCACAGGAATTACACATTTTATATTGTGCACAATTTGCCAATACATCTGGACAGATTATCACTGTGAACAACTGACATTTTATTGCTGGCCGGCCACACTCACCTACCCAGCTGCTAGTAATGCCACTCAGATTCACCAAGCCCTTGCGTAGCGGGTAGCATCCTGCAATGTATCTCACTGCAGCTGTGCGTGGATCCGGTCACTGTATCTGGGCTCTTGCTGCATAATAGTATCCAGCAAGATCCCTGTTTGGGTGCCAAATGTGACAAGAATCACATAGACCAGGTAAAATCCACAGAAACTTTATTTCCTCACCACAGACAGGTACACAGGACAGTGTAGCGGTCACAGACAGGTATACAGGACAGTGCAGTGGTCACAGGACAGTGCAGCGGTCACAGGCAGGTACACAGGACAGTGCAGCGGTCACAGACAGGTACACAGGACAGTGCAGCGGTCCCAGGCAGGTACACAGGACAGTGCAGTGGTCCCAGGCAGGTACACAGGACAGTGCAGTGGTCACAGGCAGGTACACAGGACAGTGCAGTGGTCACAGGTAGGTACACAGGACAGTGCAGTGGTCACAGGTAGGTACACAGGACAGTGCAGTGGTCACAGGTAGGTACACAGGACAGTGCAGTGGTCACAGGCAGGTACACAGGACAGTGCAGCGGTCACAGGTAGGTACACAGGACAGTGCAGCGGTCACAGACAGGTATACAGGACAGTGGTCACAGGACAGTGCAGCGGTCACAGACAGGTATACAGGACAGTGCAGTGGTCACAGGCAGGTACACAGGACAGTGTAGCGGTCACAGACAGGTATACAGGACAGTGCAGCGGTCACAGGTAGGTACACAGGACAGTGTAGCGGTCACAGACAGGTATACAGGACAGTGGTCACAGGACAGTGCAGCGGTCACAGACAGGTATACAGGACAGTGCAGTGGTCACAGACAGATACACAGGACAGTGCAGCGGTCACAGACAGGTACACAGGACAGTGCAGCGGTCACAGACAGGTACACAGGACAGTGCAGTGGTCACAGGTAGGTACACAGGACAGTGCAGTGGTCACAGGCAGGTACACAGGACAGTGCAGCGGTCACAGGTAGGTACACAGGACAGTGCAGCGGTCACAGACAGGTATACAGGACAGTGGTCACAGGACAGTGCAGCGGTCACAGACAGGTATACAGGACAGTGCAGTGGTCACAGGCAGGTACACAGGACAGTGTAGCGGTCACAGACAGGTATACAGGACAGTGCAGCGGTCACAGGTAGGTACACAGGACAGTGTAGCGGTCACAGACAGGTATACAGGACAGTGGTCACAGGACAGTGCAGCGGTCACAGACAGGTATACAGGACAGTGCAGTGGTCACAGACAGATACACAGGACAGTGCAGCGGTCACAGACAGGTACACAGGACAGTGCAGCGGTCACAGACAGGTACACAGGACAGTGCAGCGGTCACAGACAGGTACACAGGACAGTGCAGCGGTCACAGACAGATACACAGGACAGTGCAGTGGTCACAGACAGATACACAGGACAGTGCAGCGGTCACAGACAGGTACACAGGACAGTAAAGCGGTCACAGGCAGGTACACAGGACAGTGCAGCGGTCACAGACAGGTACACAGGACAGTGCAGCGGTCACAGACAGGTACACAGGACAGTGCAGCGTCACAGACAGGTACACAGGACAGTGCAGCGGTCACAGACAGATACACAGGACAGTGCAGCGGTCACAGACAGGTACACAGGACAGTGCAGCGGTCACAGGCAGGTACACAGGACAGTGCAGCGGTCACAGGCAGGAATACAGGACATTGCAGCGGTCACAGACAGGTACAAAGGACAGTGCAGTGGTCACAGGCAGGTATACAGGACAGTGCAGCGGTCACAGGACAGTGCAGTGGTCACAGGCAGGTACACAGGACAGTGCATCGGTCACAGGACAGTGCAGTGGTCACAGGCAGGTACACAGGACAGTGCAATGGTCACAGGACAGTGCAGTGGTCACAGGCAGGTACACAGAACAGTGCAGTGGTCACAGGCAGGTACACAGGACAGTGCATCGGTCACAGGACAGTGCAGCGGTCACAGACAGGTACACAGGACAGTGCAGCAGTCACAGACAGGTACACAGGACAGTGCAGTGGTCACAGACAGGTACACAGGACAGTGCAGCCGTCACAGACAAGATGTTACAGCAGTTACACAGAATCTTCCAAACAGCAATATAGTTCTTTAAGTGGACTCACAGGTCCAGGATCCCTAACACTAGTCACCCCCCGGGCCTATAACCTGGGCGACTACTTCACCGCCAGGACCATCATCCCTGTGCACAAACAACCTCTTTAAAGCTAGTTAACAGGTGCTACTAACCAGCCCAGCTGCAGCTCATCTCTGACCTTAAAGAAACCTGACCTTCAACTGATGTTCCACATTTAAACCAGTGAAGTCCTATGTATGTATGTATGTATGTGTGTGTGTGTGCGCGCATGTGTACAAGTATCTTTGTATGTACTGTATGTATGCATGTGTGCAGGTATCTATGTATGGATCTCGCTATATATATATTGTGACACAGTTAGGTTAGGGGGTCCCTCTCCTGGGTAGGGGACTCCTTCCTTACACACACACAGCAGCAGGGAAGCAGCACACCAGCCTGGATGCGAGTACAAGCTGGTCGGCGCCAGTCTTTATTGTACAATGTCAGAAATAACACAAAGAAAACTATCATAAATCCTAGCCCTATCGGGGCACTAACTTCACAGGTAGTTCCCTCACTACCAGAACCTGGTAGGGCCTAATGCCCTCGCCAGCAACAAAAGCACAGCACAGTCCTCACAGCTAGGATTCCAAGTGTCTCTGAGCAAACTCCCTGTCTGCTCTCCCAGGTGAGACAATCAGCCCTCAACACACTAGGCTTATATTGGCCACCCTCAGGTGGAAAACTAACAAGCCTGTTACCAGGCTGCGAGAACCAAAACCTGGAGTGGCCGTGGGTGGAGCCCTCCCTCTCCTCTCACCCACAACCCCCAGGTCCCAAACCGGCTTTTCAAAAAGCCGAAACTCAAGCCTGCTACACTGCAGACTTTCTCCTGGAGGTTTAAAACACATAAGACAGGAATCTGGGACAAATGTACCTGCCACAGACCACTTTACCAATGATCCTATCACAGTATGTATATATGTATGTATGTATGTATGTGTGCAGGTATCTAGTTATGGATCTCTGTATGTGTGTGCATGTATCTATGTCCCTCTCAGTATGTATGTATGTGCATGTGTACAGGTATCTATGTATGTGTATAGGTATCTATGTATGGATGCCCCTCTCGGTATGTATGTATGTGCATGTGTACAGGTATCTATGTATGGATCTCTCTGTGAATGTATGTGTATAGGTATCTATGTATAAATCCCTGTATATGTGAGTGTGTGTACAGGTATCTATGTATGGATGCCCCTCTCGGTATGTATGTATGTGTACAGGTATCTATGTATGTGTGTGTGTACTGGTATCTTTGTATTGACCTCTCTATATATGTATGTATATGTGAGTGTGTGTACAGGTATATATGTATGGCTCTCTCTGTATATATGTATGTGTGTGTAACTGTGTACATGTATCTATGTATGGGTCTCTCTCTGTATGTATGTATATGCATGTGTACAGGTATCTATGTATGGGTCTCTCTGTATGTATGAATGTATGTATCTATGTATTGATCTCTCTCTGTATGTATTTATGTATGGATATATATGTATGGGTGTCTGTATGTATGTGTTCAGATATCTACGTATAGATATGTATGTATGTGTGTAGGTATCTATGTATAGATCGCTCTCTCTGTGTGTGTGTATGTATAGATCGCTCTCTCTGTATGCGTGTATGTATAGATAGCTCTCTCTGTGTGTGTGTATGTATAGATCGCTCTCTCTGTGTGTGTGTATGTATAGATCGCTCTCTCTGTATGCGTGTATGTATAGATCGCTCTCTCTGTGTGTGTGTATGTATAGATCGCTCTCTCTGTATGCGTGTATGTATAGATCGCTCTCTCTGTGTGTGTGTATGTATAGATCGCTCTCTCTGTGTGCGTGTATGTATAGATCGCTCTCTCTGTGTGCGTGTATGTATAGATCGCTCTCTCTGTGTGCGTGTATGTATAGATCGCTCTCTCTGTATGCGTGTATGTATAGATCGCTCTCTCTGTATGCGTGTTTGTATAGATCGCTCTCTCTGTATGCGTGTATGTATAGATCGCTCTCTCTGTATGTGTGTATGTATAGATCGCTCTCTCTGTATGCGTGTATGTATAGATCGCTCTCTCTGTATGCGTGTTTGTATAGATCGCTCTCTCTGTATGTGTGTATGTATAGATCGCTCTCTCTGTATGCGTGTTTGTATAGATCGCTCTCTCTGTATGCGTGTATGTATAGATCGCTCTCTCTGTATGTGTGTATGTATAGATCGCTCTCTCTGTATGTATGTATGTATGTGTGAAGGTATCTATGTATGGATCACTCTATGTATGTGTGTATGGATCACTCTCTCTGTATGTATGTATGTGTGAATCTATGTATGTATGGATCTATGTATGTGTGCATGTGTGAAGTTATCTATGCATTGATCTCTTTGTCTGTATGTATGTGTGAAGGTATCTATGTATGGATCTTTCTGTATGTATGTGTATTTACAGTATGTGTAAATATATATATATATATAATTTGTTTTTTCAAATTCCGACTGCAGAAGCCCGACAGGAGATTCCGACTGGGGCTGGTAAGTATTCTAACCCTCCTTTGATGGTACCTAACCCTAAGTCCCCCCCAGGGGTACATAAATCTAAACCTTCCTCCACATGGCTAACTGCTAAAACACCCCGGAATTACCTTGTTCAGGACAGCATCCTCCTGCATTCCGGTGCTGGGAATAAGATAGGCATCGGTATTTCAAAGTCTACCTTAAGTCCCGTGTTGGGCTGTAGCCCGGCCACCAGACTAATTACAGCCTATATATATATATGTATCGCTATCACATTTTTTATATATATATATAAAAAATGTGTGTGTAGATGGAGCTGGGACTATCAGTACAGCTGAGGTGCTTGTAGTAATAATGCGATTGTCTCCCCAGGTTCGGTCTGACGTCCACCACTTCGTGCGACCTCTGTGAGGTTTTGATGGGTGTTTCCTCATTTGAATTGGGACAACGTATGTGCAGAACGGAGAGTCTGGTGCTATACTATTCCTGTGATGTTAGAGCATCAGCACGCAGCACAGGATTTGCCCTGGAATATGGATATTTTGTATTTATTACCCCCAGGAGGACTGGGACCACCTATTTACAGGCAGAAGGCATGACCTGAACTTGTACCTGTTTGGATGGACCAAGGTTCCCCATTTATTCCACCCTTCCGGTATTGGATACTAGGAGCCCAGGGCCAATCCCAGCTCTCTATAATCAGCTCTATGACACACAGTCCTAGGACGGCCATGCTCCCCATTTATCATTACATCCATGATCCCTGAATGTAAAATGTACAGTACACCTTCAAGTGATGGTGGGCGATAGCGTGATGTCTTTCTCTGGCACAGGTCACCAAAAAGTCTAGTTACAGCTCTGCTCCTAGTGGTAATGCCCCCAGTGCCCCCTACACAAAAAAAACCACATTAACTTAAGCCTCGCTCCTGCGTCCGCTGCCGTCCGGCGACTCCTTGTAACCTTCAACCACTGGGGAAGCCAGAAGATGGAGCTCAGGAGTGAACCAGCCTCCAGCTGCCGCTGTAGAGGAGCCGAGCGCCCGCTGGTAACAAAAATCCAGCGGGCACCCGGCAAATGCAGCAGGCATTGGTGGGGTCTCCCTGCAGGAGGGCTGGCTGAGCAACTTGGGTAAGGTGGGCTGGAGGAGTTCCACCTCCAAATAGAACTGACGGAAAGGAGTTCCACCCCATTCCAGACCACTTTAACCTCTGACCAACTATAAATGAGCTGGGTCAGCGGGTACAGATACTGTATGTGATCTCTAGGTGGTCTATAGGGGACTGGTGTCACACATACATATGTAAATGAGCTGGGTCAGTGGGTACAAATATTGTATATGATCTCTAGGTGGTCTATAGGGGACTGGTGTCACACATACATATGTAAATGAGCTGGGTCAGTGGGTACAGATACTGTATGCGATCTCTAGGTGGTCTATAGGGGACAGGTGTCACACATACATATGTAAATGAGCTGGGTCAGTGAGTACAAATACTGAATATGATCTCTAGGTGGTCTGTGGTCTATAGGGGACTGGTGTCACACATACATATGTAAATGAGCTGGGTCAGTGGGTACAGATACTGAATATGATCTCTAGTTCTGTGGTCTATAGGGGACTGGTGTCACACATACATATGTAAATGAGCTGGGTCAGTGGGTACGGATACTGTATATGATCTCTAGGTGGTCTGGTCTATAGGGGATAGGTGTCACACATATATGTAAGTGAGCTGGGTCAGTGGGTACAGATACTGTATATGATCTCTATGTGGTCTGGTCTATAGGGGATAGGTGTCACACATATATGTAAGTGAGCTGGGTCAGTGGGTACAGATACTGTATATGATCTCTATGTGGTCTGTGGTCTATAGGGGACTGGTGTCACACATATATGTAAATGAGCTGGGTCAGTGGGTACAGATACTGTATATGATCTCTAGGTGGTCTATAGGGGACTGGTGTCACACATATGTAAATGAGCTGGGTCAGTGGGTACAGATACTGTATATGATCTCTAGGTGGTCTATAGGGGACTGGTGTCACACATATGTAAATGAGCTGGGTCAGTGGGTACAGATACTGTATATGATCTCTAGGTGGTCTATAGGGGACTGGTGTCATACATATGTAAATGAGCTGGGTCAGTGGGTACAGATACTGTATATCTCTAGGTGGTATGTGGTCTATAGGGGACAGGTGTCACACATACATATGTAAATGAGCTGGGTCAGTGGGTACAGATACTGTATATGATCTCTAGGTGGTCTGTGGTCTATAGGGGACAGGTGTCACACATACATATGTAAATGAGCTGGGTCAGTGGGTACAGATACTGTATATGATCTCTAGGTGGTCTGTGGTCTATAGGGGACAGGTGTCACACATACATATGTAAATGAGCTGGGTCAGTGGGTACAGATACTGTATGCGATCTCTAGGTGGTCTATAGGGGACAGGTGTCACACATACATATGTAAATGAGCTGGGTCAGTGAGTACAAATACTGAATATGATCTCTAGGTGGTCTGTGGTCTATAGGGGACTGGTGTGACACATACATATGTAAATGAGCTGGGTCAGTGGGTACAGATACTGAATATGATCTCTAGGTGGTCTATAGGGGACTGGTGTCACACATACATATGTAAATGAGCTGGGTCAGTGGGTACAGATACTGAATATGATCTCTAGTTCTGTGGTCTATAGGGGACTGGTGTCACACATACATATGTAAATGAGCTGGGTCAGTGGGTACGGATACTGTATATGATCTCTAGGTGGTCTGGTCTATAGGGGATAGGTGTCACACATATATGTAAGTGAGCTGGGTCAGTGGGTACAGATACTGTATATGATCTCTATGTGGTCTGTGGTCTATAGGGGACTGGTGTCACACATATATGTAAATGAGCTGGGTCAGTGGGTACAGATACTGTATATGATCTCTAGGTGGTCTATAGGGGACTGGTGTCACACATATGTAAATGAGCTGGGTCAGTGGGTACAGATACTGTATATGATCTCTAGGTGGTCTATAGGGGACTGGTGTCATACATATGTAAATGAGCTGGGTCAGTGGGTACAGATACTGTATATCTCTAGGTGGTATGTGGTCTATAGGGGACAGGTGTCACACATACATATGTAAATGAGCTGGGTCAGTGGGTACAGATACTGTATATGATCTCTAGGTGGTCTGTGGTCTATAGGGGACAGGTGTCACACATACATATGTAAATGAGCTGGGTCAGTGGGTACAGATACTGTATGTGATCTCTAGGTGGTCTGTGGTCTATAGGGGACAGGTGTCACACATACATATGTAAATGAGCTGGGTCAGTGGGTACAGATACTGTATATGATCTCTAGGTGGTCTGTGGTCTATAGGGGACAGGTGTCACACATACATATGTAAATGAGCTGGGTCAGTGGGTACAGATACTGTATGTGATCTCTAGGTGGTCTGTGGTCTATAGGGGACAGGTGTCACACATACATATGTAAATGAGCTGGGTCAGTGGGTACAGATACTGTATATGATCTCTAGGTGGTCTGTGGTCTATAGGGGACAGGTGTCACACATACATATGTAAATGAGCTGGGTCAGTGAGTAAAGATGGGATCTATTATTATTTACAGCATTGGTGAAAGTCATTAATTTGCCACATTTCAGAGATACAGTATCGTGATTTATCACAAGACCAATACTAATATAATATCACTGTTTTGTGAATTGAGTTTTCTATGCATCCAGCAAACTGAATGAAATTAAAAAGATAAATGTGATAAATTAGTGTGAAATGGAGACCAAATAATTATTACCTCTTATACGAGGATGTTCGTAACATTAATGTAACTGAAATAAGGATCAGTAACAATCCGCAGTATCTCATGTTATTAATATATTCTGATTATCCTCCTACAAGGAACCCGGCTACAATGTGACATATTTCAGGTGGTTGGAGGTAAAGAAAGGAGACGGGTCCACCTCGGGGAATAGTGACTACAATGGGGTACACGGCCAGGGTCCTGCAAATCCCCCAAATTATAGAGAGACTGCACAGCCCTGTATGAAGATATCAGCACATGCCCCACTGACCCCTCTAATAGGTGGTTAAATTATATTTTCGGAGGAATCATGATTGGTTGAGAGGAACACAGAGCGGATTTGCCCCCCTGTGATGTTGTGTGTAAGAATGACATAAAAAGAGGGACTGTGAGCCCTGTATGTGTACATACTTGTGAATCCTGTGTGGAGAAGAATTGCTGTAACATCTTGTATGGTGATATTCCCCTTAAATCCGAAGGGAGGGTCTTTTTTAAGACTTTGAGCAATAAACATTTTGCCTGACTTCAATTGTATCTCAATCCTGCGACCAAAAGAATTGCGCCAAACGCTATTCCGTTCTCCGGCTGTTCTGGGTAAGAGCTCCGTGTCTCCAAGTTCAAGCCCTCTGCCAGCTACCGTGCAGACCTGGTCCATTGCGAGGGATCAGGAGGATTCAGCCAACACCAAACAGGAGGTGTGTCCACAGTTAATCAAACGCATACGCAGCAGAAGCGGTTCCAGGTGCCGAGGTAGCAGCCTGATTGTACGTAAAAAGCGGTTCCAAATGCCGATGGTAGGAGCCTGAGGGTAACATAAAAAGCGGTTCCAAACGCTGATGGTAGAGTTTGGTGGTGGCAGCATCATTACACGTCCACGGCGCATTGGGCGGAGTCAGTGACAGGCGGTCACTGACGGTGAGTTGGAGTCCAAAAGCGCTAACCCGTGACCAGGGCCGGCCTAGACGAAAGGCATCCGCTCACAGTTACACAGAATGTATTACACTCCGGGCTACTATAACGTTACACAGAATGTATTACACTCCGGGCTACTATAACATTACACTGAATGTACTATAACGTTACACAGAATGTATTACACTCCGGGCTACTATAACATTACACAGAATGTATTACACCGCAGCCTACTATAACATTACACAGAATGTATTACACCGCAGGCTACTATAACGTTACACAGAATGTATTACACTCCGGGCTACTATAACATTACACAGAATGTATTACACTCCGGGCTACTATAACGTTACACAGAATGTATTACACTCCGGGCTACTATAACATTACACAGAATGTATTACACCGCAGCCTACTATAACATTACACAGAATGTATTACACTCCGGGCTACTATAACATTACACAGAATGTATTACACTCCGGGCTACTATAACATTACACAGAATGCATTACACTCCGGGCTACTATAACATTACACAGAATGTATTACACTCCGGGCTACTATAACATTACACAGAATGTATTACACTCCGGGCTACTATAACATTACACTGAATGTACTATAACGTTACACAGAATGTATTACACTCCGGGCTACTATAACATTACACAGAATGTATTACACCGCAGCCTACTATAACATTACACAGAATGTATTACACCGCAGGCTACTATAACGTTACACAGAATGTATTACACTCCGGGCTACTATAACATTACACAGAATGTATTACACTCCGGGCTACTATAACGTTACACAGAATGTATTACACTCCGGGCTACTATAACATTACACAGAATGTATTACACCGCAGCCTACTATAACATTACACAGAATGTATTACACTCCGGGCTACTATAACATTACACAGAATGTATTACACTCCGGGCTACTATAACATTACACAGAATGCATTACACTCCGGGCTACTATAACATTACACAGAATGTATTACACTCCGGGCTACTATAACATTACACAGAATGTATTACACTCCGGGCTACTATAACGTTACACAGAATGTATTACACTCCGGGCTACTATAACATTACACAGAATGTATTACACCGCAGCCTACTATAACATTACACAGAATGTATTACACTCCGGGCTACTATAACATTACACAGAATGTATTACACTCCGGGCTACTATAACATTACACAGAATGCATTACACTCCGGGCTACTATAACATTACACAGAATGTATTACACTCCGGGCTACTATAACATTACACAGAATGTATTACACTCAGGGCTACTATAACATTACACAGAATGTATTACACTCCGGGCTACTATAACATTACACAGAATGTATTACACTCCGGGCTACTATAACATTACACAGAATGTATTACACCGCAGCCTACTATAACATTACACAGAATGTATTACACTCCGGGCTACTATAACATTACACAGAATGTATTACACCGCAGCCTACTATAACATTACACAGAATGTATTACACCGCAGGCTACTATAACGTTACACAGAATGTATTACACTCCGGGCTACTATAACATTACACAGAATGTATTACACTCCGGGCTACTATAACGTTACACAGAATGTATTACACTCCGGGCTACTATAACATTACACAGAATGTATTACACCGCAGCCTACTATAACATTACACAGAATGTATTACACTCCGGGCTACTATAACATTACACAGAATGTATTACACTCCGGGCTACTATAACATTACACAGAATGCATTACACTCCGGGCTACTATAACATTACACAGAATGTATTACACTCCGGGCTACTATAACATTACACAGAATGTATTACACTCCGGGCTACTATAACGTTACACAGAATGTATTACACTCCGGGCTACTATAACATTACACAGAATGTATTACACTCCGGGCTACTATAACATTACACAGAATGCATTACACTCCGGGCTACTATAACATTACACAGAATGTATTACACTCCGGGCTACTATAACATTACACAGAATGTATTACACTCAGGGCTACTATAACATTACACAGAATGTATTACACTCCGGGCTACTATAACATTACACAGAATGTATTACACTCCGGGCTACTATAACATTACACAGAATGTATTACACCGCAGCCTACTATAACATTACACAGAATGTATTACACTCCGGGCTACTATAACATTACACAGAATGTATTACACCGCAGCCTACTATAACATTACACAGAATGTATTACACCGCAGCCTACTATAACATTACACAGAATGTATTACACTCCGGGCTACTATAACATTACACAGAATGTATTACACTCCGGGCTACTATAACATTACACAGAATGTATTACACCGCAGCCTACTATAACATTACACAGAATGTATTACACCGCAGCCTACTATAACATTACACAGAATGTATTACACTCCGGGCTACTATAACATTACACAGAATGTATTACACTCCGGGCTACTATAACATTACACAGAATGCATTACACTCCGGGCTACTATAACATTACACAGAATGTATTACACTCCGGGCTACTATAACGTTACACAGAATGTATTACACCGCAGCCTACTATAACATTACACAGAATGTATTACACTCCGGGCTACTATAACATTACACAGAATGTATTACACTCCGGGCTACTATAACATTACACAGAATGCATTACACTCCGGGCTACTATAACATTACACAGAATGTATTACACCGCAGCCTACTATAACATTACACAGAATGTATTACACCGCAGCCTACTATAACATTACACAGAATGTATTACACCGCAGCCTACTATAACGTTACACAGAATGTATTACACTCCGGGCTACTATAATGTTACACGGAATGTATGACACAAGTATTGGTTTTCACAAGGTTTGCTGCTTCAGTGTTTTTAGACCTTTTTGTTAGATGTTACTATGATATACTGAGGTAACATTACAGCATGACATAAGTGTCAGATGTTACTATGATATACTTAGGTAACATTACAGCATTACATAAGTGTCAGATGTTACTATGGTATACTGAGGTAACCTGACAGCATTACATAAGTGTCAGATGTTACTATGGTATACTGAGGTAACATTACAGCATGACATAAGTGTCAGATGTTACTATGGTATACTGAGGTAACATTACAGCATGACATAAGTGTCAGATGTTACTATGGTATACTGAGGTAACATTACATAAGTGTCAGATGTTACTATGGTATACTGAGGTAACATTACAGCATGACATAAGTGTCAGATGTTACTATGGTATACTGAGGTAACATTACAGCATGACATAAGTGTCAGATGTTACTATGATATGTCATGCTGTAATGTTACCTAAGTATAAGTGTCAGATATTACTATGGTATACTGATGTAACATTACAGCATTACATATGCTGTAATGTTACCTCAGTATACCATAGTAACATCTGACACTTGACATAAGTGTCAGTATACCATAGTAACATCTGAGGTAACATTACAGCATTACATAAGTGTCAGATGTTACTATGGTATACTGAGGTAACATTACAGCATGACATAAGTGTCAGTATACCATAGTAACATCTGAGGTAACATTACAGCATTATATAAGTGTCAGATGTTACTATGGGATACTGAGGTAACATTACAGCATTACATAAGTGTCAGATGTTACTATGGTATACTGAGGTAACATTACAGCATGACATAAGTGTCAGTATACCATAGTAACATCTGAGGTAACATTACAGCATTACATAAGTGTCAGATGTTACTATGGTATACTGAGGTAACATTACAGCATGACATAAGTGTCAGTATACCATAGTAACATCTGAGGTAACATTACAGCATTATATAAGTGTCAGATGTTACTATGGGATACTGAGGTAACATTACAGCATTACATAAGTGTCAGATGTTACTATGGTATACTGAGGTAACATTACAGCATGACATAAGTGTCAGATGTTACTATGGGATACTGAGGTAACATTACAGCATTACATAAGTGTCAGATGTTACTATGGTATACTTAGGTAGCATGACATAAGTGTCAGATGTTACTATGGGATACTGAGGTAACATTACAGCATTACTTACGTGTCAGATGTTACTATGGTATACTGAGGTAACATTACAGCATTACTTACGTGTCAGATGTTACTATGGTATACTGAGGTAACATTCCAGCATTACATAAGTGTCAGATGTTACTATGGTATACTGAGGTAACATTACAGCATGACATAAGTGTCAGATGTTACTATGGTATACTGAGGTAACATTACAGCATTATATAAGTGTCAGATGTTACTATGGTATACTGAGGTAACATTACTTACGTGTCAGATGTTACTATGGTATACTGAGGTAACATTACAGCATTACTTACGTGTCAGATATTACTATGGTATACTGAGGTAACATTACAGCATTACTTACGTGTCAGATGTTACTATGGTATACTGAGGTAACATTACAGCATGACATAAGTGTCAGATATTACTATGGTATACTGATGTAACATTACAGCATTACATAAGTGTCAGATGTTACTATGGTATACTGAGGTAACATTACAGCATGACATAAGTGTCAGTATACCATAGTAACATCTGAGGTAACATTACAGCATTATATAAGTGTCAGATGTTACTATGGGATACTGAGGTAACATTACAGCATTACATAAGTGTCAGATGTTACTATGGTATACTGAGGTAACATTCCAGCATTACATAAGTGTCAGATGTTACTATGGTATACTGAGGTAACATTACAGCATTACATAAGTGTCAGATGTTACTATGGTATACTGAGGTAACATTACAGCATTACATAAGTGTCAGAGGTTTTTATTGACAATTGCATTAAGTTTATGCAGAGAGTGAATATTTGCAGTGTTGACCCTTCTTTTTCATGACCTCTGCAATTCGCCCTGGCAGCTGTCACTCACCTTCTGGGACACATACTGACTGATGGCCGCTCATTCTTGCCAATCAATGCTTGGAGTTTGTCAGAATATGTGGGTTTTTGTTTGTCCACCCGCCTCTTGGGGATTGACCACAAATTCTCAATGGGATTAAGGTCTGGGGAGTTTCCTGGCCATGGACCCAGAATTCTCATGTTTTGTTCCCCGATAAACTTGGAGCACCTTGCCATAAGGCAAAAGTGATAACTATCATCCTGGAAAAGGCATTGTGTTCCTCACCAAACTGTTCTTGGATGGTTGGGAGAAGTTGCTCTTGGAGGATGTCTTGGTACCATTCTTTATTCATGGCTGTGTTCTTTGGCAAAATTGTGAGTGAGCCCACTCCCTTGGCTGAGAAGCAGCCCCACACATGAATGGTCTCAGGATGCGTTACTTTTGGCATGATAAAGGACTGATGGTAGTGCTCTCCTTTCGTTCTCCGGACAAGTGTTTTTCCAGATACCCCAAACAATCTGAAAGGGGATTCATTAGAGAAAATAACTTTACCCCAGTCCTGAGCAGTCCAATCCCTGTACCTTTTGCAGAATATCAGTCTGTCCCTTATGTTTTTTCCTGGAGAGAAGTGGCTTCTTTCCTGCTCTTCTTGAAACCAGGCCAACCTCCAAAAGTCTTTGTCCTGTGGCATGTGTGTATTCCACCATTTTGTGAGTGACAGCAATCTCTGAGAGTGCTGAATCTGCAGTTAACCACAGGGTGTGATGGCATACCATATCTGTATTGCGCAAAGAACACGTCCATTAAGGCGTGAGCCTTAATGATCTTAATTATTGCTGTTTTAAGTTTGAGTGGCAGAAATTCAGTAGGTTTTGTGAAATTTCAGATCATGTCTAAGAAACCTTAATGGGACATGTGAAACCGTAAGGTTTTTTGTCTGTGTGTATATAAGTATGTGTGGAGATGTGAATGTGTGTGTATATTAGAGATGAGCGGTGGAATTATTAAGGTTTTATATTAATATGTGTTTGTAGCTTTTACAGTGATTCGGATGGATATGGGTTAAAATGTCTTTTATAATCAGAAAATAAGACAATACTGTATATTTCTTTGCTGCTATATCTTTATGTACTGTATATTTCTTTGCTGCTATATCTTTATGTACTGTATATTTCTTTGCTGCTATATCTTTATGTACTGTATATTTCTTTGCTGCTATATCTTTATGTACTGTATATTTCTTTGCTGCTATATCTTTATGTACTGTATATTTCTTTGCTGCTACATCTTTATGTACTGTATATTTCTTTGCTGCTACATCTTTATGTACTGTATATTTCTTTGCTGTTATATCTTTATGTACTGTATATTTCTTTGCTGCTATATCTTTATGTACTGTATATTTCTTTGCTGCTATATCTTTATGTACTGTATATTTCTTTGCTGCTACATCTTTATGTACTGTATATTTCTTTCCTGTTATATCTTTATGTACTGTATATTTCTTTGCTGCTATTGGATTTTAATTCTTTTTCCCTTAAGTTTGTGGGAAATTCTGTTTTGTTTTGATATTCATTAAATATTTTACCATTATTTTTAACCTCAAGCGCTAGTGTCACTATAAATTTTTATATTAATTGTGTATTGTGTTGTCTGTAGTATCTCTTCTGCCATTGCCATCTGGTGGTAGAAGTGGAGGATAGTTTGTGTATATTGTGTTTTTTAGTAAGAATATTCGCGAGATGCAGCGGGTGCTGAGAGATGCAGTGGGTGCTGTGAGATGCAGTGGGTGCTGAGAGATGCAGTGGGTGCTGTGAGATGCAGCGAGTGCTGAGATGCAGCGGGTGCTGTGATGCAGCGGGTGCTGTGAGATGCAGCGGGTGCTGTGAGATGCAGCGGGTGCTGTGAGATGCAGCGGGTGCTGAGATGCAGCGGGTGCTGCGAGATGCAGCGAGTGCTGAGATGCAGTGAGTGCTGAGATGCAGCGGGTGCTGCGAGATGAGATGCAGCGGGCTACTAGATTGCTGAATGAGGCAACTAGTGGATGGAACCTTGTAATTAGGGTTTGAGTTGTATATAGATATGCCGGAAGGGGCAGTATACGTCTTATTGCAGTTGTTGTTGTTAGTGATTGAACAATATGGGTAGAGATCATTCCAAATACCCTGAAGAGTCTGTGGTTTATTACATGGCAGAGAGACATGGAGATAGCTGTTATGTACGTAGTGTCTCTGGTAATATAAATCCATTCACCTGATTGTCCCTTTCCAGAGACTGGGTCATTTTATCCCTTGATAGTAAAGTTCCTTGAAAACCAGATTTTGGAAAAAATGACACCTAAGGACAAGGCAAAGCATTTGCAGATTCTAGTTTTGTGGAAGCGAGAGGGAAATAAATGGAGACCTGAGAGCGCTTCTAGCTTTGTTCCTCCCCCGTATAATATAAGCACTATGGCCCTCATTCAGAGGTGGTCACAAGAAACGACCGCTAGTTCTGAATGAGGGCGGCCGCTTCTTTTTTTAAGTGCGGCCTCCTGGTCGCTAGCTAAGCTGTGGGTTACCACCCGAAGCTTAGCGACCGACCAGGGTGATGGTCGCGATGGTCTAGACCATTGTGACCATCGGGGCTTGCGACGAGAGCCTAAGGTTGGGTCTCGGCACCCGCAAGCCCCAGGGAGCTTCCTGCTTTGATCGAGCCGGAAGCTCCCCACTGACATCACTGCTGATGTCAGTTCGGCCGCCCACAAAACGGCAGGCGTTCCATTAGGAACGCCTCCATTTGTGTAGCCACACCCCCGCCTACAAAACTGGCTGAGCTGTCGATTAACATCGTCAGCCAGCCCTTTTGTAGTGAGCTCCGGAGCAAGAGTTTCTCTCTCGCTCCGGGGCTTGCACACGAGCAGTGCGGCCGCTGCGCGTGCGCAGGACCAAAACATCGAGTCGATTGCGAGCGCTCAGCACTTGCGACCGACTCTGAATGAGGTCCAATATGTGATAGACTTCTTCCATCTCCTGTACCTCCTATACCTCCTACCTCCTTATATCCTATGATATCAAAAGGGAAGTTTGAGATAAGGAACTCAGGACCTGATTCAGACCTGGTCGCAAGCGCTGAGCGTTCGCAACCGGGTCGATGGTGGCCCTCAGCACATGCGCATGACAGAGCCGGCTCCGTCATGCACATGCGCGAGACCCGGATAGGGACGAGCAATCCGTCGCTCCGGGTCTCGCACCAAAGGGGGCATGCTGTTAATGTTGAGTGACCCTTTGGTGGGCCGGCCGGGGGACGGTCTACCGTGCATGG
Organism: Taudactylus pleione; assembly: GCA_031769625.1. Classification (NCBI taxonomy): domain Eukaryota; kingdom Metazoa; phylum Chordata; class Amphibia; order Anura; family Myobatrachidae; genus Taudactylus; species Taudactylus pleione. Next base: position 485,416 of record JAUIMM010000122.1, read on the forward strand.
GAACGCCTACCGTCTGGGGGTGGCCCCACTGACATCAAAAGTGTTAGAGTGCTGTTAAGAGCCGAAAGCTCTCTGGGGCTTGCGGACACGAGACCCTACCACAAGGGTCTCGTCGCAAGCCTGATGGTCGCGATGGTCTTGACCATCGCGACCATCATCCTGGCCGCTCGCTATAGCTGTGGGTGGCAACCCACAGCAATGCGAGCGGCCAGGAGGCCGCTCCGTAAAAAAAAAAGAAAAAACCGCCCTGATTCAGAGCCTCAGCTCCTGATTCCCTAAACTTGGTTCTAATTGATGACATTGAAGATGGTGTCTGGTGTTACCATATGGCATCTATGCTCACCATACCTCCTGACAGCAATGAACAGGGTGGTGGCTTGAGTACTGCGCAACAGCAACCTACCTCTACCATCACTCAGACTAGGACACTTACTGCTGATGCTGCTACTACTGACACAGCCCATACTCTATATTCCCCTAGTGATACATCAGCTTCACCATATACACCAGAGCCAAATATATAACAAAAGTTATTTACCCCGGGGATAATGCTCCCCCAATTTGGTCTGGTGAAATCCCCCAGTTATATAATACAAGTACATTATCCTCCATTTCATGTAAAAGTGACACCATGGTTCGGAATCAGGAAGCAGTTTGGACGACCAAGCGGTGATTGATGATACCTGGATAACCAAGGAGACATCTATACCAACTTTAAAAGCTTCCCAGGCTGGTGTCTTGGCACTGAATTCATGTTACTGTCAGATGCTGTCCAAAAAGACACTACTGAGCGAGCAGATACACAATGTTACACGTCACACACACCACTGGCCAGTATAACAGTCAGCTCAGTTACAGACATTATGGCGAAGCCACGGAATATGTAATTACCAGGTACAGCCACAAGGAGCAGCATCAACAAAGGGAGCAGGAACATCTCCAAGTATTAAGGTGTTACACTTGTGCATTTGTAACTTTATGTGGTTAGAGCAAGAGCCGCCCAAGATTCCAATATGAGGGACCCCATGGGCAACTAAGTTCTGCTATTACAGAATGAAACCCAGAAACGGATTTTAGGGAGTAAACCAAAGATATGGAAACTTTTACAGAACCACATTTCCTGCTGGGATCTTTTCATCTTATTGGCATGAATATAAATCCAAACTTGACACCTGATCGGAGAATAAATAGAAGTAACTACATTATGTCAGCCCCAACCACAAACCTGATTACCAGTCTGCCTGTACCTAGTAATCATAAATATAAGGAAAATAATCAAGAATTAACAACAGGTGTGAGTACCTTGGCTATAATAGTAGGTACATGCAGGAACAGAGGGCCTGATTCAGAGCCGGACACTCTGACCAGAGCGCTCGCCCTGAATCAGGGCTCTCCTCCCCCAACTTGGAGCGGCCTCATGTTACCACCCACAGCTATAGCGAGCGTCCATGATGATGGTCGCAATGGTCAAGACCATCGCGACCATGCGGCTTGTGACGAGACCCTGCGGTAGGGTCTCGCTGCTGCAAGCCCTGGAGTGATTTTGGCTCTATCAGAGCCAAAATCACTCCCACTGACATCACTAGTGATGTCAGTGGGGCCGGACTCAGACGGTAGGCGTTCCCATGGGAACGCCTCCGTCTGGTAGCCACGCCCCTGGCACGCCCACCAAAGGGGGCATGCTGTCATTCACCATCGACAGCACGCCTCCTTTGGTGCGAGACCCATAACGACGGCTTGGCCGTCATTATTCGGGTCTCGCGCATGCGTACGACGGAGCTCCCTCCGTTGTGCGCATGCCCAATTCATCCTGCGCTCGCGAGCGGGTCTGAGTCAGCCCCAGATATCCTTAAGCAGGGTATCCACTAAGCGATTTAAACAAGCGATTTCGTGCAATCGCTTGCAAATTGCGCATGCATCAGGGATGTTTTGGACGGAAGCGACCCGCGTGTCTGTGGGTCGCTTATGATATCTGACATCGCCCGTACATGCAGGTCAACGTGATGATCTCGTCAGGTTCTGCATGTGCGGGGATGAGGGATGTGCCGGAACTGAACGAGTGAACACTCAGTCTAAGCACATCACTAGCTATACAATGTCGCAATCGTGCTCTCGTTTGTATATCGCTTAGTGGATACCCTGCTTAAGCCCCCGCCCTAAGCCCAGTTACTCTCAGAGAATACTATTGATAGCACAGACAATTATGTCCCTGAAAATTTGGTTATGGCAGATTTGTGCCCATTCTTACATGATTTCCACGGTCACGTTTACCTCCATGTTACGCATTTGTTGGTTCTGCACATGGGATCTCCTCGAGAATTTGAAATCCCCCGAGGTTTAGTAATTACTGGATTTAATTAACAAAGAAACAAAAGATAGTTATGAGACACCTTCAGAGGCCTGTGAACATATAGCACAACAAACATTTAATAACGTAATTTGGTATGGGACTAATTAGTATACAATTATTAAACAGATTCCTCAGAAATGAATATTAGCGTTTGTCAGAAATTAGCCGGTGAGATAACGCGAGTACACCCCTCATGCGCACCTACCCATAGCGCATTACTACAGGACGTGGTCTATACATCTTGGTTCATATTATTATTATCCTATGTCCTCATGTTGAATAACTGTATTTTGTATTTTACAGGTACCTATAGCTGAAAACTATTTAAAAGACTCCATGAAGTATGATAAACCAAAGCGCCTCATTGTAAATAATCAGTTTTCTAAATGTATGTAGGAAAAGATAAAAACATATATATATATATATCTGTGTGTTGATAACGAGTCTTTATTCCCCAGAACTATCACTATTTTTCCCCAGGATGATCTCTAATATATTACGGTAGATATGAACAAAGAAGCTACATAGTGGGTAACACTTCTCTGCTAATAAAAGACTTTCAGCAAATGATACATTTGAAGAACGTTTCTTTGCTTGTACTGTTTACATATAGTTAATGTTTCACATGGTTCCAACATGGGAAAGAAAAAATATTTGTCTCCAACAAAGACCTATAAGCTAACGGGTTCTGGGGGCCTGATTCCGACCCGGTCGCAAGCGCTGAGCGCTCACAATCGGGTCGATGGTGGCCCAGAGCGCATGCGCACAATGGAGCCGGCTCCGTCGTGCGCACGCACGAGACCCGGATAGCGACGGGCAATCCGTCAGTATGGGTCTCGCACCAAAGGGGGCGTGCTGTCGATGTTGAGTGACAGCACGCCCCCTTTGGTGGGCGGGCTGGGGGGGTGGATGCCCAGACGGAGGCGTTCCCATGGGAACGTCTACCATTTGGGTGCGGCCCCACTGACATCACGAGTGATGTCAGTGGGAGAGCTTTCGGCTCTGTTTGAGCCAAAAGCTCTCTGGGGCTTGCGGCCACCAGACCCTACCACAAGGGTCTCGTCGCAAGCCCGATGGTCGCAATGGTCTTGACCATCGCGACCATCATCCTGACCGCTCGCATTAGCTGTTGGTGGCAACCCACAGCAATGCGAGCAGCCAGGAGGCCGCTCCATTAAAAAAAAAAAAAAAAAGTCGCCCTGATTCAGAGCGTCGCGCTCTGTCAGAGCGTCCGGCTATGAATCAGGGACTCTACTCCTAAAGGAATGACTTTATCACCCTGTTATAACTCTATAATAACCAAATCCTATCACACTTACACAACACTAGAGGTTCAAATTAGAAGGTAAGACGTATACAAGGTCCTATGTAAAGTGAGTGTATGCTCTCTAACACAATCCTCTTGTCAGTGCACATTTATGAATATTCCCTTTTTATGAGTACTACAAATAGCATAAGTCACCTCAGCAGCGCAGGTCTGCTCACTAAATGGACACCTCAGGACCCCCTTCAAGGGCTGGTCTGCGGCTCCACTCTCCACCTCCATGTCCAGGCTCCTGTCAGGGGTCTATTACCTGCACCAACGTCCTGCTCTCAGACCGTCACCTCAGACTCTCTCTCCCTGACCAACTACCCCATGTCTGACCACCTGACCTCTTCAGCAGCTGCAGAGGCTGCTGGGAATTGTAGTCTCTGTGCAATGACATACACATGTACTGTACAAGTTCCAGATGTAATACCTGATCTTAAAAGTATATAGTATATTGTATACAGTCTTTAATATCTTAGTTGATGCTCAGAAATATTTTCTATGTTTTATGAAGTTTAGTATAAATACTTCGGGATATGATATATTATGTGGATTGGAAAGGGATGCTGTGTTTTGGTTGTGTGTGACAGGATTGTTACAAGGGGTGGGGAGAGATTAAATAAAGAAAATAGAGTATGTAGACGTATAACGATGTTGTGTAGAGTGAAGATTATTGGATCCTGGAATATGAAGAGTTTGTCTGAAAAAAAAAAAAGTGTATTTTCAGAGACACTTGTAGCGTTGGAGAGAGGATGAGGAAAGTCTGATTTTGAGAAGGGTACTTTCATATTACATACATCTAAATATATCCAGAATATGCCTATATGAATGTGTTTGAATTTGGGTAACATATGACAGTTCAGACTTCAGGGATAATGAATTATCGAATGCATTTGAAACCTTGCTCAACACTTCTGTCCTCCGCAGCCATAGTCCAATGCTTAAGAAAATTTCAAGCTGCCAAAAGAAATGTATCATCAAAATGATCCAATCTGATGAAAGAGCAAAGAAGGCTGCAATAAGGGGAATTTAAACTCCTGAAAATAAAATGTGTGGTCACTGCAAGGTTTTACATCTGTAACTTGTGAAAAATATATTAGTCTTATTTTAAGTAATAAATCTCCTGGTGGAAGGCATCTGGGAAAATGAGAGGAGGTGACGAGTAACACCAAAATCACTATTACCTGGCCTGGGGGAGACAGCCAATAGGATTACTCACAATGTAAGGGAAGGTGTGATGAGGTATATTGGTGTGATCTAGACTTCTCCTCCTATGCAAAGACAGCACAATGTAAGGGAAGGTATGGTGAGGTATATTGGTGTGATCTAGACTTCTCCTCCTATGCAAAGACAGCACAATGTAAGGGAAGGTGTGGTGAGGTATATTGGTGTGATCCAGACTTCTCCTCCTATGTAGAGACAGCACAATGTAAGTGAAGGTGTAGTGAGATATATTGGTGTGATCCAGACTTCTCCTCCTATGTAGAGACAGCACAATGTAAGGGAAGGTATGGTGAGGTATATTGGTGTGATCCAGACTTCTCCTCCTATGTAGAGACAGCCCATAGGCTTACTCACAATGTAAGGGAAGGTGCCCCTAGGTACAGTAAAAAGCAGCCCCATACCCCCGGCTCCAAGCACCTGCATCACACGGCTGTAACCTGACTTGATTTATATTTCACGAGAGAGACCCCTGCACAGAGACTTCAGGTGACGGGGGTGGGAGTCAGGTCTGGAGGTGACCAATCGACGCAACAAAAATTATTTCACCAAGTCAATGGTGCGGAATCGTCTGAGACATTCCAGCGCCGCGTCTGCAGGTCCTCAGGATTATTTCTATGTTATTGTCTGTGTCGGGTCCTGAAGGGGTTAATGCTGCTGAAATGAGGAAACCCGCTATAATTTATACCACAGGTTACTTTTATTATTGGATAAAATATATTGTAAGAAGTGGGTCATTGTATATACAGGTACACACGTGTCATAGTTCTGATAATAGTTACTGGTGGCATGACGGGTACACGTGTCATAGTTCTGATAATAGTTACCGGTGGTATGACGGGTACACGTGTCATAGTTCTGATAATAGTTACCGGTGGTATGATGGGTACACGTGTCATAGATCTGATAATAGTTACCGGTGGTATGACGGGTACACGTGTCATAGTTCTGATAATAGTTACCGGTAGTATGACGGGTACACGTGTCATAGGTCTGATAATAGTTACCGGTGGTATGACGGGTACATTCATTATCTGCCTTCCCACCTCCTATCACACATGTAACATGGAAGTGAAGCGTCACATGGAGACGGCCGCGTGGTTTCCGTTCCCCATATTGCTGTGGGATAGAGGGTCTTGGTCCATCCTGGTGACGCTGCTGCTAAGGGTCGCGGGAGAGTCCATTTATATACTGACATAACAGAAAATGGACGACTGAACCCGCCTGTGTCTGCGAGGTGTCGGCTGCAGCTGTCGGCATGGACGCTGGCTGGTCACTCGCTCTCCTCAGGGGCCGCTCCTGAGTTTCTGGGCAAGTTTAGCAGATGATGGATTCTCTCCTCCTCAGCCGCGGCCGACTCTGTATCCGCCTCGCTCAGGTCCTGCAGCAGTGCGTCCGTGAGCTGGAGATGGGCGTCCCTGAGGAGTAGAGTACAGAGGTCCAGCTTGTGTAATGATGTGTACAGATGGTATACACGGTACTGCCCCCTATGTATACTCACCACTGCTCCAATTTACTCTCATATACCACTCGCTGATATCTGCGTTTCTGCTCATACAGGTCCACGCCTGTCACAGCCTGTAGCCCAGATACAAGGACTCCAATGGGGGCACTGAGGACAGAGAGGTGAGTGACCGAGAAACCAGCGCAGAGTGTTCCCCACTAAGGGGCATATTCAATAGGCTACAAGATGATTGGAACAAAAATTACAGCGGCTATCACCACCAATTATTTGTTATGGCGGGCTTGTGCGCTCCCAAACCCCGCGCTATCCAAATGAAAAAAACTTGATAACTGTAGTTTTTCCTGTAAAAACCTGCAGGAAATTAAAAAATAAATTATAATTTGGGACCTGTACCCTAAAAAAAAAAAATTAAAACAAATATTGGGAAACTGAATAGACAAATTACTGCCCTGAAGAATATTTTGCGCGTTGAAAATGGATGAATTGTGCATTTGCGTTCGAAAGTAAAAAAAATTATAAAATGCAAATTCAGTAAAAAGGAAAAAAAAAAAAAAAAAGTGATTTTGTGGAAATTTGAGGCCAATTTATATTAATAAAAAAATATGATAAAAAGCAATTATATTTAATTTAAATTTGGAGAGCATTTAAAGTAAGAGTTATGGTAGACTTACCTTTGTTAACTCTTTTTCTCCTTAGGTCCATAGAGTCCACAAGGATACCATGGGGTGTAGGTGGTTAGAGCTAATTGGGCACCAGTCAAAGCTTCAGCTCCCAGGATGCACCGGTCCTCCTCCACATATACCCCGTCCCCAGCCACAGGCAGACGGTTTTTGTGAACAAGCTCAAGGCAGGAGCAGGAAAGAAAAGAAGGAAGAACAATATACACAAGAAACACTCTCACAAAAGGTGAGAGAATTCATGACCAAGAGGCAAATACCCAATGAAGCCAAGGTGTGTCAGGGTGGGCGCCCTGTGGATCCTATGGACCTCAAAGAAAAAGTTAACAAGGGCAAGTCTACCATAACTCTTATTTTCTTTTTCAGGGTCCATAGGGATCCACAGGGATACCAAAGGCATGTCCTAAAAGCAGTTCCCCTAAAAGTGGGGACGCTTCTGAGCAGAAAGGAGAATCCGGCGCCCAAAGGAATAATCCTAAGAGGCAAAGGTGTAGAACTTGAGGAAGGTGTGGATGGAAGACCACGTGACTGCCTTGCACAATTGTTCAGCAGAAGTGCCATGGTAAACTGCCCACGAGGGTCCGACAGACCAAGTAGAATGTGCTGTAACCGTGTTTGGAACAGGGAGACCTGGCCAGCCTGGCTTGTGAAAGCTGTACAACACAAAGAGAGAATCTGATTACCTGAAAGGAGTTGGTACGATCCACGTAGATCCGAAGAGCACGAACCACATCCAGGGAGGCTTCACCTGCAGAGAGGTCCGAGGACTGGAAGGCCAGAACTACATCTCTTCATTCAAATGGAACTGGGATACCACTTTAGGAAGGTAACCAGCCCGGGTACGGAGGACAGCTCTGTCCGGATGAAAGAACAAGAAGGGGGAGCGACAGGAGAGCGCTGCCAAGTCAGATACCCTGCGGGCAGAGAAGTTAGCGAGGAAAATGAGCGTCTTCGCTGTCAGCCACTTGAGGACTACTAAATCTAAAAGGTTCAAACAGGGGAGCCTGTAGAGCCCAGAGAACCAAGGACAAAACCCACAGGGCCACCGGAGGGACAAAGGGATGTTGAAGGTGGAGAACACCCTGAAGGAACATTCTAACATCAGGCAGGGGAGCAATCCTTCGCTGGAACCAGAGTGACAGAGCAGAGACCTGAACTCTTAGGGAGGCCAGGCGGAGGCCGAGGTCTAACCCAGTCTGGAGAAAAGCAAGAACCCGGGAGACCCTAAAAACTGTAGGGTCATAGCCTCTGGGGGAGCACCATTGAAAGTAAGAGTGCCAAACTCTGTAAAAGATGCGGGCTGAGGAAGACTTACATGCGCTGAGCATCGTCTGGACCACAGAGTGAGACAAACCCTTGGCTCTGACAGCTCTTCAGTCATCCCTCTTAAAAGACAGATGAGGTAGGTCTGGATGCAGACAAGGGCCCTGAGCTAACAGATCCGGCCGTAGAGGGTGGAAAAGTAGTGTCTATAGAGAGACTCAGTAGGGCGGTGAACCAATGGCGTCTGGGCCAGGCTGGAGCTACCAGTGTCACTGTTCCACCTTCTTGCTTGAATTGCCGGAGAACCCCTAGGAGGAGGAAGATCGAAGGAAAGATGTATGCTAGATTAAAGGCCCACCGCACTGCCATAAAGCCGTCTGAGGGGTTTCTGGTCCTGGACCCATATCTGGGGACCTTGTGGTTGTGACGTGAGGCCATGAGGTCTACATCTCGTAGGCGCCATTTGTCTACCAGCAGTTGAAAGACCTCTGGGTGGAGAGCCCACTCTACGGCGTGTACATCCTGATGGCTTAGGAAGTCCGCTTCATGTTGAGGACTCCGGGAATGAACACTGCCGAGATTTCCGGGAGATGATGTTCGGCCCAAACCAGGATGTGTGCTACTACCCTCATGGCTGCCCGACTTCGCGTGCCTCCCTGATGGTTGAGGTATGCTACTGCAGTTACGTTGTTGGACTGGATTTGAATCGGCCTGCTCCGGAGGAGGTCTCGCGCCAGAGTGAGCGGTCTGTGCACTGCTCGAAGCTGCAGGATGTTTATGGACAGGCGACTTTCCTGGGTTGTCCACCATCCCTGAAGGGTATCATGACCGGTCACTGCGCCCCATCCGCGAAGCCTGGCATCTGTAGTGAGGAGCTCCCAGTCTAGGATCCAGAAGGGGTGACCCTTGTCCAGATGGGACATCTGCAGCCACCATGAGAGGGAAATCCAGACTGCCGCAGGGAGGAGGATCGTCTGGGACCGGATCAGATGATACTGCCCATTCTACCGGGAGAAAATCAGTTGTTGAAGGGGCCTGGAGTGGACCTGGGCATACACATGGACCCTAGGACCTGCATTGCTGAGTGAATGAATACTCTTCGATTGTGGAGCAACTTGTGCAAGTTCAGTGCCGAAATTTTGTGCGCTGGCAGAAAGATCCTTTGTGCTCGAGAATGCAGGAGTGCACCCAGATATACCATCTGCTGTGTTGAAGAGAGGGAGGACTTTCTCCAATTGACGAGCCAGCCGTGTGCTTGCAGGTAGGCATTGGTCTGCTGGAGATGGCGTTGTACTACAGCCGGTGAATGTGCCAAAATTAAGAGGTCGTCTAGTATGGCAGGATTCTGACTCACTGACGGCAGTTATGGCGGCCCACCTCAGACATTATTTTGGTAAAGACCAAGGGGCCATTGACAGACAAAAGGGCAGCACCAGAAACTGGTAATGTTGCTGCAGGACAGCAAACCGTAGGAACCTTTGCTGGGTTGAGGTAATTGGACATTCAGGATGCATACCTGCATGTGCCTGAGAAACCATAAAATCCCCCAGAGTGTATAAGACAGTATATCACCACAGCAGGGATAGATATAACTGACAGTCACAGTGTATAAGACAGTATATCACCACAGCAGTTATGCACAAGTCACATACAATGTATATAAATACACTTATAATGGGCACTAAATAACTGCTCACACCTCACAGGGCTGGTAGGATTTGTGCGCTGTATAACCCGGCCCCAGGGAGAGGTATACAGGGAGACTGGACACGAATCTCCTGAGACCTGTAGCTTCAGAAACACCTCTGATTAATGGCTGCTGAGCGCCTCATATAGGGAGGAGGGTGAGGGGAGGAGCAGCTCAGAGGCGGGAAACCTGAGGGGTCGTGCTCTGAGCTGGGGGAGGAGTTACCGGGGAAGAGCCTAGCTCCCCGCTGCTGCATCAATCGCCGGGGCCGCTGGCTTCTACAATGGTCCCCGATGGCAGATAGTAAGTGCCCTGGTGGTCTAGTGAGGGTGTGGATGTACCAGATGCCCCACCGCAGCGTCCCCTGGCTGGTCTCCACAGCCGGAGGTAAGGACTGCCAAAGACGCGATTGCCGCTGTGGCCGGAGGCCGACCACACGTGATTAAAATGGCTGCCAAGGCATTGAGGGGATTAACCCTCATGCCGTTGCGCCATTTTTAAAAGGACAGTGTAAAAGCACACTGCATATGGTTTATAATAAACTGTATTAAAGTATATATGTATTGCTGTAATGCACTGTAGCTGATCTGCAATGCATTAGTGCATGAAGCAACGTATATTTAATAGGCTGTGCACTATTATGGTTTACATGTATATTTTGTAGAGAAAATGCACTTCTTGAATATATGTCTGTATATGACATGACCAGCCTCTGTGGCTGCAGAAACTAGCAGGAGGTCTGATGAATAGGAAGACCTGTTGTGGTTAGTGAACTCTGGGGCTGATTCAGACCCGCTCGCGAGCGCAGGACTCGCGCAAGCGGGTCGTTGGTGCCGAATTGCGCATGCGCACGACGGAGGGAGCTCCGTCTTGCGCATGCGCGAGACCGAATAACGACGGCCAAGCCGTCGTTGTGGGTCTGGCACCAAAGGGGGCGTGCTGTCGATGGTGAGTGACAGCACGCCCCCTTTGGGGGGCGTGGCTGACAGACGGAGGCGTTCCCATGGGAACGCCTACCGTCTGAGTCCGGCTCCACTGACATCACTAGTGATGTCAGTGGGAGTGATTTTGGCTCTGATAGAGCCAAAATCACTCCAGGGCTAGCGGTCACCGAGACCCTACCTCAGGGTCTCGTCGCAAGCCCGTTGGTCGCGATGGTGTTGACCATCGCGACCATCATCATGGACGCTCGCTATAGCTGTGGGTGGTAACCCACAGCTATGCGAGCGTCCATGAGGCCGCTCCAAGTTGAGGGAGGAGGGCCCTGATTCAGAGCGAGCGCTCTGGTCAGAGCGTCCGGCTCTGAATCAGGCCCTCTGGCTGGAAGGTTGCTGTGTGAATGGTGTCATATAGCCAAACACTTCAGATACAGAACTTCCTTTTGAAAAGACAATTTGTTTTTAAGAAGATCCTTTTGGATGCCACTTCTAAAAGCTGAATGTGTTAAGGTTGGAAATGCCAAAGTGATAAGGATGAATGTCATTTACCATTTCCTGTGACATGTTATATCAAAGTTTGGATGGTGGATTAGGAAGGAGGATATTGAGAGACTCCTTTGAAATGTAATATGTTGTTAATTTATGTTTTCTGAGATAGCCTGATTGGCTAGAAGGAACACAGGGTGGATTTGCCCCCCTGTGATGTTGTGTGTAAGAATGACATAAAAAGAGGGACTGTGAGCCCTGTATGTGGTACAACCCTGTAACTTCTGTGAGGAGAAGAGCTGCTGATAAGATTCCTGTATGTGGTACATCCTTGTAACTTCTGTGTGGAGAATTGCTGTTTGATTTCTGTGTGATATTCCCCTTCAGGCGGAAGGGAGGGTCTTCTTTAAGACTTTGAGTAATAAACATCTTGCCTGAATTCAATTGTATCTCAATCCTGCGACCAACAGAATTGCACAAAACGCTATTCCGTTCTCCTGCTGTTCTGGGTAAGAGCTCCGTGTCTCCAAGTTCAAGCCCTCTGCCAGCTACCGTGCAGACCTGGTCCATTGCGAGGGATCAGGAGGGAACAGCCAACACCAATCAGGGCGCAGTGGGCGGAGTCAGTGACAGGCGGTCACTGACGGTGAGTGGAAGTCCAAAAGCGCTAACCCGTGACCAGTGACGGCCTAGACGAAAGGCGTCCGGTCACACCCGCAATTGGGGAATTGCGTTACCTGTCTCTCAGTTTGTCCGGCTACAGCTCTGGGTCCCCAGTGGAGAGGCTAGCTGAGCCCCGCTGGCGCCGGCGGAGGTTGTTGGCGTAGCAGCGCAGGTGCCCATTAGGACGCCTTGCGCTGCTTCCTCTGAGAGGAAAGAAAAAAAAAAACCTAAGAAATAAAGCTTGGGGCGGCATAATGCAGTCCCCTGGTCTAAAGGTGCAACCGGCTCCTGCCGGCACCAAACGCAAACTGTATGCCTGGGGGCGGGGTTATAGTGGAGGAGGACTGGGGCATCCTGGGAGCTGAAGCTTTGACTTTTTGGTGCCCGGTTAGCTACAACCACCTACACCTCCTGGTTATCCCTGTGGGACCTGAAGGAGAAAATGACAATGTTGATTTTGGGGTAACTTGTGGCCATTTTTTTTTCACCCCAATAATGACAATTAATTATTGGCCCAATTAAGCTAACTGAAAACTTCCTGTTTCCTAATTAGTCATGGCGGAGAGGGGGGGGGGGGGGGGGGGGAGACTAATTCTATTCTCCTCATCATAAGCCGCAGTAATATCTATAGAAATTGGTACGGCTCCGTTTTCCACAAAAAATTGGAATAGGAAAAACCTTGCGGCTGCGAGAAAACTAAAAATTTTGCTTGCAACAGAACACGCCCCTGAATGTCACTTACCCACATAATGCTCCGATGATCGAGCCGCCAACCAGACCGCGGAGACCCAGATTCAGCCGGAACAGTCCACCGGTGACCGCTGTGAGGGGGAGAAAGCAAACACTGTCCCATACTCATCATATGTGAGCACGCACGGCACAGGCGCTCCCTCTCCTCACCGCCCCCTCCCGCAGACGCTCCCCTCTCCTGGCCGCCCCCTCCCGCAGACGCTCCCCTCTCCTGACCGCCCCCTCCCGCAGACGCTCCCCTCTCCTGACCGCCCCCTCCCGCAGACGCGCCCCTCTCCTGGCCGCCGCCCCTCCTGCAGATGCGCCCCCTCCCGCAGACGCGCCCTCTCCTGGCCGCCCCCTCCCGCAGACGCGCCCTCTCCTGGCCGCCCCCTCCCGCAGATGCGCCCGATCCTGGCCGCCCCCTCCCGCAGACGCGCCCGATCCTGGCCGCCCCCTCCCGCAGACGCGCCCGATCCTGGCCGCCCCCTCCCGCAGACGCGCCCGATCCTGGCCGCCCCCTCCCGCAGACGCGCCCGATCCTGGCCGCCCCCTCCCGCAGACGCGCCCGATCCTGGCCGCCCCCTCCCGCAGACGCCCCCTCCCGCAGACGCCCCCTCCCGCAGACGCCCCCTCCCGCAGACGCCCCCTCACACACCTAGCATCTATACACCATACAGCGTGAAGAACCCGGTGACTGAGCCGCAGCGTACCATCTTTTTCTGTAATTGTGTGTCTTGTTCGCATCACAGACGCAGCGAAACGCCATTAAATCCGCCTGGGGATTCGTTTTAAATCACTTTGCAGATGAACTTAGCACAGAGAAAGCAGCGGCATCGCAGCACTTCGTATACAGACTCAGGGGGTATCCAATCAGCAGCGCTGATCATTGATTGCGGCAGCCCCAAAGTGCTGAACGACAACGCGGACCTGATGTGTCCAGGAAAATAATCCACGATAAGTGACGTTTTTTCATCACCTAAATGGCGAAAACACCTAGGACCCGCGATAAGCCTGCGAACCTGTGTGTAAGGGAGATCGATCCTATTATTTCAACCGAAATAACAGAATAGGGTGAGAAAAAAACATTGGCGCCATTAGCGAACGTACAATGTTCGGGGCTAACTGGAAACCCCCCTCAGTCTGTCACTCACAGGTGTTCACATGTCACACATCCGATTGATCAGAGTATCCTAGTAAAGTCGTTTTGTCGCTTCCAGTTTTATTTACGGGAACAAGACGCACATTGTGAACGAGGAGAACGTTCGGCCGAGTCACCCGGAACCCAGCGCACAGAGGGGGGCTATTTGGCTCAACTTGAGTACACACTCACACTACTATGAAGGCACCAAAACACACTCCGTGCACTGTGCTCACACTCATACTGTGCGCACACACCTGGTGCCCGTGTGACCACACACACACACACACACACGTCTCAGATTACCTCCAGCTACTACAGAGTGGGTGATAGCAGTTTTATCCCGATACGCTGAGAGGCCGCAATTCACACTACTGAAAGACAGAGACCAAGACAGCAATAAGATAGAGAGCAAAAGGGAGACGCCTGGCCGCGCCACTAGGACAAGGGGAGACGCCTGGCCGCGCCACTAGGACAAGGGGAGACGCCTGGCCGCGCCACTAGGACAAGGGGAGACGCCTGGCCGCGCCACTAGGACAAGGGGAGACGCCTGGCCGCGCCACTAGGACAAGGGGAGACGCCTGGCCGCGCCACTAGGACAAGGGGAGACGCCTGGCCGCGCCACTAGGACAAGGGGAGACGCCTGGCCGCGCCACTAGGACAAGGGGAGACGCCTGGCCGCGCCACTAGGACAAGGGGAGACGCCTGGCCGCGCCACTAGGACAAGGGGAGACGCCTGGCCGCGCCACTAGGACAAGGGGAGACGCCTGGCCGCGCCACTAGGACAAGGGGAGACGCCTGGCCGCGCCACTAGGACAAGGGGAGACGCCTGGCCGCGCCACTAGGACAAGGGGAGACGCCTGGCCGCGCCACTAGGACAAGGGGAGACGCCTGGCCGCGCCACTAGGACAAGGGGAGACGCCTGGCCGCGCCACTAGGACAAGGGGAGACGCCTGGCCGCGCCACTAGGACAAGGGGAGACGCCTGGCCGCGCCACTAGGACAAGGGGAGACGCCTGGCCGCGCCACTAGGACAAGGGGAGACGCCTGGCCGCGCCACTAGGACAAGGGGAGACGCCTGGCCGCGCCACTAGGACAAGGGGAGACGCCTGGCCGCGCCACTAGGACAAGGGGAGACGCCTGGCCGCGCCACTAGGACAAGGGGAGACGCCTGGCCGCGCCACTAGGACAAGGGGAGACGCCTGGCCGCGCCACTAGGACAAGGGGAGACGCCTGGCCGCGCCACTAGGACAAGGGGAGACGCCTGGCCGCGCCACTAGGACAAGGGGAGACGCCTGGCCGCGCCACTAGGACAAGGGGAGACGCCTGGCCGCGCCACTAGGACAAGGGGAGACGCCTGGCCGCGCCACTAGGACAAGGGGAGACGCCTGGCCGCGCCACTAGGACAAGGGGAGACGCCTGGCCGCGCCACTAGGACAAGGGGAGACGCCTGGCCGCGCCACTAGGACAAGGGGAGACGCCTGGCCGCGCCACTAGGACAAGGGGAGACGCCTGGCCGCGCCACTAGGACAAGGGGAGACGCCTGGCCGCGCCACTAGGACAAGGGGAGACGCCTGGCCGCGCCACTAGGACAAGGGGAGACGCCTGGCCGCGCCACTAGGACAAGGGGAGACGCCTGGCCGCGCCACTAGGACAAGGGGAGACGCCTGGCCGCGCCACTAGGACAAGGGGAGACGCCTGGCCGCGCCACTAGGACAAGGGGAGACGCCTGGCCGCGCCACTAGGACAAGGGGAGACGCCTGGCCGCGCCACTAGGACAAGGGGAGACGCCTGGCCGCGCCACTAGGACAAGGGGAGACGCCTGGCCGCGCCACTAGGACAAGGGGAGACGCCTGGCCGCGCCACTAGGACAAGGGGAGACGCCTGGCCGCGCCACTAGGACAAGGGGAGACGCCTGGCCGCGCCACTAGGACAAGGGGAGACGCCTGGCCGCGCCACTAGGACAAGGGGAGACGCCTGGCCGCGCCACTAGGACAAGGGGAGACGCCTGGCCGCGCCACTAGGACAAGGGGAGACGCCTGGCCGCGCCACTAGGACAAGGGGAGACGCCTGGCCGCGCCACTAGGACAAGGGGAGACGCCTGGCCGCGCCACTAGGACAAGGGGAGACGCCTGGCCGCGCCACTAGGACAAGGGGAGACGCCTGGCCGCGCCACTAGGACAAGGGGAGACGTCTAGCCGCGCCACTAGGACAAGGGGAGACGTCTAGCCGCGCCACTAGGACAAGGGGAGACGCCTAGCTGTAAGCGGAGAATGTGGTAACAGAAAACAGGCAAAACTTACTTAAAAATCGTCACAAAAGCTGCTATTCTCCAGCCCCAACGGAATCCATAGCGAACAAATCCTCGATTAGCCGCATGTCGAGCCAATATCTAGGAAGACATGGAAGAGGCTGACTGAGGGCAGACCTGGGGAACATGGAAGACACGGGTGATGGGGAGGGAACTACATGTAATGTGCTGGGGACACATGGAAGACACGGGTGATGGGGAGGGATCTACATGTAATGTGCTGGTGACACATGGAAGACACGGGTGATGGGGAGGGATCTACATGTAATGTGCTGGGAGCAACATGGAAGACACGGGTGATGGGGAGGGAACTACATGTGATGTACTGGGGACACATGGAAGACACGGATGATGGGGAGGGAACTACATGTAATGTGCTGGGGACACATGGAAGACACGGGTGATGGGGAGGGATCTACATGTAATGTGCTGGTGACACATGGAAGACACGGGTGATGGGGAGGGATCTACATGTAATGTGCTGGGAGCAACATGGAAGACACGGGTGATGGGGAGGGAACTACATGTGATGTACTGGGGACACATGGAAGACACGGGTGATGGGGAGGGAACTACATGTGATGTACTGGGGACACATGGAAGACACGGGTGATGGGGAGGGAACTACATGTAATGTGCTGGGGACACATGGAAGACACGGGTGATGGGGAGGGAACTACATGTAATGTGCTGGGGACACATGGAAGACACGGGTGATGGGGAGGGAACTACGTGTAATGTGCTGGGGGCAACATGGAAGACACGGGTGATGGGGAGGGAACTACATGTGATGTATTGGGGACACATGGGTGGGGGGAGTACACGTTACAAATGGGGGCATCTTACCAGAGCCTCTGCCCGGTGCTGGAAGATCTCGCCCTGGCTATTCTTTATGAACTGTTCCCGGCTATGACGAGCAGCTGGGACACCGCCATAGACAATGCCAACTATAGCCCCAATCGCCGCGCTCTTCACTATGAACACGGCGTCCTCCGAGTACTTACCATGTTCACTGTAGCAAACAAAAAGGAGGGCAGTTAGCAGGACAGTCACACATGAACACGTATGTGCTCAGATTTACCACTCCCTGCTCCAAACCTAGAAGATTCCAGGGTCAATAATGTTATTACTTATTATATATCCCTGCTGCAATTACATGTGCTATGGCATGTAACCGTACTAGGAGCAGGCGCACACAGGCATGTAACCGTACTAGGAGCAGGCGCACACAGGCATGTAACCGTACTAGGAGCAGGCGCACACAGGCATGTAACCGTACTAGGAGCAGGCGCACACAGGCATGTAACCGTACTAGGAGCAGGCGCACACAGGCATGTAACCGTACTAGGAGCAGGCACACAGGCATGTAACCGTACTAGGAGCAGGCGCACACAGGCATGTAACCGTACTAGGAGCAGGCACACAGGCATGTAACCGTACTAGGAGCAGGCGCACACAGGCATGTAACCGTACTAGGAGCAGGCGCACACAGGCATGTAACCGTACTAGGAGCAGGCGCACACAGGCATGTAACCGTACTAGGAGCAGGCGCACACAGGCATGTAACCGTACTAGGAGCAGGCGCACACAGGCATGTAACCGTACTAGGAGCAGGCGCACACAGGCATGTAACCGTACTAGGAGCAGGCGCACACAGGCATGTAACCGTACTAGGAGCAGGCGCACACAGGCATGTAACCGTACTAGGAGCAGGCGCACACAGGCATGTAACCGTACTAGGAGCAGGCGCACACAGGCATGTAACCGTACTAGGAGCAGGCGCACACAGGCATGTAACCGTACTAGGAGCAGACGCACACAGGCATGTAACCGTACTAGGAGCAGACGCACACAAGCATGTAAAACGTGTCTCATCTCTACAAGTCTTTACCAAGGAATAAGTCTTGTTGAGATGAAACGCGTTGGGACCTCTGCTCTTTGCCTCATCAACTTTTTATCTTTTGAAATTCATAGAAGTATACCCCTCTTATTAAATAAGCTATTTATTTTACCTTATATCTACCATCATTGTATTTATGTGATCTAATAGTCTATGAAATTGGTATTAAATGTTTTTTATTCACTTTGTATTGTCACACCTGCACTTTATTTCTTATAACATATTATAAACACGCTTATCGCTATATATCAAATCACACGAGAGAGAGAGGGAGAGAAAGAGACACACACACACATTATATATATATATATATAAATAATTGTTCCCCGGGTATAACACTCACTCGCGTTGATAGATCTCTCTGACACGGTCCCAGCCGCTCTTCAGGGAGTCCGGGTCCTGTATGCCCCCAGGAAGTGAGGAGAAGGGATCCCGGTCCGTGGCCATCGGTGGAGCCGTCACTATACCGGGTGTGAGGCCACCTGTGGAGATAACGGGAGTCTCGCCATCTGGTGTATAATATAGGGGAGACAGACAGACCTCACAGCGCAGAGGATTATACTGTATAATATATAGATCAGTAACTAGGGGGAGAGAGACAGAGACATAAGCATGACCTAAGGAGATGGAGATATATCGGTTACTCCGCCTTTCCTGCGTCCTCAGGACGCGCTCTGGCTGAGCGGATGGGTAACAGGAGGCTTTAGCGCAGATTTCCCTAGTTCTCGCTCAGTGAGAACTAGAGAAATCAGAGAGAGGAAGCTCAGAGAGAGGAAGCCCGTCCAGTACCCATGTTCCACAATGTAATCACCCCGGAGTTGAATTCCTGTGCGGGCTTAGAACATGGATGAATATGGAGGTCAGGGGACTGTACATCATGGAGCGACACCCGTACGGCTGGGATCCGTTCTCTCCCTCAGACCATGCAGGAGGAGAGCCGTCTCCTGTCTTATCCCCCGTACAAACCTTGTAACCTAGTGACCATGGAGAACAGAAAAGAGATGAGAACATCTACAGCGGGTTCTGCTTAGTAATGCAGGGGTCCGTGCCCGGCCCTCCCAGCTATACACAGCTTAGTAGTGCAGGGGTCCGTGCCTGGCCCTCCCAGCTATACACAGCTTAGTAGTGCAGTGGTCCGTGCCCGGCCCTCCCAGCTATACACAGCTTAGTAGTGCAGGGATCCGTGCCTGGCCCTCCCAGCTACACAGCGCTTAGTAGTGCAGGGGTCCGTGCCCGGCCCTCCCAGCTATACACAGCTTAGTAGTGCAGGGGTCCGTGCCTGGCCCTCCCAGCTATACACAGCTTAGTAGCGCAGGGGTCTGTGCCCGGCCCTCCCAGCTATACACAGCCGAGAAGCGCAGGGGTCCGTGCCTGGCCCTCCCAGCTATACACAGCTGAGTAGCGCAGGGGTCCGTGCCTGGCCCTCCCAGCTATACACAGCTGAGTAGTGCAGGGGTCCGTGCCCGGCCCTCCCAGCTATACACAGCTTAGTAGTGCAGGGGTCCGTGCCTGGCCCTCCCAGCTATACACAGCTTAGTAGTGCAGGGGTCCGTGCCCGGCCCTCCCAGCTATACACTGCTTAGTAGTGCAGGGGTCCGTGCCCGGCCCTCCCAGCTATACACTGCTTGGTAATGCAGGGGTCCGTGCCTGGCCCTCCCAGCTATACACAGCTTAGTAGTGCAGGGGTCCGTGCCTGGCCCTCCCAGCTATACACAGCTTAGTAGTGCAGGGGTCCGTGCCTGGCCCTCCCAGCTATACACAGCTGAGTAGCGCAGGGGTCCGTGCCCGGCCCTCCCAGCTATACACAGCTTAGTAGTGCAGGGGTCCGTGCCTGGCCCTCCCAGCTATACACAGCTTAGTAGTGCAGGGGTCCGTGCCTGGCCCTCCCAGCTATACACAGCTGAGTAGCGCAGGGGTCCGTGCCCGGCCCTCCCAGCTATACACAGCTTAGTAGTGCAGGGGTCCGTGCCTGGCCCTCCCAGCTATACACAGCTTAGTAGTGCAGGGGTCCGCGCCCGGATAGATACCATCCAGCTCCACAACAAAGCGCACTGGTTTCCAGCTCTGTCACTGGGATTCGGGCTGTTTGCTGGGGACTGATCAGCGCAATTACACCCATAACTGTTACATTGTACGTGTGACTGTCATATACAGCCGGAGAGCTGCAGGGTTCTCAGGGGAGAGGTCTGATATGATGTATCCGGATCCGGTGTATAGTCACGTCTTAGTACATAGACCAGAAAGAGCCCAGGGTGCAATATTACAGCTACAGACATTATACACAGCTACACACATACACACACCCCCTATACACACAGCTACACACACTATATACACACACCCCCTATACACACAGCTACACACTATATACACACAGCTACACACACCCCCTATACACACTATATACACACAGCTACACACATACACACACCCCCTATACACACAGCTACACACACAGCTACACACACCCCCTATACACACTATATACACACAGCTACACACATACACACACCCCCTATACACACAGCTACACACCCCCTATACACACAGCTACACACCCCCTATACACACAGCTACACACACCCCCTATACACACTATATACACACAGCTACACACATACACACACCCCCTATACACACAGCTACACGCACTATATACACACAGCTACACGCACTATATACACACAGCTACACGCACTATATACACACACCTACACACACACACACACTATATACACACAGCTACACACACTATATACACACAGCTACACACACTATATACACACAGCTACACGCACTATATACACAGCTACACACACTATATACACACACAGCTACACACATACACACAGCTACACACACCCCCTATACACACAGCTACACACACTATATACACACAGCTACACACACTATATACACACAGCTACACACACACTATATACACACAGCTACACACACACTATATACACACAGCTACACACACACTATATACACACAGCTACACGCACTATATACACACAGCTACACGCACTATATACACAGCTACACGCACTATATACACAGCTACACGCACTATATACACAGCTACACACACTATATACACACACAGCTACACACACTATATACACACACAGCTACACACATACACACAGCTACACACACCCCCTATACACACAGCTACACACACTATATACACAGCTACACACACTATATACACACACCTACACACATACACACAGCTACACACCCCCCCTATACACACAGCTACACGCACTATATACACACAGCTACACGCACTATAAACACACAGCTACACGCACTATATACACACAGCTACACGCACTATATACACACAGCTACACGCACTATATACACACAGCTACACGCACTATAAACACACAGCTACACGCACTATATACACACAGCTACACGCACTATATACACACAGCTACACGCACTATATACACAGTTACACGCACTATATACACAGTTACACACACTATATACACACACAGTTACACACAGCTACACACTATATACACACAGCTACACACTACTATACACACATTATACACAGCTACACTATACACACACACTACTATACACAGCTAAACCCTACTATACACACCTACACTATACACAGCTAAACACCCCTATACACAGCTACACATACGACACCTATACACACTACTACACACACCTACACACTATATACACTACTACACACCTATACACACCACACATACTACACACACACTAAACACAGCTACACACCATACACCCCTACACACACTACTACACACCTATTCACTATACACATCCACACACATTCACTATACACAGCTACACACCTACACTATACACACACTACTATACACAGCTACACACTACTACACAGCTACACACATTACACACCTATTCACTATACACAGCTACACACACCCACACACCATACACAGCTACACACTATTACACAGCCACACACACTACTACACAATGGGGATGCAATCGGGAAGCCGGTTGACATTATACTGACAGCCGGCTTCCCGACTGACATATCCTGGCGAGGGTGAAATGACCGGCGTCTAAATGTAGACGCCGCTCATTTTACCGGCGCCCGGCATCCCGATCGAAGGGATGCCAGGCGTCGCTAGCGGACAGCCATGGGGGGAGGGAGGGTTAGGTTTAGGGCTACATACACACATACACTGCTACACACACCCCTATACACCGCTACACACACACCTATACACCGCTACACACACACATACACCGCTACACACACACCCACATACACCGATACACACACCTAACCACACTATACACAGCTACACACACACACTATACACCGCTACACACACACATACACAGCTACACACACCCCTATACACCGCTACACACACCCCTATACACCGCTACACACACACACACCGCTACACACACCCCTATACACACACACTATACACCGCTACACACACACCTATACACCGCTACACACACACCTATACACCGCTACACACACACCTATACACCGCTACACACACACACTATGCACAGCTACACACACACCTATACACAGCTACACACACACTATACACAGCTACACACACACTATACACCGCTACACACACACATACACCGCTACACACACACATACACCGCTACACACACCCCTATACACAGCTATACACACACTATACACAGCTACACACACACCTACACACAGCTACACACACACCTATACACAGCTACACACACACACATACACCGCTACATCCCTACACAACGCTA
Source organism: Taudactylus pleione (assembly GCA_031769625.1). NCBI lineage: Eukaryota > Metazoa > Chordata > Amphibia > Anura > Myobatrachidae > Taudactylus > Taudactylus pleione. The sequence goes on from JAUIMM010000122.1 coordinate 508,346, forward strand.
CACACACCCCTACACACCGCTACACACACCCCTACACACACACACCATACACAGCTACACACACACTATACACAGCTACACACACCCCTATACACCGCTACACACACCCCTATACACCGCTACACACACCCCTATACACCGCTACACACACACACCCCTATACACCGCTACACACACACACCCCTATACACCGCTACACACCCCTATACACCGCTACACACACACACACACCTATACACCGCTACACACACACACACCTATACACCGCTACACACACACACACCTATACACCGCTACACACACACACACACCTATACACCGCTACACACACACACACACACCTATACACCGCTACACACACACACACACCTATACACCGCTACACACACACACACACACCTATACACCGCTACACACACACACACACACCTATACACCGCTACACACACACACACACACCTATACACCGCTACACACACACACACCTATACACCGCTACACACACACACACCTATACACCGCTACACACACACACACCTATACACCGCTACACACACACACCTATACACCGCTACACACACACACCTATACACCGCTACACACACACACACACACCTATACACCGCTACACACACACCTATACACCGCTACACACACACACCTATACACCGCTACACACACACACACACACCTATACACCGCTACACACACACACACACCTATACACCGCTACACACACACACACACCTATACACCGCTACACACACACACCTATACACCGCTACACACACACACCTATACACACACACACCTATACACCGCCACACACACACACCTATACACCGCTACACACACACACCTATACACCGCTACACACACACACCTATACACCGCTACACACACACACCTATACACAGCTACACACACCCCTATACACACACTATACACAGCTACACACACACTATACACAGCTACACATACCCCTATACACAGCTACACACACACTATACACAGCTACACACACACACTATACACAGCTACACATACCCCTATACACAGCTACACACACACCATACACAGCTACACACACACTATACACACACTATACACAGCTACACACACACACTATACACAGCTACACACACTATACACAGCTATACACACACTATACACACCCCTATACACAGCTACACACACACTATACACAGCTACACACTATACACAGATACACACACCCCTATACACACCCCTATACACAGCTATACACACCCCTATACACAGCTATACACAGCTACACACACACTATACAACGCTACACACACCCCTATACACCGCTACACACACCCCTATACACCGCTACACACACCCCTATACACCGCTACACACACACCTATACACCGCTACATACACACACTATACACAGCTACACACACACTATACACAGCTACACACACACACTATACACACCCCTATACACAGCTACACACACACTATACACAGCTACACACACACTATACACAGCTACACACACACTATACACAGCTACACACACTACACACACACTATACACAGCTACACACACCCCTATACACAGCTACACACACCCCTATACACAGCTACACACACACTATACACAGCTACACACACCCCATACACAGCTACACACACCCCATACACAGCTACACACACCTATACACCGCTACACACACACACACCTATACACCGCTACACACACACCTATACACCGCTACATCCCTACACAACGCTACACACACCCCTACACACCGCTACACACACCCCTACACACACACACCATACACAGCTACACACACCCCTATACACCGCTACACACACCCCTATACACCGCTACACACACCCCTATACACCGCTACACACACACACCCCTATACACCGCTACACACACACACCCCTATACACCGCTACACACACACACCCCTATACACCGCTACACACCCCTATACACCGCTACACACACCTATACACCGCTACACACACACACACACCTATACACCGCTACACACACACACACACCTATACACCGCTACACACACACACACACCTATACACCGCTACACACACACACACACCTATACACCGCTACACACACACACACACCTATACACCGCTACACACACACACACACCTATACACCGCTACACACACACACCTATACACCGCTACACACACACACACCTATACACCGCTACACACACACACCTATACACCGCTACACACACACACCTATACACCGCTACACACACACACACACCTATACACCGCTACACACACACACACACACCTATACACCGCTACACACACACACACACACCTATACACCGCTACACACACACACACCTATACACCGCTACACACACACACACACCTATACACCGCTACACACACACACCTATACACCGCTACACACACACACCTATACACCGCTACACACACACACACACACACCGCTACACACACACACACACACACCTATACACCGCTACACACACACACACCTATACACCGCTACACACACCCCTATACACACACTATACACAGCTACACACACACTATACACAGCTACACATACCCCTATACACAGCTACACACACTATACACAGCTACACACAGCTACACACACACACTATACACAGCTACACACACTATACACAGCTATACACACACTATACACACCCCTATACACAGCTACACACACACTATACACAGCTACACACTATACACAGCTACACACACCCCTATACACACCCCTATACACAGCTACACACACACTATACACCGCTACACACACCCCTATACACCGCTACACACACCCCTATACACCGCTACACACACCCCTATACACCGCTACACACACACCTATACACCGCTACATACACACACTATACACAGCTACACACACACTATACACAGCTACACACACACACTATACACACCCCTATACACAGCTACACACACACTATACACAGCTACACACACACTATACACAGCTACACACACCCCTATACACAGCTACACACACCCCTATACACAGCTACACACACCCTATACACAGCTACACACACCCCATACACAGCTACACACACACTATACACAGCTATACACACACTATACACAGCTACACACACACTATACACAGCTACACACACACACTATACACAGCTACACACACCCCATACACAGCTACACACACACACTATACACCGCTACACACACACACTATACACAGCTACACACACTATACACCGCTACACACACACACTATACACCGCTACACACACACACACTATACACCGCTACACACACACACACTATACACCGCTACACACACACACTATACACCGCTACACACACACCTATACACAGCTACACACACACTATACACAGCTACACACACACTATACACAGCTACACACACACTATACACAGCTACACACACACTATACACAGCTACACACACTATACACAGCTACACACACACTATACACAGCTACACACACCCCTATACACAGCTACACACACACACTATACACAGCTATACACAGCTATACATACACTATACACAGCTACACACACCCCTATACACAGCTACACACACTATACACCGCTACACACACACACACTATACACAGCTACACACACACACACTATACACAGCTACACACACTATACACAGCTATACACAGCTACACACACACACTATACACAGCTACACACACCCCTATACACAGCTACACACACCCCTATACACAGCTACACACACCCCTATACACAGCTACACACACCCCTATACACAGCTACACACACACTATACACAGCTACACACACACACTATACACACCCCTATACACAGCTACACACGCTACACACACACGATACACAGCTACACACACCCCTATACACACACACTATACACAGCTACACACACTATACACCGCTACACACACACACACACACACACACTATACACCGCTACACACACACACTATACACAGCTACACACACACACACTATACACAGCTACACACACACACACTATACACAGCTACACACTATACACAGCTACACACTATACACAGCTACACACACACTATACACAGCTACACACACTATACACAGCTACACACACCCCTATACACAGCTACACACACCCCTATACACAGCTACACACACCCCTATACACAGCTACACACACCCCTATACACAGCTACACACACACACACTATACACAGCTACACACACTATACACAGCTATACACAGCTACACACACACACTATACACAGCTACACACACCCCTATACACAGCTACACACACCCCTATACACAGCTACACACACCCCTATACACAGCTACACACACCCCTATACACAGCTACACACACCCCTATACACAGCTACACACACACTATACACAGCTACACACAAACACTATACACACCCCTATACACAGCTACACACGCTACACACACACGATACACAGCTACACACACCCCTATACACACACACTATACACAGCTACACACACACTATACACAGCTACACACACTACACACACACTATACACCGCTACACACACACACACACACTATACACCGCTACACACACACACTATACACAGCTACACACACACACACTATACACAGCTACACACACACACACTATACACAGCTACACACTATACACAGCTACACACACACTATACACAGCTACACACACTATACACAGCTACACACACCCCTATACACAGCTACACACACCCCTATACACAGCTACACACACCCCTATACACCGCTACACACACACACCTATACACCGCTACACACACACACACACCTATACACCACTACACACACACACACACCTATACACCACTACACACACACACACCTATACACCGCTACACACACACACCTATACACCGCTACACACACACACACCTACACACACACACACCTATACACCGCTACACACACACACCTATACACCGCTACACACACACACCTATACACCGCTACACCCACACACCTATACACCGCTACACCCACACACCTATACACCGCTACACACACACACCTATACACCGCTACACACACACACCTATACACCGCTACACACACACACCTATACACCGCTACACACACACACCTATACACCGCTACACACACACACCTATACACCGCTACATACACACTATACACAGCTACACACACCCCTATACACAGCTATACACACACTATACACACACTATACACAGCTACACACACACTATACACAGCTACACATACCCCTATACACAGCTACACACACACTATACACAGCTACACACACACTATACACACACTATACACAGCTACACACACACACTATACACAGCTACACACACACTATACACACCCCTATACACAGCTACACACACACTATACACAGCTACACACTATACACAGCTACACACACCCCTATACACACCCCTATACACAGCTACACACACTATACACCGCTACACACACACCTATACACCGCTACACACACACACCTATACACCGCTACATACACACACTATACACAGCTACACACACTATACACAGCTACACACACACACTATACACACCCCTATACACAGCTACACACACCCCATACACAGCTACACACACCCCATACACAGCTACACACACCCCATACACAGCTACACACACCCCATACACAGCTACACACACCCCATACACAGCTACACACACCCCATACACAGCTACACACACACTATACACAGCTACACACACACTATACACAGCTACACACACTATACACAGCTACACACACCCCATACACAGCTACACACACACCCCATACACAGCTACACACACCCCATACACAGCTACACACACACACTATACACCGCTACACACACACACTATACACCGCTATACACACACTATACACCGCTATACACACACACTATACACCGCTATACACACACACTATACACCGCTATACACACACACTATACACCGCTATACACACACACTATACACAGCTACACACACACTATACACAGCTACACACTATACACAGCTACACACACACTATACACAGCTACACACACCCCTATACACAGCTACACACACACTATACACAGCTACACACACCCCTATACACAGCTACACACACCCCTATACACACACTATACACCGCTACACACACACACACACTATACACTGCTACACACACACACTATACACAGCTACACACACACACTATACACAGCTACACACACTATACACAGCTATACACACTATATACACAGCTACACACACACACTATACACAGCTACACACACTATACACAGCTACACACACTATACACAGCTACACACACTATACACCGCTACACACACTATACACCGCTACACACACACTATACACAGCTACACACACACTATACACAGCTACACACACACTATACACAGCTACACACACTATACACAGCTACACACACACCTATACACAGCTACACACACACCTATACACAGCTACACACACACCTATACACAGCTACACACACACCTATACACAGCTACACACACACCTATACACCGCTACACACACACCTATACACCGCTACACACACACTATACACAGCTACACACACTATACACAGCTACACACACTATACACAGCTACACACACACACTATACACAGCTACACACACACTATACACAGCTACACACACTATACACAGCTACACACACTATACACAGCTACACACACACACTATACACAGCTACACACACACTATACACAGCTACACACACACTATACACAGCTACACACACTATACACAGCTACACACACTATACACAGCTACACACACTATACACAGCTATACACACTATACACAGCTACACACACACACTATACACAGCTACACACACTATACACAGCTACACACACACACTATACACAGCTACACACACTATACACAGCTACACACACTATACACAGCTACACACACACTATACACAGCTACACACACTATATACACAGCTACACACACTATATACACACACCTACACACATACACACAGCTACACACCCCCCCTATACACACAGCTACACGCACTATATACACACAGCTACACGCACTATAAACACACAGCTACACGCACTATATACACACAGCTACACGCACTATATACACACAGCTACACGCACTATATACACACAGCTACACGCACTATATACACAGTTACACACACTATATACACAGTTACACACACTATATACACACACAGTTACACACAGCTACACACTATATACACACAGCTACACACTACTATACACACAGCGCTACACACACATTATACACAGCTACACTATACACACACACTACTATACACAGCTAAACCCTACTATACACACCTACACTATACACAGCTAAACACCCCTATACACAGCTACACATACGACACCTATACACACTACTACACACACCTACACACTATATACACTACTACACACCTATACACACCACACATACTACACACACACTAAACACAGCTACACACCATACACCCCTACACACACTACTACACACCTATTCACTATACACATCCACACACATTCACTATACACACCTACACTATACACACACTACTATACACAGCTACACACATTACACACCTATTCACTATACACAGCTACACACACCCACACACCATACACAGCTACACACTATTACACAGCCACACACACTACTACACAATGGGGATGCAATCGGGAAGCCGGTTGACATTATACTGACAGCCGGCTTCCCGACTGACATATCCTGGCGAGGGTGAAATGACCGGCGTCTAAATGTAGACGCCGCTCATTTTACCGGCGCCCGGCATCCCGATCGAAGGGATGCCAGGCGTCGCTAGCGGACAGCCATGGGGGGAGGGAGGGTTAGGTTTAGGGCTACATACACACATACACTGCTACACACACCCCTATACACCGCTACACACACACATACACCGCTACACACACACCCACATACACCGATACACACACCTAACCACACTATACACAGCTACACACACACACTATACACCGCTACACACACATACACAGCTACACACACCCCTATACACCGCTACACACACACACCGCTACACACACCCCTATACACACACACTATACACCGCTACACACACACCTATACACCGCTACACACACACCTATACACCGCTACACACACACCTATACACCGCTACACACACACACTATGCACAGCTACACACACACCTATACACAGCTACACACACACTATACACCGCTACACACACACATACACCGCTACACACACACATACACACAGCTACACACACACCTATACACAGCTACACACACACACATACACCGCTACATCCCTACACAACGCTACACACACCCCTACACACCGCTACACACACCCCTACACACACACACCATACACAGCTACACACACACTATACACAGCTACACACACCCCTATACACCGCTACACACACCCCTATACACCGCTACACACACCCCTATACACCGCTACACACACACACCCCTATACACCGCTACACACACACACCCCTATACACCGCTACACACCCCTATACACCGCTACACACCCCTATACACCGCTACACACCCCTATACACACACACACCTATACACCGCTACACACACACACCTATACACCGCTACACACACACACACACACCTATACACCGCTACACACACACACCTATACACCGCTACACACACACACCTATACACCGCTACACACACACACCTATACACCGCTACACACACACACCTATACACACACACACACCTATACACACACACACCTATACACACACACACCTATACACCGCTACACACACACACCTATACACCGCTACACACACACACCTATACACCGCTACACACACACACCTATACACAGCTACACACACCCCTATACACACACTATACACAGCTACACACACACTATACACAGCTACACATACCCCTATACACAGCTACACACACACTATACACAGCTACACACACACACTATACACAGCTACACATACCCCTATACACAGCTACACACACACCATACACAGCTACACACACACACTATACACACACTATACACAGCTACACACACACACTATACACAGCTACACACACTATACACAGCTATACACACACTATACACACCCCTATACACAGCTACACACACACTATACACAGCTACACACTATACACAGCTACACACACACTATACACAGCTATACACACCCCTATACACACCTACACACACACTATACAACGCTACACACACCCCTATACACCGCTACACACACCCCTATACACCGCTACACACACCCCTATACACCGCTACACACACACCTATACACCGCTACATACACACACTATACACAGCTACACACACACTATACACAGCTACACACACACACTATACACACCCCTATACACAGCTATACACACACTATACACAGCTACACACACACATACACCGCTACACACACACCTACACACAGCTACACACACACCTACACACAGCTACACACACACCTATACACAGCTACACACACACACATACACCGCTACATCCCTACACAACGCTACACACACCCCTACACACCGCTACACACACCCCTACACACACACACCATACACAGCTACACACACACTATACACAGCTACACACACCCCTATACACCGCTACACACACCCCTATACACCGCTACACACACACACCCCTATACACCGCTACACACACACACCCCTATACACCGCTACACACACACACCCCTATACACCGCTACACACACACACCCCTATACACCGCTACACACACACACCCCTATACACCGCTACACACACACACCCCTATACACCGCTACACACACACACCCCTATACACCGCTACACACACACCCCCCTATACACCGCTACACACACCCCCCTATACACCGCTACACACCCCTATACACCGCTACACACCCCTATACACCGCTACACACACACACACCTATACACCGCTACACACACACACACCTATACACCGCTACACACACACACACCTATACACCGCTACACACACACACACACCTATACACCGCTACACACACACACACACCTATACACCGCTACACACACACACACACCTATACACCGCTACACACACACACACACACCTATACACCGCTACACACACACACCTATACACCGCTACACACACACACACACCTATACACCGCTACACACACACACACCTATACACCGCTACACACACACACACACACCTATACACACACACACACACACCTATACACCGCTACACACACACACACCTATACACCGCTACACACACACACACACCTATACACCGCTACACACACACACCTATACACCGCTACACACACACACCTATACACCGCTACACACACACACACACACCTATACACCGCTACACACACACACACCTATACACCGCTACACACACCCCTATACACACACTATACACAGCTACACACACACTATACACAGCTACACATACCCCTATACACAGCTACACACACACTATACACAGCTACACACACACACTATACACAGCTACACACACACACTATACACACACACTATACACAGCTACACACACTATACACAGCTATACACACACTATACACACCCCTATACACAGCTACACACACTATACACTATACACAGCTACACACACCCCCATACACACCCCTATACACAGCTACACACACACTATACACCGCTACACACACCCCTATACACCGCTACACACACCCCTATACACCGCTACACACACACCAATACACCGCTACATACACACACTATACACAGCTACACACACACTATACACAGCTACACACACACACTATACACACCCCTATACACAGCTACACACACACTATACACAGCTACACACACCCCATACACAGCTACACACACCCCATACACAGCTACACACACCCCATACACAGCTACACACACACTATACACAGCTATACACACACTATACACAGCTACACACACACTATACACAGCTACACACACACACTATACACAGCTACACACACCCCATACACAGCTACACACACACACTATACACCGCTACACACACACACTATACACCGCTATACACACACTATACACACACACTATACACCGCTATACACACACACTATACACCGCTATACACAACTATACACACACTATACACAGCTACACACACTATACACCGCTACACACACACACTATACACCGCTACACACACACACACTATACACCGCTACACACACACACACTATACACCGCTACACACACACACTATACACCGCTACACACACACCTATACACAGCTACACACACACTATACACAGCTACACACACACTATACACAGCTACACACACACTATACACAGCTACACACACACTATACACAGCTACACACACTATACACAGCTACACACACACTATACACAGCTACACACACCCCTATACACAGCTACACACACACACTATACACAGCTATACACAGCTATACATACACTATACACAGCTACACACACACCTATACACACCCCTATACACAGCTACACACACTATACACCGCTACACACACACACACTATACACAGCTACACACACACACACTATACACAGCTACACACACTATACACAGCTATACACAGCTACACACACACACTATACACAGCTACACACACCCCTATACACAGCTACACACACCCCTATACACAGCTACACACACCCCTATACACAGCTACACACACCCCTATACACAGCTACACACACACTATACACAGCTACACACACACTATACACAGCTACACACACACTATACACAGCTACACACACACACTATACACACCCCTATACACAGCTACACACGCTACACACACACCTATACACAGCTACACACACACGATACACAGCTACACACACCCCTATACACACACTATACACAGCTACACACACACTATACACAGCTACACACACTACACACACACTATACACCGCTACACACACACACACACTATACACCGCTACACACACACACTATACACAGCTACACACACACACACTATACACAGCTACACACTATACACAGCTACACACACACTATACACAGCTACACACACACTATACACAGCTACACACACCCCTATACACAGCTACACACACCCCTATACACAGCTACACACACCCCTATACACCGCTACACACACACCCCTATACACCGCTACACACACACACACACCTATACACCGCTACACACACACACACCTATACACCACTACACACACACACACCTATACACCGCTACACACACACACCTATACACCGCTACACACACACACACACCTACACACACACACACCTATACACAGCTACACACACACACCTATACACCGCTACACACACACACCTATACACCGCTACACACACACACCTATACACCGCTACACACACACACCTATACACCGCTACACACACACACCTATACACCGCTACACACACACCTATACACCGCTACACACACACACCTATACACCGCTACACACACACACCTATACACCGCTACACACACACACCTATACACCGCTACACACACACACCTATACACCGCTACATACACACTATACACAGCTACACACACCCCTATACACAGCTATACACACACTATACACACACTATACACAGCTACACACACACTATACACAGCTACACATACCCCTATACACAGCTACACACACACTATACACAGCTACACACACACTATACACACACTATACACAGCTACACACACACACTATACACAGCTACACACACTATACACAGCTATACACACACTATACACACCCCTATACACAGCTACACACACACTATACACAGCTACACACTATACACAGCTACACACACCCCTATACACACCCCTATACACAGCTATACACAGCTACACACACTATACACACCCCTATACACCGCTACACACACACCTATACACCGCTACACACACACACCTATACACCGCTACATACACACACTATACACAGCTACACACACTATACACAGCTACACACACACACTATACACACCCCTATACACAGCTACACACACACTATACACAGCTACACACACCCCATACACAGCTACACACACCCCATACACAGCTACACACACCCCATACACAGCTACACACACCCCATACACAGCTACACACACCCCATACACAGCTACACACACACCCCATACACAGCTACACACACACCCCATACACAGCTACACACACCCCATACACAGCTACACACACACACTATACACCGCTACACACACACACTATACACCGCTATACACACACTATACACCGCTATACACACACACTATACACCGCTATACACACACACTATACACCGCTATACACACACACTATACACCGCTATACACACACACTATACACAGCTACACACACCCCATACACAGCTACACACACCCCATACACAGCTACACACACCCCATACACAGCTACACACACCCCATACACAGCTACACACACCCCATACACAGCTACACACACACTATACACAGCTACACACACACTATACACAGCTACACACACCCCATACACAGCTACACACACACCCCATACACAGCTACACACACACCCCATACACAGCTACACACACACACTATACACCGCTACACACACACACTATACACCGCTATACACACACTATACACCGCTATACACACACACTATACACCGCTATACACACACACTATACACAGCTACACACACACACTATACACAGCTACACACACACACACTATACACAGCTACACACTATACACAGCTACACACACACTATACACAGCTACACACACACTATACACAGCTACACACACTATACACAGCTACACACACCCCTATACACAGCTACACACACACTATACACAGCTACACACACCCCTATACACAGCTACACACACCCCTATACACAGCTACACACACACTATACACAGCTACACACACCCCTATACACAGCTACACACACACCTATACACACCCCTATACACACACTATACACCGCTACACACACACACACTATACACAGCTACACACACTATACACAGCTACACACTATACACAGCTACACACACTATACACAGCTACACACACTATACACAGCTACACACACACACTATACACAGCTACACACACTATACACAGCTACACACACTATACACAGCTACACACACACACTATACACAGCTACACACACTATACACAGCTACACACACTATACACAGCTACACACACTATACACAGCTACACACACACACTATACACAGCTACACACACACACTATACACACACACTATACACAGCTACACACACACACTATACACAGCTACACACACTATACACAGCTACACACACTATACACAGCTACACACACTATACACAGCTACACACACACTATACACAGCTATACACACTATACACAGCTATACACACTATACACAGCTACACACACTATACACAGCTACACACACTATACACAGCTACACACACACTATACACAGCTACACACACACACTATACACACACACTATACACAGCTACACACACACACTATACACAGCTACACACACTATACACAGCTACACACACTATACACAGCTACACACACTATACACAGCTACACACACTATACACAGCTATACACACTATACACAGCTACACACACTATACACAGCTACACACACTATACACAGCTACACACACACTATACACAGCTACACACACTATACACAGCTACACACACACTATACACAGCTACACACACTATACACAGCTACACACACTATACACAGCTACACACACACACTATACACAGCTACACACACACACTATACACACACACTATACACAGCTACACACACACACTATACACAGCTACACACACTATACACAGCTACACACACTATACACAGCTACACACACTATACACAGCTACACACACTATACACAGCTACACACACTATACACAGCTACACACACACTATACACAGCTACACACACTATACACAGCTACACACACACTATACACAGCTACACACACTATACACAGCTACACACACTATACACAGCTACACACACTATACACAGCTACACACACTATACACAGCTACACACACTATACACAGCTATACACTGAGCACCTGGTCACAGAAAGAAGGGTCTGAGCATCAGGGGGCGCCCTGACCTCCCCTATGCCCCTCTGTCAGTGACACCTGTGGATGGGGAGGGGGCCTGTACATAATAAATCACCCACCTGGAGAATCCTTTATAGATTATACTACCCCTCAGGGTCCTCGCTGCTGTCCGAGGTCATCCCCCCCTGGGCGCCGCCATCTTGCATGTAACATCACGTGACCTGTCCTCCAGGATTAGCAGCGCCAAATATTACCGTTCTCTGAGACATGTCGCCGCACGGGAACGTCCGCCATGTTGTTGGTGGTAACTCATTTATAGCGAGTTGTCTCCACCTGCTGGCGAACACGGGTACTGCACCGTCCCCTTACTTCATGTGGTGTGTCACACTCATCACCGTCCCCCTGCTTCCTGTGTGTCACACTCATCACCGTCCCCCTACTTCATGTGGTGTGTCACACTCATCACCGTCCCCCTGCTTCCTGAGTGTCACACTCATCACCGTCCCCCTGGTTCCTGAGTGTCACACTCATCACCGTCCCCCTGCTTCCTGTGTGTCATACATCACCGTCCCCCTGCTACCTGAGTGTCACGCTCATCACCGTCCCCCTGCTTCCCGTGTGTCACACATCACCGTCCCCCTGCTTCCCGTGTGTCACACATCACCGTCCCCCTGCTTCCCGTGTGTCACACTCATCACCGTCCCCCTGCTTCCCGTGTGTCACGCTCATCACCGTCCCCCTGCTTCCCGAGTGTCACGCTCATCACCGTCCCCCTGCTTCCCGAGTGTCACGCTCATCACCGTCCCCCTTCTTCCCGAGTGTCACGCTCATCACCGTCCCCCTGCTTCCCGTGTGTCACGCTCATCACCGTCCCCCTGCTTCCCGAGTGTCACGCTCTTCACCGTCCCCCTGCTTCCCGTGTGTCACGCTCATCACCGTCCCCCTGCTTCCCGTGTGTCACGCTCATCACCGTCCCCCTGCTTCCCGTGTGTCACGCTCATCACCGTCCCCCTGCTTCCCGTGTGTCACGCTCATCACCGTCCCCCTGCTTCCCGTGTGTCACGCTCATCACCGTCCCCCTGCTTCCCGTGTGTCACGCTCATCACTGTCCTCCTGCTTCCCGTGTGTCACGCTCATCACCGTCCCCCTGCTTCCCGTGTGTCACGCTCATCACCGTCCCCCTGCTTCCTGTGTGTCACATTCATCACAGCCCCTCTGTTTCCTGTGTGTCACACTCATCACTGTCCTCCTGCTTCCTGAGAGCCACATTAATCACAATCCCCCTGCTTCCTGTGTGTCACGCTCATCACCGTCCCCCTGCTTCCTGAGAGCCACATTAATCACAATCCCCCTGCTTCCTGAGTGTCACACTCATCACTGTCCCCCTGCTTCCTGTGTGTCACACTCATCACCGTAACCAGGTGTCAGTACAATACAGCACACATCATCTCACGCTGGTACCATGTACACAGTACAATACAGCACACGTCATCTCACGCTGGTGCCATGTACATGACAATGAGGTCAGTGTACCCCAATGGTCACCACAGTCATAAGGTGTCAGTACAATACAGCACACGTCATCTCACGCTGGTGCCATGTACATGACAATGAGATCAGTGTACCCGAAAGGTCGCCACAGTCACCAGGTGTCAGTACAATACAGCACACGTCATCTCACGCTGGTACCATGTACATGACAATGAGGTCAGTGTACCCCAATGGCCGCCAGTCACCAGGTGTCAGTACAATACAGCACACGTCATCTCACGCTGGTGCCATGTACATGACAATGAGGTCAGTGTACCCCAATGGTCACCACAGTCACCAGGTGTCAGTACAATACAGCACACGTCATCTCACGCTGGTACCATGTACATGACAATGAGGTCAGTGTACCCGAAAGGTCGCCACAGTCACCAGGTGTCAGTAAAATACAGCACACGTCATCTCACGTTGGTACCATGTACATGACCATGAGGTCAGTGCACCCCAATGGTCACCACAGTCACCAGGTGTCAGTATAATACAGCACACGTCATCACACGATGGTACCATGTACACAGTACAATACAGCACACGTCATCTCACGCTGGTGCCATGTACATGACAATGAGGTCAGTGTACCCCAAAGGTCACCACAGTCATAAGGTGTCAGTACAATACAGCACACATCATCTCACGCTGGTACCATGTACATGACAATGAGATCAGTGTACCCGAAAGGTCGCCACAGTCACCAGGTGTCAGTACAATACAGCACACGTCATCTCACGCTGGTACCATGTACATGACAATGAGGTCAGTGTACCCCAATGGCCGCCAGTCACCAGGTGTCAGTACAATACAGCACACGTCATCTCACGCTGGTGCCATGTACATGACAATGAGGTCAGTGTACCCCAATGGTCACCACAGTCACCAGGTGTCAGTACAATACAGCACACGTCATCTCACGCTGGTACCATGTACATGACAATGAGGTCAGTGTACCCGAAAGGTCGCCACAGTCACCAGGTGTCAGTAAAATACAGCACACGTCATCTCACGCTGGTGCCATGTACATGATAATGAGGTCAGTGTACCCCAATGGTCACCACAGTCACCAGGTGTCAGTACAATACAGCACACGTCATCACACGATGGTACCATGTACACAGTACAATACAGCACACGTCATCTCACGCTGGTGCCATTTACATGACAATGAGGTCAGTGTACCCCAATGGTCACCACAGTCACCAGGTGTCAGTACAATACAGCACACGTCATCTCACGCTGGTACCATGTACATGACAATGAGGTCAGTGTACCCCAATGGTCACCACAGTCACCAGGTGTCAGTACAATACAGCACACGTCATCACACGCTGGTACCATGTACACAGTACAAAACAGCACACGTCATCTCACGCTGGTACCATGTACATGACAATGAGGTCACTATACCCCAATGGTCACCACAGTCACCAGGTGCCAGTACAACACAGCACACGTCATCTCACGCTGGTACCATGTACATGACAATGAGGTCAGTGTACCCCAATGGTCACCAGGTGTCAGTATAATACAGCACACGTCATCTCACGCTGGTACCATGTACATGACAATGAGGTCAGTGTACCCCAATGGTCACCACAGTCACCAGGTGTCAGTACAATACAGCACACGTCATCTCACGCAGGAACCATGTACATGACAATGAGGTCAGGGTACCCCAATGGTCACCACAGTCACCAGGTGTCAGTACAATACAGCACACGTCATCTCACGCTGGTACAATGTACATGACAATGAGATCAGTGTACCCCAATGGTCACCACAGTCACCAGGTGTCAGTACAATACAGCACACGTCATCTCACGCTGGTACCATGTACATGACAATGAGGTCAGTGTACCCCAATGGCCGCACAGTCACCAGGTGTCAGTACAATACAGCACACGTCATCTCACGCTGGTACCATGTACATGACAATGAGGTCAGTGTACCCCAATGGCCGCACAGTCACCAGGTGTCAGTACAATACAGCACACGTCATCTCACGCTGGTACCATGTACATGACAATGAGGTCAGTGTACCCCAATGGCCGCCAGTCACCAGGTGTCAGTACAATACAGCACACGTCATCTCACGCTGGTGCCATGTACATGACAATGAGGTCAGTGTACCCCAATGGTCACCACAGTCAGCAGGTGTCAGTACAATACAGCACACGTCATCTCACGCTGGTACCATGTACATGACAATGAAGTCAGTGTACCCCAATGGTCACCACAGTCACCAGGTGTCAGTATAATACAGCACACGTCATCTCACGCTGGTGCCATGTACATGATAATGAGGTCAGTGTACCCCAATGGTCACCACAGTCACCAGGTGTCAGTACAATACAGCACACGTCATCTCACGCTGGTACCATGTACATGACAATGAGGTCAGTGTACCCCAATGGTCACCACAGTCACCAGGTGTCAGTACAATACAGCACACGTCATCTCACGCTGGTACCATGTACATGACAATGAGATCAGTGTACCCCAATGGTCACCACAGTCACCAGGTGTCAGTACAATACAGCACACGTCATCACACGCTGGTACCATGTACACAGTACAAAACAGCACACGTCATCTCACGCTGGTACCATGTACTTGACAATGAGGTCAGTGTACCCCAATGGTCACCACAGTCACCAGGTGTCAGTACAATACAGCACACGTCATCTCACGCTGGTACCATGTACATGACAATGAGGTCAGAGTATCCCAATGGTCACCACAGTCACCAGGTGTCAGTACAATACAGCACACGACATCTCACGCTGGTACCATGTACATGACATTGAGGCCAGTGTACCCCAATGGTCACCACAGTCACCAGGTGTCAGTACAATCCAGCACACGTCATCTCACGCTAGTACCATGTACATGACAATGAGGTCAGTGTGCCCCAATGGTCACCACAGTCAGCAGGTGTCAGTACAATACAGCACACGTCATCTCACGCTGGTACCATGTACATGACAATGAAGTCAGTGTACCCCAATGGTCACCACAGTCACCAGGTGTCAGTACAATACAGCACACGTCATCTCACGCAGGAACCATGTACATGACAATGAGATCAGGGTACCCCAATGGTCACCACAGTCACCAGGTGTCAGTACAATACAGCACACGTCATCTCACGCTGGTACCATGTACATGACAATGAGATCAGTGTACCCCAATGGTCACCACAGTCACCAGGTGTCAGTACAATACAGCACACGTCATCTCACGCTGGTACAATGTACATTACAATGAGATCAGTGTACCCCAATGGTCACCACAGTCACCAGGTGTCAATACAGTACAGGACACGTCATCTCACGCTGGTACCATGTACATGACAATGAGGTCAGTGTACCCCAATGGTCACCACAGTCACCAGGTGTCAGTACAATACAGCACACGTCATCTCACGCTGGTACCATGTACATGACAATGAGGTCAGTGTACACCAATGGCTGCACAGTCACCAGGTGTCAGTACAATACAGCACACGTCATCTCATGCTGGTACCATGTACATGACAATGAGGTCAGTGTACCCCAATGGTCACCACAGTCACCAGGTGTCAGTACAATACAGCACACGTCATCTCACGCTGGTACCATGTACATGACAATGAGGTCAGTGTACCCCAATGGTCACCACAGTCACCAGGTGTCAGTACAATACAGCACACGTCATGTCACGCTGGTACCATGTACATGACAATGAGGTCAGTGTACCCCAATGGTCACCACAGTCACCAGGTGTCAGCACAATACAGCAGACGTCATCTCACGCTGGTACCATGTACATGACAATGAGGACAGTGTACCCCAATGGTCACCACTGTCACCAGGTGTCAGTACAATACAGCACACGTCATCTCATGCTGTTACCATGTACAAGACAATGAGGTCAGTATACCCCAATGGTCACCACAGTCACCAGTTGTCAGTACAATACAGCACACGTCATCTCACGCTGGTACCATGTACATGGCAATGAGATCAGTGTACCCCAATGGCTGCACAGTCACCAGTTGTCAGTACAATACAGCACACGTCATCTCACGCTGGTACCATGTACATGACAATGAGGTTAGTGTACCCCAATGGTCACCACAGTCACCAGGTGTCAGTACAACACAGCACACGTCATCTCACGCTGGTACCATGTACATGACAATGAGGTTAGTGTACCCCAATGGTCACCACAGTCACCAGGTGTCAGTACAATACAGCACACGTCATCTCACGCTGATACCATGTACATGGCATTGAGGTCAGTGTACCCCAATGGCTGAACAGTCACCATTGTCAGTACAATACAGCACACGCCATCTCACGCTGGTACCATGTACATGACAATGAGGTCAGTGTACCCCTATGGTCACCACAGTCAGGAGGTGTCAGTACAATACAGCACATGTCATCTCACGCTGGTACCATGTACATGACAATGAGGTCAGTGTACCCCAATGGTCACCACAGTCACCAGGAGTCAGTACAGTACAGGACACGTCATCTCACGCTGGTACCATGTACATGACAATGAGGTCAGTGTAACCCAATGGTCACCACAGTCACCAGGTGTCAGTACAATACAGCACACGTGATATCATGTTGGTACCAAGTACATGACAATGAGGTCAGTGTACCCCAATGGTCATCACTGTCACCAGGTGTCAGTACAATACAGCACACGTCATCTCACGCTGGTACCATGTACATGACAATGAGGTCAGTGTACCCCAATGGTCACCACAGTCACCAGGTGTCGGTACCAGCGTGAGATGACGTTTGCTGTATTGTACTGACACCTGGTGACTGTTGTGACCATTGGGGTACACTGACCTCATTGTCATGTACATGGTACCAGCGTGAGATGACGTTTGCTGTATTGTACTATGTACATGACAATGAGGTCAGTGTACCCCAATGGTCATCACAGTAACCAGGTGTCAGTACAGTACAGGACACGTCATCTCACGCTGGTACCATGTACAAGACAATGAGGTCAGTGTACCCCAATGGTCACCACAGTCACCAGTTGTCAGTACAACACAGCACACGTCATCTCACGCTGGTACCGTGTACATGACAATGAGGTCAGTGTACCCCAATGGTCACCACAGTCACCAGGTGTCAGTACAATACAGAACACGTCATCTCACGTTGGTACCATGTACATGATAATGAGGTCAGTGTACCCCAATGGTCACCACAGTCACCAGGTGTCAGTACAGTACAGGACACGTCATCTCACGCTTTTACCATGTACATGACAATGAGGTCAGTGTATCCCAATGGTCACCACAGTCACCAGGTGTCAGTACAATACAGCACACGTCATCTCATGCTGGTAACATGTACATGACAATGAGGTCACTGTACCCCAATGGCCATCACAGTCACCAGGTGTCAGTACAATACATCCCAAGTCATCTCACGCTGGTACCATGTACAAGACAATGAGGTCAGTGTACCCCAATGGTCACCACAGTCACCAGGTGTCAGTACAACACAGCACACGTCATCTCACGCTGGTACCGTGTACATGACAATGAGGTCAGTGTATCCCAATGGTCACCACAGTCACCAGGTGTCAGTACAATACAGCACACGTCATCTCACGCTGGTAACATGTATATGACAATGAGGTCAGTGTACCCCAATGGTCATCACAGTCACCAGGTGTCAGTACAATACAGCACACGTCATCTCACGCTGGTACCATGTACATGACAATAAGGTCAGTGTACCCCAATGGCCGTCACAGACACCAGGTGTCAGTACAATACATCACACGTCATCTCACGCTGGTACCATGTACATGACAATGAGGTCAGTGTATCCCAATGGTCACCACAGTCACCAGGTGTCAGTACAATACAGCACACGTCATCTCACGCTGGTACCATGTACATGACAATGAGGTCAGTGTACCCCAAAGGTCACCACAGTCACCAGGTGTCAGTACAGTACAGGACACGTCATCTCACGCTGGTACCATGTACATGACAATGAGGTCAGTGTACCCCAATGGTCACAACAGTCACCAGGTGTCAGTACAATACAGCACACGTCATCTCACGATGGTACCATGTACATGACAATGAGGTCAGTGTACCCCAATGGTCACCACAGTCACCAGGTGTCAGTACAATACAGAACATGTGATATCATGTTGGTACCAAGTACATGACAATGAGGTCAGTGTACCCCAATGGTCACCACAGTCACCAGGTGTCAGTACAATACAGCACACGTCATCTCACCCTGGTACCATGTACATGACAATGAGGTCAGCGTATCCCAATGGTCACCACAGTCACCAGGTGTCAGTACAATACAGCACACGTCATCTCACGCTGGTACTATGTACATGACAATGAGGTCAGTGTACCCCAATGGCCGCCACAGTCACCAGGTGTTAGTTCAATACAGCACACGTCATCTCACGCTGGTACCATGTACATGACAATGAGGTCAGTGTTACCCCAATGGTCATCACTGTCACCAGGTGTCAGTACAATACAGCACACGTCATCTCACGCTGGTACCATGTACATGACAATGAGGTCAGTGTACCCCAATGGTCATCACAGTCTCCAGGTGTCAGTACAATACAGCACACGTCATCTAACGCTGGTACCATGTACATGACAATGAGGTCAGTGTACCCCAATGGTCACCACAGTCACCAGGTGTCAGTACAATACAGCACACGTCATCTCACGCTGGTACCATGTACATGACTATGAGGTCAGTGTTCCCCAATGGTCATCACAGTAACCAGGTGTCAGTACAGTACATGACACATCATCTCACGCTGGTACCATGTACAAGACAATGAGGTCAGTGTACCCCTATGGTCACCACAGTCACCAGGTGTCAGTACAACACAGCACACGTCATCTCACGCTGGTACCATGTACATGACAATGAGGTCAGTGTACCCCAATGGTCACCACAGTCACCAGGTGTCAGTACAGTACAGGACACGTCATCTCATGCTGGTACCATGTACATGATAATGAGGTCAGTGTACCCCAATGTTCACCACAGTCACCAGGTGTCAGTACAGTACAGGACACGTCATCTCACACTGGTACCATGTACATGACAATGAGGTCAGTGTACCCCAATGGTCACCACAGTCACCAGGTGTCAGTACAATACAGCACATGTGATATCATGTTGGTACCAAGTACATGACAATGAGGTCAGTGTACCCCAATGGCCGTCACAGACACCAGGTGTCAGTACAATACATCACACGTCATCTCACGCTGGTACCATGTACATGACAATGAGGTCAGTGTATCCCAATGGTCACCACAGTCACCAGGTGTCAGTACAATACAGCACACGTCATCTCACGCTGGTACCATGTACATGACAATGAGGTCAGTGTACCCCAATGGTCACCACAGTCACCAGGTGTCAGTACAGTACAGGACACGTCATCTCACGCTGGTACCATGTACATGACAATGAGGTTAGTGTACCCCAATGGTCACCACAGTCACCAGGTGTCAGTACAATACAGCACACGTGATATCATGTTGGTACCAAGTACATGACAATGAGGTCAGTGTACCCCAATGGTCACCACAGTCACCAGGTGTCAGTACAATACAGCACACGTCATCTCACGTTGGTAACATGTACATGACAATGAGGTCAGTGTTCCCCAATGGCCGTCACAGTCACGAGGTGTCAGTACAATACAGCACACGTCATCTCACGCTGGTACCATGTACATGACAATGAGGTCAGTGTACCCCAATGGTCACCACAGTCACCAGGTCTCAGTACAATACAGCACACGTCATCTCATCCTGGTACCAAGTACATGACAATGAGGTCAGTGTACCCCAATGGTCACCACAGTCACCTGGTGTCAGTACAGTACAGCACACGTCATCTCACGCTGGTACCATGTACATGACAATGAGGTCAGTGTACCCCAATGGTCACCACAGTCACCAGGTGTCAGTACAATACAGCACACGTCATCTCACGCTGGTACCATGTACATGACAATGAGGTCAGTGTACCCCAATGGTCACCACAGTCACCAGGTGTCAGTACAATACAGCACACGTCATCACACGCTGGTACCATGTACACAGTACAAAACAGCACACGTCATCTCACGCTGGTACCATGTACATGACAATGAGGTCAGTGTACCCCAATGGTCACCACAGTCACCAGGTCTCAGTACAATACAGCACACGTCATCTCATCCTGGTACCAAGTACATGACAATGAGGTCAGTGTACCCCAATGGTCACCACAGTCACCTGGTGTCAGTACAGTACAGCACACGTCATCTCACGCTGGTACCATGTACATGACAATGAGGTCAGTGTACCCCAATGGTCACCACAGTCACCAGGTGTCAGTACAATACAGCACACGTCATCTCACGCTGGTACCATGTACATGACAATGAGGTCAGTGTACCCCAATGGTCACCACAGTCACCAGGTGTCAGTACAATACAGCACACGTCATCACACGCTGGTACCATGTACACAGTACAAAACAGCACACGTCATCTCACGCTGGTACCATGTACATGACAATGAGGTCAGTGTACCCCAATGGTCACCATAGTCACCAGGTCACAATACAAACGGGACAAGAGATTCACCAAATCTACAGCAACTGGTAACGCTATGATGTCACCAAGGGTAAGAATATTGAGACTGCCTCATAACTATTACACTAAGACTTTGAGAATTGGAATATGAGAGCTGGTATTGTGCTATGGATTGCTGCTGTATACGGTTGTATGTAATTGACGTCCATCTGCTGTATTTCTCATGGTTCCTTATTTTTGGCATAAAATGCCAGCCTAGACCTAAGTGTTTCTGACGCTTTCCGGTGGTCAGGGCGCTGTCAGCCTCCCAAGTAGGTAACAGAACGTTTGGTAGCAATGACAAGAGATTGGTTATTTGGAATCAGCCAGTGCTTGAAGTGTGCCAGTATACAATAGTATGATACGTCAGCACTTCAAGCAATGAGCCCTGCTGTGCCGACCGCCGCAAGATCTGACCGCCAGGGGGGTTTTGGTGCCGGGCTGCCAGCCGATTACAGCTTGCGCACTATCAGACATCGCTATCTGCTAGCCAATTGGAGCTCATGGATCAGCAGCCGATCAGGAGGGCGACAGTGGCGGCTCTTGTTTGGCTGCTAGTCTGTGAGCTCCAATTGGCTAGCAGACCGTGGCAGAATCAAAATAACAATGGCGCTATGCCTCTGTCTCTCCATGGATGCCTGCCAGGCATGGCCTCAAATCCACACCTGCCGCTGCTGACACGAGGGGGAGGATAAAGGCTGCTGCTGGTTGCCCATGAGGGGGAGAGGCTGCTGGAGGGACACAGGGGGAGGTAAGATGCTGTGGGGGAGGACTTAACTGTGTGGCATAATGTCAAAGGGGCATTGCTGTGTGGCATAATGTGTAAGGGCCATCACTGTGTGGCATAATGTGTAAGGGGCACTGACTTCATACGAATCCTCACAATTTGCTCTCATACGTCATGTCTTCCCAGAAAATGTAGCGTGCACGTCAGCGTGAACTTCATTTACAGTGTCTTCTGTGATGTGGCGCTACCTATACACGGGTTGGGTACAGGATGCCGACACCTGTCAGAATCACGACACTGGTATCCCGACAGGGGTAAGGATACAGACACTAGTTGGTCAGTATCCTAACCCTCCCCCTCTCCCTAACCCTCCCTGCACCATAACCCTCCCCCTCTCCCTAACCCTCCCTGCACCATAACACTCCCCCTCTCCCTAACCCTCCCTGCACCCTAACACTCCCCCTAGTGCCTAACCCTAACGCTTACCTTCGGGATGCCGGCAGTCAGGATGCCAGCACCGAGTTTCTGACAGGTGTCGGCAATCCTCGCGCGTCTGTATTTTCACCGCATCCCTTATACCTGACCACATTACGTGAGAAATTCTCCAGGAGCAGCAGATTTTTCTTGTCAGACGTTGAGGAATTTTCCATCAGAAGTATAAAATATTGTGATATCATCTGTATCACCAATTATTATATAAATGAGTGACACATTATTCGCCAATTATTATATAAATGAGTGACACATTATTCGCCAATTATTATATAAATGACACATTATTCGCTAATTATTATATAAATGTGTGACACATTATTCGCCAATTATTATATGACTGACACATTATTCACCAATTATTATATAAATGAGTGACACATTATTCACCAATTATTATATAAATGAGTGACACATTATTAGCCAATTATTATATAAATGACACATTATTCACCAATTATTATATAAATGACACATAATTCACCATTTATTATATAAATGACACATTATTCACCAATTATTATATAAATGACACATTATTCACCAATTATTATATAAATGATACATTATTCACCAATTATTATATAAATAAGTGACACATTATTCACCAATTATTATATAAATGACACATTATTCACTAATTATTATATAAATGACATAAATGACACATTATTCACCATTATATAAATAAGTGACACATTATTCACCAATTATTATATAAATGACACATTATTCACCAATTATTATATAAATGATACATTATTCACCAATTATTATATAAATAAGTGACACATTATTCACCAATTATTATATAAATGACACATTATTCACCAATTATTATATAAATGAGTGACACATTATTCACCAATTATTATATAAATGACACATTATTCACCAATTATATAAATGATACATTATTCACCAATTATTATATAAATAAGTGACACATTATTCACCAATTATTATATAAATGACACATTATTCACCAATTATTATATAAATGACACATTATTCACCAATTATTATATAACTGACACATTATTCACCAATAATTATATAAATGAGTGACACATTATTCGCCAATTATTATATGACTGACACATTATTCGCCAATTATTATATAAATGAGTGACACATTATTCGCCAATTATTATATAAATGACACATTATTCACCAATTATTATATAAATGACACATTATTCACCAATTATTATATAAATAAGTGACACATTATTCACCAATTATTATATAAATGACACATTATTCACCAATTATTATATAAATGATACATTATTCACCAATTATATAAATAAGTGACACATTATTCACCAATTATTATATAAATGACACATTATTCACCAATTATTATATAAATAAGTGACACATTATTCACCAATTATTATATAAATGACACATTATTCACCAATTATTATATAACTGACACATTATTCACCAATTATTATATAAATGAGTGACACATTATTCGCCAATTATTATATGACTGACACATTATTCACCAATTATTATATAAATGAGTGACACATTATTCGCCAATTATTATATAAATGACACATTATTCACCAATTATTATATAAATGACACATTATTCACCAATTATTATATAAATAAGTGACACATTATTCACCAATTATTATATAAATGACACATTATTCACCAATTATTATATAAATGATACATTATTCACCAATTATTATATAAATAAGTGACACATTATTCACCAATTATATAAATGACACATTATTCACTAATTATTATATAAATGACACATTATTCACCAATTATTATATAAATAAGTGACACATTATTCACCAATTATTATATAAATGACACATTATTCACCAATTATTATATAAATGATACATTATTCACCAATTATTATATAAATAAGTGACACATTATTCAACAATTATTATATAAATGACACATTATTCACCAATTATTATATAAATGAGTGACACATTATTCACCAATTATTATATAAATGACACATTATTCACCAATTATTATATAAATGACACATTATTCACCAATTATTATATAAATAAGTGACACATTATTCACCAATTATTATATAAATGACACAATATTCACCAATTATTATATAAATAAGTGACACATTATTCACCAATTATTATATAAATGACACATTATTCACCAATTATTATATAAATGACACATTATTCACCAATTATTATATAAATAAGTGACACATTATTCACCAATTATTATATAAATGACACATTATTCACCAATTATTATATAAATGATACATTATTCACCAATTATTATATAAATAAGTGACACATTATTCACCAATTATTATATAAATGACACATTATTCACCAATTATTATATAAATGACACATTATTCTCCAATTATTATATAAATAAGTGACACATTATTCACCAATTATTATATAAATGAGTGACACATTGGGGGCGTGGCCGTGGCTGCAATGCAGTGAGGAGCTTCTTCTCTGAGCTCTCCTGCCATTCATCTTGCACACCATTATCCTGCTCACTG
Source organism: Taudactylus pleione (assembly GCA_031769625.1). Lineage (NCBI taxonomy): Eukaryota > Metazoa > Chordata > Amphibia > Anura > Myobatrachidae > Taudactylus > Taudactylus pleione. Next base: position 537,636 of record JAUIMM010000122.1, read on the forward strand.
TGACGGTGTTGGGGGTACCTGCCGGCTTGACTGCCCTCCATGCCCCTAAGGACCTGCCTGAGGAGACCACCAGCGCTGTCATCTGCCCAGGAGCGGTCTTCCTGCCTGGGGCCTTATTCGTGGTTGCCTCTGATAGGCAGCGCGGCCGCGATCTTGTGCTGCGCTGGCTGCCGGTCACGTGTGCTGAGACCCGGAGAGAGATGGTCTCTCCCTTTGCTGTCGCGGCTGCTGGCTTCTCCCCGGGAGTGGTCCTCCTGCCCGTGGCCACCCTCACGGCCGTGTATATCACACAGAGCGGCCCGCGGTCTGCAGGGGAAGCCGCCCACGTGTCTCCAGATCCGGAGGGAGAGGTTCTCTCACATCACTACTGCGGCTGCTGTCGTCTGCCTGAGTGGGGATCTCCTGCTGGGGCATCCTACACAGCCTCTTCCTGTACAGCTGGTACCTGAATGCCATCAGAGCAGGCAGGGATTGGTCTCTCCCATTCCTATTGTGGGTGCTGCGTGGGGAAAACTGCCGCTCTCCATATCGCAGAGTACAGCTCTCTACTACACCCTGCAGTGACTGACACTGATTGGCGGCCATATTTGATATTGTGTATCTCTCCGTAGCACTAGCTCCAACACTGCCATTGGGATCCGGTTGTTCCCATAACTATGGGCAAATCTGGTCAGGCAGCTGCAGCTGCTAAACTGGAGCGGTTCGCACGCTCCACTACGCCGCAACCTCCATCTGCCTCTCAGTCAGAGAGTTTGCAGAAAACATCACAAGATGCAAAATTAGGGTGCTCTCAAGGTTCTACAGCTGCAGCACCTCCTGAAGTCACCTTGCAGCAAGTTCTAGAAGCCGTTACAGTAAATGGAAAAACTCTATCAGATAAAATTGGAAAGGTGCAATGTGACATCTCTTTGCTCCGTAATGATATGCAGCGGATTCGTGAGCGCATGGAGGAAGCTGAAACTCGTTACTCTTCATTGGAAGACTCGCATGGCCCTTTACATGAACATGTCTCTAATATGTGTCAACAGATGTCCGTTATGCAAAACAAGCTATCTGATATGGAAGGAGGACTTCGCCGCAACAATATTCGATTCGTTGGGCTATCTGAAAAAGAGGAGGGTTCCTCGCCTGAATCCTTCCTTGAGACGTGGCTTTCAACTACTTATGGCAGAGAATCCTTTTCCTCTCAGTTTGCAGTTGAGCGGGCGCACCAAATTCCTTCTCGGCCTCTGCCCCCTGGTGCTCCGCCTCGCACGTTCATTGCTAAATTCCTGCATTATAAGGATCGAGACACTGTACTCCGGCTAGCTCGTACTAAAGGTCCGCTTGAACGAAATGGAGTGCGTATTTCAGTGTTTCCGGACTTTGCGGTAGAGGTCCAAAAAGATAGAGCTAAATTTCTCCCCATTAAACGCAGGCTGCGGGACTTGAACCTCTCATATGCCATGCTATTCCCATCAAAGTGGCGTGTGGTGGCTGATGGGGAGACCCGCTTCTTTACTTCTCCGCGTGAGGCGGCTGTCTGGCTGGATCGCTATGCCCCGGGCAATGGACAGTTAGCTCCAGATTGATATACCTCTGATATAATATTTAATCCGTGATATCATCTGTAACCTTCTTTTTTCCTCAGGTTGTGGCTGTCTGCCTGTTGCCAGAGGCAGATGCTCTGCTCTATTTGTGTTTTACCTGTGGTTGTGTGATTGTTTTGGATGTTCTAGAGGCCTCTATGTTAGGAGGGTAGTCTATGTAATTCTCCTGTATATAATATGTTAAATGCTCTCACTGTCACAGTCTATAATGGAGGGCTCCCATGTATTGGTGGCTACTTTTGTTTATTGCCCCTGCTACCGGTAGGGAACTTAATTTGGTTTAGGTTGTTCCAGGTTGGGTAATTTGTGATTTTGAGATCCAAGTATGCCTAAGTTGGAGGGGTATACAGGGAGGGGGGTTGGCTGGGTTTGTTAGAATGTTTACATTTTATTTTTCCCTATTATGTATATGCTGGCTGGTATGTCACATATTTTTTGTTTTTATGGAACTTTGCTGTCTCTATTCCAGCTTCTTAGATATTTTCTATTTTTACTATGGTACGACTACTTATGTGAAATGTTAGGGGGCTTTATGACAGAATAAAAAGATCTCTAGTGTTAAAAATGCTTAAACAATATGACCCTGACATCTCCTGTTTTACTGAGACTCATTTAGTCGGAAGCAAGATTTTATCCCTTAAACGTCCCTGGGTGGGCTGGGCGTATCACTTCGTCCTCACGGGGGGTCTCTGTACTTATCAAAAATCAGTACTGTTTGTATGTAACGCCGTTAAGATTGACCCTTATGGGCGCTATGTCTTTCTTGATTGTTGGGTTCACACTATCCCTATATTTCTGCTTGCTGTTTATATACCCCCTCCATTCTCATATGAGGTGCTATAAAAAGCAGCAGAATTTATTGCTCTATCTCCTACTACCCCTGTGATCTGTCTGGGTGACTTTAACAATGATTGGAATCCCCATTTGCATAAATGGCGAGAGGCCCCAATGACAGTCCCAGTGGAGGGTGAGAGTGGATTTGCAAAATTTGTGGCTGGTCTGGGATGTGTAGATGCCTGGAGGATGAAGCATCCGGGAATACAACAATATTCCTGTTTTTCCTCCTCTTTGTGCTAGTCTCCCCTAGTTTGATTCCCAAAATATCTGGTGCTGAGTATAAGACGGAGGGGTATATCAGACCATTCTCCCCTTATTTTGAATGTGGACCTGAACGGTCCAAGAGGGCAGACATTATGGAAGTTACATCCCTCCTGGCTTGTACAGATGGGGGCAGGTTCGGAAGTTGAAGCTGTTTGGAGGAGCTTTTATACTGATAATGCTGGTTCTGCTCCAATGGAAGTAATTTGGGATGCATTTAAAGCCTTTATGTGTGGGACTTTGCTTAAATGGGTTGCTGATCTTAAAAGGTATTATAGAGAGAAGGAGGTTGAACCTGAGAATACTTGCCGTTCACTGGAGTCTGAATATTTACTAAATAGGTTAGAGGGGACTCGGGTTCGGTGGTTGGCGGCTCAGTCTGCTTGGACTACCCATCTTACTGATAGGAATACCCGCCGGCTGTTGTTCCAGTCTCACTCTCACTATATGTCTGCAGATAAGACAGGCAGTTTCTTAGCTCACTTAGTCCATGCTGACCGTCCCTCCACAGCTGTCCCTCAAATATTTTCTACATATGGGTTACTGGTTTCCAACACCTCTGACATTGCTGACACCTTTCTTAACCATTATAAAAATATTTATAGCTCTGGACTGTCTTGCACTCCGGCTGATTTGATGTCATATGTGGCAGCATTTGATCTTCCACATCTGGATCCTGAGGAAAGGTCCTTTTTGGAAGCGCCTTTTACCTTAGCAGAGGTCGAAATTGCTATTAACTCCATCCCAGGTGGTAAGGCTCCTGCTTCTGATGGTATCCCACTGGCGGTTTACAAGAAACATATTGATTTATTCATTCCGCGACTGTTAAAACTTTTTAATAATTTACATGATAAAGGTGTATTTCCAGCTTCCATGTCGGAGGCCATCATTATTGTGATACCTAAACCTGGGAAGGACCCTAAATTTCCAGACGCATACCGTCCTATTTCACTAATACCCACAGATGCAAAAATACTCGCTAAAATTCTATCAATTCGTCTTAATCAAGTTATCACTAAGATTGTACATCCGGACCAGACTGGCTTTATGCCGGGACAGTCGACGTCGGTTAATATCAGGCGTCTCTATTCTCATCTCCAGGCCTCTCATGGGGAGGAGTCCTCCTCTGTAGTAGTCTCTCTAGATGTGGCAAAAGCATTTGATTCGGTGGAGTGGCCCTTCCTGTGGGAGGTCATGAGATGTATGGGTGTAGGCCCAATATTCTTGAGATGGGTTCAGTTGCTATATTATAAGCCTACTGCTCGTATCTCTGTGAATGGTTTCATTTCGCCCTCATTTGTGTTGTCCAGAGGTACTAGGCAGGGATGCCCCTCATCTCTGAGCCTCTTTGCTTTAGCTATTGAGCCATTGGCGTGTCTTCTGCGTACACATCCTGGTATCGTTGGCCTTACCTTGGGTAGCAGGATGGATACGATAGCTTTATACGCAGACGACATGCTGTTTTTCCTCCGGAACTACGAGACTGCTGTGCCGCTGGTTCTGCAGGTGATTGACAGGTTTAGTAACTATTCTGGCCTTGCCATTAATTGGGACAAATCCTCCATTCTCCCCCTCAGGGGACGCCCTCCTGTTAACCCATTAATTTCCATACCTCTATGTTGGGTTGACTCCTTTAAATATTTAGGTATTTGGGTGTCTGATAATATGGAGGATTAGTCCTCTCTGAATATTTTGCCTTTGTTTTCATATTTGAAAGATAGGATAAAAATTTGGCGCAAACTCCCCCTGACAGTAACAGGACGGGTCAGTTTAATTAAAATGATAGTGCAGCCTAAATTTTTAGATATTTTTCAACAAGCCCCAATTTATCTTCCTAGATCATTATTTCGGAAGCTGAACAGTATAATACCTTCCTTGATTTGGTTAGATAAACGGCCTAGAATAAGGTTGGATGTACTTACTAGGTCCAAAAATTCTGCTGGTTTAGCACTTCCCCATTTTCTATACTATTATTATGCGGCGCAGTTTTCTCATTTACGGCTGTGGGTGCAGGACAGCTCAATTGACTCCCTTCCGGCTCTGTTAGTTTCCCAAGTGCCAGGGGGACATACACCCCTACAAGCTCTACCCAATGCTTCGGGTTCTCCTAGTGTTCCCGCCTTAGTTTTACAGGCTCTGAAACTTTGGCGTGCTGCTCAGGCACTAATACAATTTAGCGAGATAGACCCAGAAACCTCTCTTTGGGGTTCCCGACAGCTGTCAGAACTCTCTTCTCTTAATGCTAGAGAGATTTGGGGTAGTAAAGGTATTATTAAGATTCATCAGTTATATCAAGATGGGATTCTTAAATCTTTTACTCAGTTGGTGGAGGAATTTAAACTCCCATCTACGTACTTTTTAGATATTTACAGCTCCGCCATGCACTGAATACCCAATTTGCCAGTAAGCCTCTCTCGTTGCAACATTCCCCTTTAAAATCTTTTCTTTTACATCTAGGCCCTAAGCGGCCACTCTCCTCTCTATATTCATTTCAGCTATCGTATCACCACGCTTCTAATTTCTCTAATTTGAAACAGTGCTGGGAATGGGAGATCGGCGATCTCACTGATGACGAATGGAGTGGAGAACTTGCTTGCCCCCGTGTATCTACTGCCTCTGGGCGGCTTCAGCAGATTCAGCTATTTTTACTTCATAGAACTTATTTAACTCCAGTGCGATTGGTGAAGTTTGGAGGGAGGGCTTCAAATATTTGCCCAAAGTGTAATTCAGCCTCTGGAACCTTTTGGCATATGTTATGGGAATGTCCTAGGGTGCAATTCTTTTGGAGCCGAGTCCTCAGGGCGATATTTGATATCGATATTCCTTTATTCTATTTTTACTCCAAAATTTTGTTGCCTTGGGATTATAGAGGATAATGGGCCTGATTCAGAGCCGGACGCTCTGACCAGAGCGCTCGCTCTGAATCAGGGCCCTCCTCCATTAAAATGGAGCGTCCTCCTGGACGCTCGTATAGCTGTGGGTCACCACCCACAGCATATACGAGCGTCCAAGAAGATGGTCGCGATGGTCTTGTCCATCGCGACCATCGGACTTGCGAGGGAAACCCTGCGGTCGGGTTTCCCAGCCACAAGCCCTGGAGTGATTTTGGCTCTATCAGAGTCAAAATCACTCCCACTGACATCACTAGTGATGTCAGTGGGGCCGGCTTCAGACGGTAGGCGTTCCCATGGGAACGCCTCCGTCTGGCAGGCACGCCCCCGGCATGCCCACCAAAGGGGGCGTGCTGTCAATCAACATCGAAATTGGGATGGGAAGCCCGTCGCTCTCCGGGTCTCGCCGGGAGCTCCCTCCGTCGTGCGCATGCGCAGTGGGGAACATCGACCCACTTGCGAGCGTACTGCCGCTCGCGAGTGGGTCTGAATGACCCCCAATATTCTAGATAAATACAAATTGCAATGTGCGATAAATTTATGTGTATTAGCTAAAGTTTGTATAGCAAAACTTTGGATGGCCCCTGTAAGTCCTGACTTTCAAGCCTGGGTGTCCCTAGTTGTTCTAATGGTGCAGCATGAACGTTATATGTATGTAACACGGAAAGCGGAATCTAAATTGATAGGATTTGGTCTGGTTGGCTTGAATCAAAGTATGCTTCTTCAGGTCCGTCTGTCTGAGCATTTTATGGCAGGTTCGGGATGTGATACTGATTATGATCTTTTAAAGATATGCAAATTGTCACATGCTGTATTTATTTGATATTTTGTGTGATTTTTATATTATATAGTAATTTTTTTTTATGTCAACAGCAGTTATTATCTATGTATACTGTGTTTAAATTTTTTTTTTTTGCTTAGTTGTTTGAAAATGTTTTTGTTTTGTATTTGCAAAATAATTAATAAAAATGACTCAATTAAAAAAAAAATAAAAAAATGAGTGACACATTATTTACCAATTATTATATAAATGACACATTATTCACCAATTATTATATAAATGACACATTATTCACCAATTATTATATAAATGAGTGACACATTATTCAGCTATTATTATATAAATGAGTGACACATTATTTACCAATTATACCCCTTTTTCACCTAAATTCCGGGTCTGACCCGGAGTTGGAACAAAGTTCGTATTTAAACTCCCATCTACGTACTTTTTTAGATATTTACAGCTCCGCCATGCACTGAATACCAAGTGCATGGCGGATCAGACCCGTAATTTTGCCGGCGCCAACTCAGGATATTCCTGAGTCGGCGCTGCTCACACCGGAGTCGGATCTGCATAGACCCAGCTTTTCCGGAGTGAAAGTGGACGCTTGGAGATGACATCATCTCCAAGCGCCACTGAAGCCGGACTAATCGGCCGGCTAGCAGCGCACTCCAGGTCATCGTGATCCGGAGTGCGCTGTTCTCACAGCAGGGTTTCACGGGCTACGCGCGTGTTACACCCTGCTAGTTACCTGGGTTGGATCGCCGGGTCACTCAACACAGCGATCCAACCCTCTCCCCTTTTACACCAGGGAACTGCCCGGGTTACCTTGCAATAACCCGGGTTTTAGCTCCGGTGTAAAAGGGGTATTATTATATAAATGAGTGACACATTATTTACCAATTATTATATAAATGACACATTATTCACCAATTACTATATAAATAAGTGACACATTATTCAGCGATTATTATATAAATGACACATTATTCACCAATTACTATATAAATGAGTGACACATTATTCACCAATTACTATATAAATGAGTGACACATTATTCACCAATTACTATATAAATAAGTGACACATTATTCAGCGATTATTATATAAATGAGTGACACATTATTCACCAATTACTATATAAATAAGTGACACATTATTCAGCGATTATTATATAAATGAGTGACACATTATTTACCAATTATTATATAAATGACACATTATTCACCAATTACTATATAAATAAGTGACACATTATTCAGCGATTATTATATAAATGACACATTATTCACCATTAAATAAATGAGTGACACATTATTCACCAATTATTATATGAATGACATTATTCACCAATTATTATATAAATGAGTGACACATTATTCACCAATTATTATATAAATGAGTGACACATTATTCACCAATTATTATATAAATGAGTGACACATTATTCACCAATTATTATATAAATGACACATTATTCACCAATTATTATATAAATGAGTGACACATTATTCACCATTAAATAAATGAGTGACACATTATTCACCAATTATTATATGAATGACATTATTCACCAATTATTATATAAATGAGTGACACATTATTCACCAATTATTATATAAATGACATTATTCACCAATTATTATATAAATGAGTGACACATTATTTAGTAGGGATGGGCAGAGTGACTCGCAGCACTGAGTTGAGCCACATGGCTCAAGTCAGTGAAGTGAGTGCAGACAGTGTCTTGGGAGACGGCTATTTAGAGCTGTAGGAAGCAGCGGTGCCGTGACTCTGAGTGGGTTGCTGACAGCTCTGCCCCATTCACTGCTGATCCATCCGACCCAATCACACTTCTACACACTGACTCAGGCTCCATCCCAGAGGTGACAGAGAGGCTAGGGAGGTGACAGAGAGGCTAGGGAGGTGACAGAGAGGTTAGAGAGGTGACAGAGAGGCTAGGGAGGTGACAGAGAGGTTAGAGAGGTGACAGAGAGGCTAGGGAGGTGACAGAGAGGCTAGAGCGGTGACAGAGAGGCTAGAGCGATGACCTAGAGGCTAGAGAGATGACTAGGGAGGTGACAAGAGAAGCTAGAGAGGTTAGGGAGGTGACAGAGAGGCTAGGGAGGTGACAGAGAGGCTAAAGATGTTAGGGAGGTGACAGAGAGGCTAGAGAGGTTAGGGAGGTGACAAAGAGGCGACAGAAAGGCTAGGGAGGTGACAGAGAGGCTAGAGAGATGACAGAGAGGCTAGGGAGGTGACAAGAGAGGCTAGAGAGGTTAGGGAGGTGACAGAGAGGCTAGGGAGGTGACAGAGAGGCTAGAGAGGTTAGGGAGGTGACAGAGAGGCTAGAGAGGTGACAGAGAGGCTGGAGAGGTGACAGAGAGGCTAGAGAGGTGACAGAGAGGCTAGAGAGGTGACAGAGATGCTAGAGCGGTGACAGAGAGGCTAGAGCAGTGACAGAGAGTATAGAGAGGTGACAGAAAGGCAAGAGAGGTGACAGAGAGGCTAGAGCAGTGACAGAGAGACTAGGGAGGTGATAGATAGGCTAGAGAGGTGACAGAGAGGCTAGAGAGGTGACAGAGAGGCTAGAGCAGTGACAGAGAGGCTAGGGAGGTGACAGAGAGGCTAGGGAGGTGACGAGAGGCTAGGGAGGTGACGAGAGGCTAGAGCAGTGACAGAGGCTAGGGAGGTGATAGAGAGGCTAGGGAGGTGACAGAGAGGCTAGGGAGGTGATAGAGAGGCTTGGGAGGTGACAGAGAGGCTAGGGAGGTGACAGAGAGGCTAGCTAGGGAGGTGACAGAGAGGCTAGGGAGGTGACAGAGAGGCTAGGGAGGTGAGTGTCTCAAATCATTGGAACATCTGAATGATTGGAGTCATTGTGACCCTCACTCACTAGCCATCTCTATATTCAGCAATTATTATATGAATGACACTATATTATATTACAGCCACCTATAAAAGCCGTAATGTATCCCCGACACTCTTCTGTGTACGTGAGGGAATGAGTCACATGGAGTGGTCAGTACAGAGAACGCATTAAATAACAGTGTAGGGACAACGCTCCTCTCCTACACTCAGGGCCTGATTCAGAGCCGGATGCTCTGAACGAGCGCCCGCTCTGAATCAGGGCGTTTTTTTTTTATAGTGCGGCCTTTTGGCCGCTCGCATAGCTGTGGGTTACCACCCACAGCTATAGCGAGCATCCATGATGATGGTCGCGATGGTCAAGACCATCGGGCTTGCGACGAGACCCTTGCGGTAGGGTCTCGTGGCCGCAAGCCCTGGAGTGATTTTGGCTCTATCAGAGCCAAAATCACTCCCACTGACATCACTAGTGATGTCAGTGGGGCCGGCCCCAAATGGTAGGCGTTCACATGGGAACGCCTCCGTCTGGGCAGCCACGCCCCCGGCATGCCCACCAAAGGGGGCGTGCTGTCACTCACCATCGACAGCACGCCCCCTTTGGAGCGAGACCCGGAGCGACGGCTTCCCCGTCGCTATCCGGGTCTCGCGCATGCGCACGACGGAGCCGCCGCCGTCGTGCGCATGCGCACTTGGGCAACTTTGACCCGCTTGCGAGCGGGTCTGAATTAGGCCCTCAGTCCCTGCTCACAATCAGGGGTCATCCTCTCCTACACTCAGCCCCTGCTCACAATCAGGGGTCATCCTCTCCTACACTCAGTCCCTGCTCACAATCAGGGGTTATCCTCTCTCACACTCAGTCCCTGCTCACAATCAGGGGTCATTCTCCCTCACACTCAGTCCCTGCTCACAATCAGGGGTTATCCTCTCTCACACTCAGTCCCTGCTCACAATCAGGGGTCATTCTCCCTCACACTCAGTCCCTGCTCACAAACAGGGGTCATCCTCTCCTACACTCAGTCCCTGCTCACAATCAGGGGTCATCCTCTCCTACACTCAGTCCCTGCTCACAATCAGGGGTTATCCTCTCTCACACTCAGTCCCTGCTCACAATCAGGGGTTATCCTCTCTCACACTCAGTCCCTGCTCACAATCAGGGGTCATTCTCCCTCACACTCAGTCCCTGCTCACAATCAGGGGTCATCCTCTCCTACACTCAGTCCCTGCTCACAATCAGGGGTCATCCTCTCCTACACTCAGTCCCTGCTCACAATCAGGGGTTATCCTCTCTCACACTCAGTCCCTGCTCACAATCAGGGGTTATCCTCTCTCACACTCAGTCCCTGCTCACAATCAGGGGTCATTCTCCCTCACACTGTCCCTGCTCACAATCAGGGGTCATCCTCTCTCACACTCAGTCCCTGCTCACAATCAGGGGTCATCCTCTCTCACACTCAGTCTCTGCTCACAATCAGGGGTCATCCTCTCTCACACTCAGTCCCTGCTCACAATCAGGGGTCATCCTCTCACACTCGGTCACATTTGCTTCTATCCCATTCAGGAGTCAGAGTGATAATTTATATATTTTTCTGTATATATTACTGAGAGTGATTTAAATGTCCTGTGTGAAGTATGGCGTAAAATGTAGGCGCCATGTAAAGGATGATAATAATACACTCTGGAGTCGACCTCTCTCACGTTCTAATGTAACTTCACAAAATCATGAACTTCACACGTATGTAAGAAAAATTTTAATGTGCAAATAAGTTTCCCAGGATTGGAGAGTCCAGGTGTGGCGCCCCCTGGTGGATCTGGGGAAGATTGTCTGAGGAAGTCACTATAATGTAAAACTGTCCTCTAAGTGATTCTAGGATAAAGAATTTGGTTCTGCACTGTGTGGTCCCGGGGGAATGTGCTAAGTTACTGTAATAATACCCAGTGCAGGGGAAGGGGACTGTCATACCCCCATTAATTAGCGTTTTACTTTAAGCTGGTTGCAGAGAATGACCCTACCCTGGAATAGGTGTCAGGAAGGAGAATATGCTGGTGGAAGTTTCCCAATGTCCATCACTGCACCACCCTGCCGATGCCCAGGGTAACACAGCAGACACAATGGCACCTGATGAACTTCAACGTCTGCCAGGAACAGGACCAAATAATGCTCAGCCCAAATACTACACGCTCCTAGGGTGCAGGGCACACACAGATGCTCCCATTAGTCATCTTCTACTCAGGACTGCCTGCTGGTGGACAGCTCCCCAAATATGAGGGGTTGTCATCTCCTGAGAGTTGGGATGTCCCCATCTCATGGACACTGCCTGTGTTGGGGCGTATCCCCATCTCATGGACACTGCCTGTGTTGGGGGTATCCCCGTCCCATGGACACTGCGTGTGTTGGGGCGTATCCCCATCTCATGGACACTGCGTGTGTTGGGTTATCCCCATCTCATGGACACTGCCTGTGTTGGGGTTATCCCCATCTCATGGACACTGCGTGTGTTGGGTTATCCCCATCTCATGGACACTGCCTGTGTTGGGGCGTATCCCCATCTCATGGACACTGCGTGTGTTGGGGCGTATCCCCAGCTCGTGGACACTTTTTGTGTTGGGGTATCCCCGTCCCATGGGCACTGCGTCTGTTGGGTTATCCCCATCTCATGGACAATGCGTGTGTTGGGGGCGTATCCCCATCTCATGGACACTGCCTGTGTTGGGGCGTATCCCCATCTCATGGACGCTGCGTGTGTTGGTGGCGTTTCCCCATCTCATGGACGCTGCGTGTGTTGGGGAGTATCCCCATCTCATGGACGCTGCGTGTGTTGGGAGCGTATCCCCATCTCATGGACACTGCGTGTGTTGGATTATCCCCATCTCATGGACACTGCGTGTGTTTGGGTGTATCCCCATCTCATGGACACTGCGTGTGTTGGGGTGTATCCCCATGTCATGGACACTGCGTGTGTTGAGGCGTATCCCCATCTCATGGACACTGCGTGTGTTGAGGCGTATTCCCATCTCATGGACACTGCGTGTGTTGGGGCGTATCCCCATCTCATGGACACTGCGTGTGTTGGGTTATTCCCATCTCATGGACACTGCGTGTGTTGGGGTGTATCCCCATCTCATGGACACTGCGTGTGTTGGGGGTGTTCCCATCTCATGGACACTGCGTGTGTTGGGGTGTATTCCCATCTCATGGACACTGCGTGTGGTGGGGTATATCCCCATCTCATGGACACTGCGTGTGGTGGGGTGTATCCCCATCTCATGGACACTGCATGTGTTGGGTTATCCCCATCTCATGGACACTGCGTGTGTTGGGTTATGCCCATCTCATGGACACTGCGTGTGTTGGGTTTGTCCCCATCTCATGGACTGCGTGTGTTGGGTTATCCCCAACTCATGGACCTTGCGTGTGTTGGGTTATCCCCATCTAATGGACACTGCGTGTGTTGGGGTGTGCCCATCTCATGGACACTGCGTGTGTTGGGGGTGTTCCCATCTCATGGACAGTGCGTGTGTTGGGGGTGTCCCCAACTCATGGACACTGCGTGTGTTGGGTTATCCCCATTTCATGTTCACTGCGTGTGTTGGGTTATCCTCATCTCATGGACACTGCGTGTGTTGGGGGTGTTCCCATCTCATGGACACTGCGTGTGTTGGGGGTGTCCCCAACTCATAGACACTGCGTGTGTTGGGGGTGTCCTCAACTCATGGACACTGCGTGTGTTGGGGGTGTCCCCATCTCATGGACACTGCCTGTGTTGGGGCGTATTCCCATCTCATGGACACTGCCTGTGTTGGGGCGTATCCCCATCTCATGGACACTGCCTGTGTTGGGGCGTATCCCCATCTCATGGACACTGCCTGTGTTGGGGCGTATCCCCATCTCACGGACACTGCCTGTGTTGGGGCGTATCCCCATCTCACGGACACTGCCTGTGTTGGGGCGTATCCCCATCTCACGGACACTGCCTGTGTTGGGTTATCCCCATCTCACGGACACTGCCTGTGTTGGGGCGTATCCCCATCTCACGGACACTGCCTGTGTTGGGGCGTATCCCCATCTCACGGACACTGCCTGTGTTGGGGCGTATCCCCATCTCACGGACACTGCCTGTGTTGGGGCGTATCCCCATCTCACGGACACTGCGTGTGTTGGGGCGTATCCCCATCTCAAGGACACTGCGTGTGTTGGGGCGTATCCTCATCTCACGGACACTGCGTGTGTTGGGGCGTATCCTCATCTCACGGACACTGCCTGTGTTGGGGCGTATCCCCATCTCACGGACACTGCCTGTGTTGGGGCGTATCCCCATCTCACGGACACTGCCTGTGTTGGGTTATCCCCATCTCACGGACACTGCCGGTGTTGGGTTATCCCCGTCTCATGGACACTGCCTGTGTTGGGGCGTATCCCCGTCTCATGGACACTGCCTGTGTGGACACTGCCTGTGTTGGGGCGTATCCCCATCTCACGGACACTGCCTGTGTTGGGGCGTATCCCCATCTCACGGACACTGCCTGTGTTGGGGCGTATCCCCATCTCACGGACACTGCCAGTGTTGGGGCGTATCCCCATCTCTGTGTTGTGGCGTATCCCCATCTCATGGACACTGCCTGTGTTGGGGCGTATCCCCCTCTCATGGACACTGCCAGTGTTGGGGCGTATCCCCATCTCATGGACACTGCCAGTGTTGGGGCGTATCCCCATCTCATGGACACTGCCTGTGTTGGGGCGTATCCCCATCTCATGGACACTGCCTGTGTTGGGGCGTATCCCCATCTCATGGACACTGCCTGTGTTGGGGCGTATCCCCATCTCATGGACACTGCGTATGGTGGGGTGTACCCATCTCATGGACATTGCGTATGGTGGGGTGTACCCATCTTTCAGCCACTGAGGCTGGGGTATCCTCTACACGTGGAGCTGTAGGGAATGCTAAAAGGACTTCTCCTGCAGTCTATGAGGTGGGAGATGGCAGTAGACATCAGGGATGGGGAGAGTGGGCATCACACAGGGGTCTCCTCACCAGGGTCTACTGATTTCGGGCAGTAGGCAGAGCAGACCCTCTCCTCTGTCAGTCTCTTCCGGGCTATGGACGCCCATGTGGCTGACAGCATATTCCAATGGCAAAATGTCAGAGTTCACTGTGAGCAGACGGAGAGGTGACCTCCCGGTAGTCCTTCCGCCGTCGGACCTGGTATGTGAGCAGCTGAGAGTACTGGATGAGAAGAGATCTCCAGTAATTAGAGACGTCTTCCATCCGCAGGTGCTGAGTGATGAACTGTTGCCCCCTGGTGACACAAGGCATTACAGTGGGGGATTAGTATGTGGGGGTATTAGGGCAGGTGCATTAGTACTGTATGTGAGGGTAGAAATGGGTCACACTACATCCTGGGAAAGGATCACAAACTACACCAGGAAGGCATCATCTGAGGGGCCTCACCGCGGCGCCCCGTCCTCCCTCCTGCAATGCGTTTCTGTGCGCAGCCTATGATCCCGTGTATCAGGGGGAGAGGGGTCATACTGTACCTTTCTGCAACTTTCTTTGCTTCCTCTTCATTCTCCTTCACAAACTGCAGCAGTTCCCTAATTACAAAACAGTAATTAGAAAAAAAAATTGGAGGGAGCGAGTCAGGGAGGAACGCATCTGGGGGGGGAGGGGGGAGGAGAGTCAGGGAGGAGCGCGCCAGGGGGGGGGGGGAGGCGAGTCAGGGAGGAGCGCAGCTGGGGGGGGTGAGGCGAGTCAGGGAGGAGCGCAGCTGGGGGGGGGGAGGCGAGTCAGGGAGGAGAGCGCACCTGGGGGGGGGGAGGCGAGTCGGGGAGGAGAGCGCACCTGGGGGGTGGGGGGAGGCGAGTCGGGGAGGAGAGCGCCCTGGGGAGGGTGGGGGGAGGCGAGACGGGGAGGAGAGCGCCCTGGGGAGGAGAGTCGGGGAGGAGAGCGCCCTGGGGAGGAGAGCGCCCTGGGGAGGAGAGCGCCCTGGGGAGGAGAGCGCCCTGGGGAGGAGAGCGCCCTGGGGAGGAGAGTCAGGGAGGAGAGCGCCCTAGGGAGGAGAGTCAGGGAGGAGAGCGCCCTGGGGAGGAGAGTCAGGGAGGAGAGCGCCCTGGGGAGGAGAGCGCCCTGGGGAGGAGAGTCAGGGAGGAGAGCGCCCTGGGGAGGAGAGTCAGGGAGGAGAGCGCCCTGGGGAGGAGAGTCAGGGAGGAGAGCGCCCTGGGGAGGAGAGTCAGGGAGGAGAGCGCCCTGGGGAGGAGAGTCAGGGAGGAGAGCGCCCTGGGGAGGAGAGTCAGGGAGGAGAGCGCCCTGGGGAGGAGAGTCAGGGAGGAGAGCGCCCTGGGGAGGAGAGTCAGGGAGGAGAGCGCCCTGGGGAGGAGAGTCAGGGAGGAGAGCGCCCTGGGGAGGAGAGTCAGGGAGGAGAGCGCCCTGGGGAGGAGAGTCAGGGAGGAGAGCGCCCTGGGGAGGAGAGTCAGGGAGGAGAGCGCCCTGGGGAGGAGAGTCAGGGAGGAGAGCGCCCTGGGGAGGAGAGCGCCCTGGGGAGGAGAGCGCCCTGGGGAGGAGAGCGCCCTGGGGAGGAGAGCGCCCTGGGGAGGAGAGCGCCCTGGGGAGGAGAGTCAGGGAGGAGAGCGCCCTGGGGAGGAGAGTCAGGGAGGAGAGCGCCCTGGGGAGGAGAGTCAGGGAGGAGAGCGCCCTGGGGAGGAGAGTCAGGGAGGAGAGCGCCCTGGGGAGGAGAGTCAGGGAGGAGAGCGCCCTGGGGAGGAGAGTCAGGGAGGAGAGCGCCCTGGGGAGGAGAGTCAGGGAGGAGAGCGCCCTGTGGGGGGGGAGGCGAGTCAGGGAGGAGCGCGCCCTGTGGGGGGGGAGGCGAGTCAGGGAGGAGCGCGCCCTGGGGAGGAGAGTCAGGGAGGAGCGCGCCCTGTGGGGGGGGAGGCGAGTCAGGGAGGAGTGCGCCCTGTGGGTGGAGCTAGTCAGGGGGGAGCGCGCCCTGAGCTGCACATTAGGAAGACTGAGAAGAGACAGACATTACCGCAGGTCAGTCAGGTCCTGGCTGACTGGAATATAGTGCACCCATGGTTCCAGCCGATAATAGAAGAATTCCTGCCAGTCATCCCCCACATGGAACACCAGGGACCCACACAGGAACAGATGCTTCAGCCGGAAACTGGCAGCCACCCCTCGGAAATTGAACAGGTACCTGAGCGTGGGAGAGAGGCGTAGTGAGTGGTATTGGGGGGGAGGAGTTTGGTGAAAGGCACCAGGGGGGGAGGAGAGAGAATGGTGAGACATATACAGCACAGGAAAGGAGAGGTGGGGGAGACACTTAGGGGTTTATTTATCAGGTAACAATTTATCATATTTGCCAATTATGACGACTTTTAAAATGTCAGTATTATCAAAGGCAAAACGTGGCTGCAATATCTGTAAGTATTTAGTAAGTGGGGTTTCTCTTTAAAACAAAACAACTAAATCTGAGATTGCTAATTAATGAAACCCTTAATTAGAGGCCCCTAGGGGAAAGGGAAGAGAAGGACATAGTGAGTTGGAGAGAAGCATAAAGAAGGAGGAAAGAGCCATCAGGAGGGGAGGGGAGAGACATCAGGAGGGGAGGGGAGGGGAGGCGAGAGCATCAGGAGGGGAGGGGAGGCGAGAGACATCAGGAGGGGAGGGGAGGCGAGAGACATCAGGAGGGGAGGGGAGAGACATCAGGAGGGGAGGGGAGAGACATCAGGAGGGGAGGGGAGGCAAGAGCATCAGGAGGGGAGGGGAGGCGAGAGCCATCAGGAGGGGAGGGGTGGTGAGAGACATCAGGAGGGGAGGGGTGGTGAGAGACATCAGGAGGGGAGGGGTGGCGAGAGCCATCAGGAGAGGAGGCGAGAGCCATCAGGAGAGGAGGCGAGAGCCATCAGGAGAGGAGGCGAGAGCCATCAGGAGAGGAGGCGAGAGCCATCAGGAGGGGAGGCGAGAGCCATCAGGAGAGGAGACGAGAACCATCAGGAGAGGAGACGAGAGCCATCAGGAGAGGAGACGAGAGCCATCAGGAGAGGAGACGAGAGCCATCAGGAGGGGAGACGAGAGCCATCAGGAGGGGAGAAAGCACTGAGAAGCTGCGGCTAGCTCGGTACAATGGCCGCTTAGTAAGAGGCACAGGGAAAGGAGACATACTGAGAGATAGTGATATGACAAGCGGGGAGCTGAGGGAATAACAGGCAGTGACGGAGATAATGATGAGGAATGAAGGGTCTATGTGGGCCTGGCACAATCAGACAGGTAGAGGAGGGATGGAGCAGGCACAGTTACATGAGGAAGACATCTGGGCGGGGGCTAGAAGACATGATCAGTTACCGTCAGGTAGGTGCTAGGACTGACAAAGAGATGAAGCAGGTAGGTGGGAAAGAGGAGAGGTAGGCGGCCGTACTTGAATACACAGTGATCCACTAACGGAACCTCTTTTGCTGGCGGCTGACCGAGTGTGTCCTGTAAAAGGGAAGAAGCAGCCTGTGAGACCCAGTGACGGTGCTAACGGTATGCCACACCTGGGGGCTCCTGCTGCCAAGGGAACAGCTATGGAGGGGAGGGCCTGGTGCCAAGGGAACAGCTATGGAGGGGAGGGCCTGGTGCCAAGGGAACAGCTATGGAGGGGAGGGCCTGGTGCCAAGGGAACAGCTATGGAGGGGAGGGCCTGGTGCCAAGGGAACAGCTATGGAGGGGAGGGCCTGGTGCCGAGTGTACAGCTATGGAGGGGAGGGCCTGGTGCCGAGTGTACAGCTATGGAGGGGAGGGCCTGGTGCTGAGTGTACAGCTATGGAGGGGAGGGCCTGGTGCTGAGTGTACAGCTATGGAGGGGAGGGCCTGGTGCTGAGTGTACAGCTATGGAGGGGAGGGCCTGGTGCTGAGTGTACAGCTATGGAGGGGAGGGCCTGGTGCTGAGTGTACAGCTATGGAGGGGGGTGTGGCCGGAGGCCGACCACACGTGATTAAAATGGCTACCACGTCACTGAAGAGATTAACCCTCATGCCGCGGCACCATTTTTAAAAGGACCTCTAGGTGCAGTGCGCCACGTACTGCGAATGTATAAGTAATGCGTTTGAACAGGTCATTCAATGTGCTGTGCGCAGTTCTGGAAATGTACTTTTAAAATGTTTAGCCTATGCACTGATAAGGAATGTATAGCCTATGCACTGATAAGGAATGTATAGCCTATGCACTGATAAGGAATGTATAGCCTATGCACTGATAAGGAATGTATAGCCTATGCACTGATAAGGAATGTATAGCCTATGCACTGATAAGGAATGTATAGCCTATGCAGTGATATGGAATGTATAGCCTATGCAGTGATATGGAATGTATAGCCTATGCACTGATAAGGAATGTATAGCCTATGCACTGATAAGGAATGTATAACCTATGCACTGATAAGGAATGTATAGCCTATGCACTGATAAGGAATGTATAGCCTATCCACTGATAAGGAATGTATCACCTATGCACTGATAAGGAATGTATAGCCTATGCACTGATAAGGAATGTATAGCCTATGCACTGATAAGGAATGTATAGCCTATGCACTGATAAGGAATGTATAGCCTATGCACTGATAAGGAATGTATAACCTATGCACTGATAAGGAATGTATAACCTATGCACTGATAAGGAATGTATAGCCTATGCACTGATAAGGAATGTATAGCCTATGCACTGATAAAGAATGTATAAGTTGTTTTGTGTTAGAAGGCTGTAGCTATAAGTGAAATGGTTATGAGACATTCTCACCTCCTGACATAGGAAGTGATATGTTATCATCCTGACCTATGATAGTGGTCAGTCCCTTTGTGTAACAAAGCTTTCTTTGATTAGACCTGGTTTCTGTGTGGTGTGAAGAGAGGCAAATGGCCAAGTCTTCCTGTGATATGTCCCTGAGACTGTCTCCTGTGTGTCTGCACTTCCTGTGTTATGTCCCTGAGACTGTCTCTTGTGTGTCTGCGCTTCCTGTGATAGGTCCCTGAGACTGTCTCTTGTGTGTGTGCACTTCCTGTGTTATGTCCCTGAGACTGTCTCTTGTGTGTCTGCGCTTCCTGTGATATGTCCCTGAGACTGTCTCTTGTGTGTCTGCACTTCCTGTGTTATGTCCCTGAGACTGTCTCTTGTGTGTCTGCGCTTCCTGTGATAGGTCCCTGAGACTGTCTCTTGTGTGTCTGCACTTCCTGTGTTATGTCCCTGAGACTGTCTCTTGTGTGTCTGCGCTTCCTGTGATAGGTCCCTGAGACTGTCTCTTGTGTGTCTGCACTTCCTGTGACGTGTCCTTGAGACTGTCTCTTGTGTGTCTGCACTTCCTGTGATATGTCCCTGAGACTGTCTCCTGTGTGTCTGCACTTCCTGTGATATGTCCCTGAGACTGTCTCTTGTGTGTCTGCACTTCCTGTGATATGTCCCTGAGACTGTCTCTTGTGTGTCTGCACTTCCTGTGATATGTCCCTGAGACTGTCTCTTGTGTGTCTGCACTTCCTGTGTTATGTCCCTGAGACTGTCTCTTGTGTGTCTGCACTTCCTGTGTTATGTCCCTGAGACTGTCTCTTGTGTGTCTGCGCTTCCTGTGATAGGTCCCTGAGACTGTCTCTTGTGTGTCTGCACTTCCTGTGTTGTGTCCCTGAGACTGTCTCTTGTGTGTCTGCACTTCCTGTGTTGTGTCCCTGAGACTGTCTCCTGTGTGTCTGCACTTCCTGTGTTATGTCCCTGAGACTGTCTCTTGTGTGTCTGCGCTTCCTGTGATAGGTCCCTGAGACTGTCTCTTGTGTGTCTGCACTTCCTGTGATATGTCCCTGAGACTGTCTCCTGTGTGTCTGCACTTCCTGTGTTATGTCCCTGAGACTGTCTCTTGTGTGTCTGCACTTCCTGTGACGTGTCCCTGAGACTGTCTCCTGTGTGTCTGCACTTCCTGTGATAGGTCCCTGAGACTGTCTCTTGTGTGTCTGCACTTCCTGTGACGCGTCCCTGAGACTGTCTCCTGTGTGTCTGCACTTCCTGTGTTATGTCCCTGAGACTGTCTCCTGTGTGTCTGCACTTCCTGTGATATGTCCCTGAGACTGTCTCTTGTGTGTCTGCACTTCCTGTGATATGTCCCTGAGACTGTCTCTTGTGTGTCTGCACTTCCTGTGATATGTCCCTGAGACTGTCTCTTGTGTGTCTGCACTTCCTGTGTTATGTCCCTGAGACTGTCTCTTGTGTGTCTGCACTTCCTGTGTTATGTCCCTGAGACTGTCTCTTGTGTGTCTGCACTTCCTGTGACGTGTCCCTGAGACTGTCTCCTGTGTGTCTGCACTTCCTGTGATAGGTCCCTGAGACTGTCTCTTGTGTGTCTGCACTTCCTGTGACGCGTCCCTGAGACTGTCTCTTGTGTGTCTGCACTTCCTGTGATGTGTCCCTGAGACTGTCTCTTGTGTGTCTGCGCTTCCTGTGATAGGTCCCTGAGACTGTCTCTTGTGTGTCTGCACTTCCGGTGTTATGTCCCAGAGACTGTCTCTTGTGTGTCTGCACTTCCTGTGACGTATCCCTGAGACTGTCCCTTGTGTGTCTGCGCTTCCTGTGATAGGTCCCTGAGACTGTCTCTTGTGTGTCTGCACTTCCTGTGATATGTCCCAGAGACTGTCTCTTGTGTGTCTGCACTTCCTGTGACGTATCCCTGAGACTGTCTCTTGTGTGTCTGCGCTTCCTGTGATAGGTCCCTGAGACTGTCTCTTGTGTGTCTGCACTTCCGGTGTTATGTCCCTGAGACTGTCTCTTGTGTGTCTGCGCTTCCTGTGACATGTCCCTGAGACTGTCTCTTGTGTGTCTGCACTTCCTGTGATATGTCCCTGAGACTGTCTCTTGTGTGTCTGCACTTCCTGTGACATGTCCCTGAGACTGTCTCCTGTGTGTCTGCACTTCCTGTGATATGTCCCTGAGACTGTCTCTTGTGTGTCTGCGCTTCCTGTGACATGTCCCTGAGACTGTCTCTTGTGTGTCTGCACTTCCTGTGTTGTGTCCCTGAGACTGTCTCTTGTGTGTCTGCACTTCCTGTGATATGTCCCTGAGACTGTCTCTTGTGTGTCTGCACTTCCTGTGTTATGTCCCTGAGACTGTCTCTTGTGTGTCTGCACTTCCTGTGTTATGTCCCTGAGACTGTCTCTTGTGTGTCTGCACTTCCTGTGATATGTCCCTGAGACTGTCTATTGTGTGTCTGCACTTCCTGTGTTATGTCCCTGAGACTGTCTATTGTGTGTCTGCACTTCCTGTGATAAGTCCCTGAGACTGTCTCTTGTGTGTCTGCACTTCCTGTGATAGGTCCCTGAGACTGTCTCTTGTGTGTCTGCACTTCCTGTGATATGTCCCTGAGACTGTCTCCTGTGTGTCTGCACTTCCTGTGTTATGTCCCTGAGACTGTCTCTTGTGTGTCTGCACTTCCTGTGACGTGTCCCTGAGACTGTCTCCTGTGTGTCTGCACTTCCTGTGATAGGTCCCTGAGACTGTCTCTTGTGTGTCTGCACTTCCTGTGACGCGTCCCTGAGACTGTCTCTTGTGTGTCTGCACTTCCTGTGATGTGTCCCTGAGACTGTCTCCTGTGTGTCTGCACTTCCTGTGATAGGTCCCTGAGACTGTCTCTTGTGTGTCTGCACTTCCTGTGACGCGTCCCTGAGACTGTCTCTTGTGTGTCTGCGCTTCCTGTGATAGGTCCCTGAGACTGTCTCTTGTGTGTCTGCACTTCCTGTGTTGTGTCCCTGAGACTGTCTCTTGTGTGTCTGCACTTCAGGTGTTATGTCCCAGAGACTGTCTCTTGTGTGTCTGCACTTCCTGTGACGTATCCCTGAGACTGTCTCTTGTGTGTCTGCGCTTCCTGTGTTATGTCCCTGAGACTGTCTCTTGTGTGTCTGCACTTCCTGTGTTATGTCCCTGAGACTGTCTCTTGTGTGTCTGCACTTCCTGTGATATGTCCCTGAGACTGTCTCTTGTGTGTCTGCACTTCCTGTGTTATGTCCCTGAGACTGCTGTTTGATTTCTGTGTGATATTCCCCTTCAGACGGAAGGGAGGGTCTTCTTTAAGACATTGAGCAAACAAACACCTTTTGCCTTTAAATTCTACTACATCTGTATCCTGCGACCAACAGAATTGCGCAAAACGCTATTCCGTTCTCCTGCTGTTCTGGGTAAGAGCTCCGTGTCTCCAAGTTCAAGCCCTCTGCCAAGCTACCGTGCAGACCTGGTCCATTGCGATGGATCAGGTGGGAACAGCCAACACCAAACAGGAGGTGTGTCCACAATTAATCAATCAAACGCATACGCAGTCGAAGCGGTTCCAGGTGCCGAGGTAGAAACCTGAGTGTACCTAATAAGCGGTTCCAAACGCCGATGGTAGAGTTTGGTGGTGGCAGCTTCAGTAAACGCCCACGGCGCAGTGGGTGGAGTCAGTGACAGGCGGTCACTGACGGTGAGTGGGAGTCCATAAGCGTTACCCGTGACCAGGGCCGGCCTAGACGAAAAAACGTCCGGTCACAGGGGGGCCTGGTGCTACATGTACAGCTATGGAGGGGAGGGCCTGGTGCTGAGTGTACAGCTATGGAGGGGGGGCCTGGTGCCGAGTGTACAGCTATGGAGGGGGGCCTGGTGCAGAGTGTACAGCTATGGAGGGGGGCCTGGTGCCGAGTGTACAGCTATGGAGGGGGGCCTGGTGCAGAGTGTACAGCTATGGAGGGGAGGGCCTGGTGCCGAGTGTACAGCTATGGAGGGGAGGGCCTGGTGCCGAGTGTACAGCTATGGAGGGGAGGGCCTGGTGCCGAGTGTACAGCTATGGAGGGGAGGGCCTGGTGCCGAGTGTACAGCTATGGAGGGGAGGGCCTGGTGCCGAGTGTACAGCTATGGAGGGGAGGGCCTGGTGCCGAGTGTACAGCTATGGAGGGGAGGGCCTGGTGCCGAGTGTACAGCTATGGAGGGGAGGGCCTGGTGCCGAGTGTACAGCTATGGAGGGGAGGGCCTGGTGCTGAGTGTACAGCTATGGAGGGGAGGGCCTGATGCTGAGTGTACAGCTATGGAGGGGAGGGCCTGGTGCTGAGTGTACAGCTATGGAGGGGAGGGCCTGGTGCTGAGTGTACAGCTATGGAGGGGAGGGCCTGGTGCTGAGTGTACAGCTATGGAGGGGAGGGCCTGGTGCTGAGTGTACAGCTATGGAGGGGAGGGCCTGGTGCTGAGTGTACAGCTATGGAGGGGAGGGCCTGGTGCTGAGTGTACAGTTATGGAGGGGGGCCTGGTGCCAGGTGTACAGCTATGGAGGGAGGGCCTGGTGCCGAGTGTACAGCTATGGAGGGAGGGCCTGGTGCCGAGTGTACAGCTATGGAGGGAGGGCCTGGTGCCGAGTGTACAGCTATGGAGGGAGGGTCTGGTGCCGAGTGTACAGCTATGGAGGGTGGGCCTGGTGCAGAGTGTACAGCTATAGAGGGGGGCCTGGTGCTGAGTGTACGGCTATGGAGGGGAGGGCCTGGCGCTGAGTGTACGGCTATGGAGGGGAGGGCCTGGCGCTGAGTGTACGGCTATGGAGGAGGGGGCTGGCGCTGAGTGAGCCTCTCAGGATGTGGCCTGTAGTATGTGGGAGACACTGTCAGCGACTCTCTGAACATACATGAACAATGGGGAGACAGTGAGTGAATGTGTATTAATCTGCTAGTGCCGCAGGAGGAGTGTTGTGCAATTAGACGCCACCTGCCGGCTTATGTGATACACTGCGGAGCCCAAGGAAGCTGCCACGGATGGGTCTGCGTGGCCATCGGTCAGTGACCTTCAGGTTACTCAGGATGGCCGGTGGTTTCCCGCAGCTGAAGTCAGTACAATGTTGCAATAGAAGAGGGGGGGGGGGGTATGTGACCGGAAGACCTCGCCATCCAGGCGATCACAGATTATTTTTGATCCCACTGGATCTTGCAGCATTAGGGATTACCGCCTACCATCAGTAACTGCCTGTTACTGACTCCTCCCACTGCGCAGTGGACAGGTACTTCGCTGTCACCATGCTCCTACTATAGGCACATCTGGGTATGTGTGGGCGCTGCTGCAACACTTCCTGGTTAGTGTTGGCGAACGTCCACAGGTCCCTCACCATGGACAAGTCGCTGCAGGGTAGCTGGCACAGGGCTTTAGCTTGGAGACACTGGGCTCAATCCAGAACAGCCGGAGAATGGAGCAGCGGGTGACGCTATTCTGTTAGTCACAGGGAACGAGCGTCTTGAAGCAAGTAGATGTTTATTGCTCAGCCCTTAAAAAATTAGAGTTATGGTAAAACTAACCTGCGTTAACTCTCTTTCTTCAGAGACCATAGGGTCCACAGGGATATCATGGGGTGTAGGTGGTGGTTGAGGACTGGGCACCACGCATTTAAAGCTTTCAGCTCCCAGGATGCATTGGTCCAACCCCCTATACCCCGCCCCAGAGCCAGAGGCACTTCAGTTCGTGAAAAGCCAAAGGCTGGAGGAGGAGAAGAGAGCAAGAAGACTGGTACACACAAGAATCACACTCCACAGAGGAGACGGGCAACCGGTGACCAGAAACAGTGTGAAGCCAGGTGCATCAGGGCGGGCGCCCTGTGGACCCTATGGACTTCAAAGAAAAAGAGTTAAATTTAAGTTTTACCATAACTCTCATTTTCTTCTTCTTTGTCCATAGGGCTCAGACCTTGGGCGATGTCCGAAAGCAGTTATTCCAGGGTGAGGACGCTCCTGCACTGAGAGGAGAATCCGGCGCCCAAAGGAAGCATCCTGAGAGGCAAATGTATCGAAGGCATAGAACCTCTGAAAGGTCTGGACAGAAGATCACGCAGCCGCCTTACAAAGCTGTTCAGCTGAGGCGCCACGGCAAGCTGCCCACGAAGGACCCACAGAGCGAGTAGAATGAGCAGTAACAGTAGCCGGTACAGGAAGGCCTGCCTGCGTGTAGGCCTGTGAGATAGTCATGAGGAGCCCCATCTAGCCAATGTCTGTTTGTTGGCTGGCCATCCCTTCTTATGAAATCCATAGAGAATGAATAAGGAGACTGATTTCCAAAGAGAACTGGTACATTCCACATATATCCTGAGGGCACGGACCACATCCAAGGAGGCCTCACCTGCCGATAGGTTTGGTGATTGAAAGGCCGGGACTACAATTTCCTCATTAATTCGGAAACGAGTGACAACTTTTGGAAGGAAACCAGGGAGAGTCCAAAGCACAGCCCTGTCCTGATGGAATATCAGAAATGGGGAGAGACAGGAGAGCGCCCCTAAATCTGACACCCTACTGGCGGACGCCATAGCCAGAAGAAAAAGTCTTTGCTGTGTGCCACTTGAGTTCCACAGATTCCAGGGGTTCAAATGAAGGACCCTGGAGGGCAGGAAGAACTGACAAATCCCATGGAGCCATTGGAGGGACAAAGGGAGGTTGTATATGGAGGACACCCTGGAGGAAGGTGTGGACATCCGATAGTGGAGCAAGTCTACGCTGGAACCAAATGGATATAGCAGGGAAATGCACTTTCAGTGAGGCAAGGAGGAGTCCAAGGTCCAATCCAGCTTGAAGGAAGGCCAGGACTCTGGAATCCTAAATACATGAGGGTCGTAGCTTCTGGTACGACACCAATGGAAATATGTATGCCACACTCTGTGGTAGATCTGAGCAGAGGCTGGCTTACGCGCACTGAGCAGTTTTGACCACAGAGCTAGGGAATCATTGGGACCTTAGGTTGGATGTCTCAAGACCCACGCCGCCAAAGACAGATGACCCAGGTCCGGGTAAAGGCAAGGACCCTGAGACAACAGGTCCGGACGTTGAGGTAGCAGGAACGGAGTATCGATGGAGAGACTCCAAAAAGATCTGAGTATCAGTGACGTCTGGGCCAAGCTGGAGCAACAAGCAGGACAGTGCCTCCGTCTTGTCTGAACTTCCGAAGAACTCGAGGAAGAAGGGAGATTGGAAGGAATAGGTATGCAAACTGGAAGGTCCACTGCACTGACAATGCATCTACGAAGGTTGCCTCGCCATCCCTTGTTCTGGACCCGTACACCGCAAGTTTGTGATTGTGTCGGAAGGCCATGAGGTCCACCTCTGGAAGGCCTCATCTGCTCACTATGAGTTGAAAAACCTCTGGGTGAAGAGACCATTCCCCGGTATGCACGTCGTGATGGCTGAAGAAGTCTGCTTCCCAATTGAGAACTCCCAGAATGAACACCGCAGAGATGGCCGGAAGGTGACCCTCAGCCCATGTCAGACTGTGTAACACTTCTGTCATTGCTGCCAGACTTGGAGAGCCTTTTTGATGGTTGATGTAAGCCACTGTTGTGGCATTGTCGGACGGACCTGTACAGGTTTTCCCTGAAGTATGTCTTGGGCCAGTATGAGGGCCCTGTAGACAGGTCAAAGTTCCAATATGTTGATTAGCAGGGTTGATTCGACCGATGTCCAGCGGCCCTGGAAGGAGTGTTGACCGGTCACTGCGCCCCAGCCCCGGAGACTGGCGTCCGTTGTTAGGAGTACCCAGTCTGGAACCCAAAAGGGGAGACCCTTGGTTAGATGAGATGTCTGTAGCCACCAAGATAGGGAAAGTCGCACCTCTGGAGAGAGCACCATTTGTCTGAGCTTTGATCCGATGGGGTGACCCGTTCCACCTGGAGAGGATCAGCCTTTGCAAAGGCCTGGAGTGGAACTGAGCATACTCCACCCTGGACACCATGGATCCCAGAAACTGCATTGCTGAGAGGATTGACACTCGGCGACTGTGGAGGAATCTGTGCACTCGTAGTGTGGAGATCTTGTCTGTTGTCAGAAAAATTCTCTGATCCTGAGAATCCAGCAGGGCTCCCAGATGAATCATTCTTTGTGAAGGATTCAGGGAGGACTTTGGACCTCATTCAGAGCCGCTCGCTATTTGCGGTCATTCGTTTTAAAAAAAGGGGTGGCTATTCAAATGAACCGTTCGCACTTTGAGGTCTGTTCACGCCTCTAAGTCTGAACGAGCGAGCAAAACTTGCGCTCTAAATTTTGAAAAATACGCCCCCTTGCCGCTCGCACCATACGTCATGTCTGCTATTTATTAATCGAGTACATCGAACAGCATATGAACTGCTCGCTATTCTTGTGGTTGGTTTTTTCAACCGCTATTTTGCGAGCAGTTCTGACTATAAAAAAACCAAGTGACGTGGTCGCTGACGCTGCTATATTAATTATGCACACCCATAAAACGCCCGTTTTGACCTTTAAGCACGCCTGCGTTCGGATCTCCACTCCCCGTTTTAAAGCACCTTCCCCTGTTACCACCCACATACGCCTCATTCTGTCACTCAAAATAGCAGGCCTTCGCTATATAGCGAACAAACGATTTTCGGCCGCACTGACTGGTTCGCGCATGCGTATTACAATCCGTACGCATGCGCAGTTGTGCGAACATCGCTCAGTGCGAACGAGCGGCCGCTTACGAGCGGCTCTGAATCTGGCCCTCTTTCCAGTTGATTAACCATCCGTGCTTGTGAAGGAAAGCGATGGTTAGTTGCAGATGGCGTTGAAGCACCTCTGGGGATCTTGCTAAGAGCAGAAGGTCGTCCAGCTATGGTAACAGTCGGACACCCTGACCACGCAGGAGGGCCGCCATGATAGCCATCATTTTGGTAAATACCAGTGGAGCTGTGGACAGCCCAAAGGTTGGAGCCTGAAATTGGAAGTGTCGCTGTAGAATAACAAACCAGAGATATTGTTGATGAGAGGGCGCTATAGGTACATGTAGGTAAGCGTCCTGAATATCCAGAGATACCATAAAGTCCCCAGGCTCCATAGCTAGGATATAATCACTATAGAAGAGCAGAGCAAGCACGCTGTGGTGTTGGGATGTATTCTACTGTTTATAGTACGTAGATATAGGTTTAAATCGGAATAAATGTACGGCTAGTTGAGTAAGTCAGGTGAGCAATAACTGTAGGCAGAGTGTTCGTCCTGTGTTGAGGATTGAAGTTCTGTCCCAATATAGTGTCCAAAACAAATGTTCTTTGTAGACTGGTGGGCAATAGCTGTAGGCAGGGTGTTCTACATTTGATCCATCAGTCTTTAGTAAATAAGGTGATGTTATTCCTCATCTGTGGGTTTCTCCTTAGTTGCAGCCCGTGCGTACCTTAGGGATAATTGGTGCAGTATCAGGGTGGATGTGGACACTAGTATGCAGAGAGTTTAAAATGAGTTGGATGTTACTCACCAAATGATTTCTGCTGGTCCTCCGGTCTCGGCTGTTCTGCTCACCCGTCGGTATATGCAATGCAAGTATGAGGGCTGTTAGCGCATGCGTTATAAGTGAGAGTGAAACAGATGTAAAAGCAATCACTCACATTTATTACACAATAAACACTGGGTACATGTAGTATAGCAGCTACAGTACTTAAGGTAAATATAGTAAAAAGTCAGTGGGATATGTCCTGAATGTCCCCAACGCGTTTCATCCCAATGGGGACTTTCTCAAGGGCATGTTGAGCGGTTCATATCCTCCCAGTCTTTTATACTTACAGTCTTTAATTAGCTAATTGAATCGCGGTGGTCACGAGCCGCGTCTCTGGATTAAAATGCCGGTATTTCCGGGTCACGAGGTTGGCGCTTACTTGATGAGGTGAGAAGAACGGAGATCGGAGGAACAGCAGAAATTATTTGGTGAGTAACATCCAACTCATTTTAAACTCTCTGCATACTAGTGTCCACATCCGCCCCTATACAAATACAGGACTCTCTGCATACTAATGTCCACATCCGCCCTGATACAAATACAGGACTCTCTGCATACTAGTGTCCACATCCGCCCTGATACAAATACAGGACTCTCTGCATACTAGTGTCCACATCCGCCCTGATAAAAATACAGGACTCTCTGCATACTAGTGTCCACATCCGCCCTGATAAAATACAGGACTCTCTGCATACTAGTGTCCGCATCCACCCTGATACAAATACAGGACTCTCTGCATACTAGTGTCCGCATCCACCCAGATACAAATACAGGACTCTCTGCATACTAGTGTCCGCATCCACCCCGATACAAATACAGGACTCTCTGCATACTAGTGTCCGCATCCACCCCGATACAAATACAGGACTCTCTGCATACTAGTGTCCACATCCGCCCTGATACAAATACAGGACTCTCTGCATACTAGTGTCCACATCCGCCCTGATACAAATACAGGACTCTCTGCATACTAGTGTCCGCATCCGCCCCGATACAAATACAGGACTCTCTGCATACTAGTGTCCACATCCGCCCCGATACAAATACAGGACTCTCTGCATACTAGTGTCCACATCCGCCCCGATACAAATACAGGACTCTCTGCATACTAGTGTCCACATCCGCCCCGATACAAATACAGGACTCTCTGCATACTAGTGTCCACATCCGCCCTGATACAAATACAGGACTCTCTGCATACTAGTGTCCACATCCGCCCTGATACAAATACAGGACTCTCTGCATACTAGTGTCCGCATCCGCCCCGATACAAATACAGGACTCTCTGCATACTAGTGTCCACATCCGCCCTGATACAAATACAGGACTCTCTGCATACTAGTGTCCACATCCGCCCTGATACAAATACAGGACTCTCTGCATACTAGTGTCCGCATCCGCCCCGATACAAATACAGGACTCTCTGCATACTAGTGTCCACATCCGCCCCGATACAAATACAGGACTCTCTGCATACTAGTGTCCACATCCGCCCCGATACAAATACAGGACTCTCTGCATACTAGTGTCCGCATCCGCCCCGATACAAATACAGGACTCTCTGCATACTAGTGTCCACATCCGCCCCGATACAAATACAGGACTCTCTGCATACTAGTGTCCACATCCGCCCCTATACAAATACAGGACTCTCTGCATACTAGTGTCCACATCCGCCCCCAATATACAAATACAGGACTCTCTGCATACTAGTGTCCACATCCGCCCCTATACAAATACAGGACTCTCTGCATACTAGTGTCCGCATCCGCCCCTATACAAATACAGGACTCTCTGCATACTAGTGTCCGCATCCGCCCCTATACAAATACAGGACTCTCTGCATACTAGTGTCCACATCCGCCCCTATACAAATACAGGACTCTCTGCATACTAGTGTCCGCATCCGCCCAGATACAAATACAGGACTCTCTGCATACTAGTGTCCGCATCCACCCCGATACAAATACAGGACTCTCTGCATACTAGTGTCCGCATCCACCCTGATACAAATACAGGACTCTCTGCATACTAGTGTCCGCATCCACCCAGATACAAATACAGGACTCTCTGCATACTAGTGTC
This sequence comes from Taudactylus pleione, assembly GCA_031769625.1. NCBI lineage: Eukaryota > Metazoa > Chordata > Amphibia > Anura > Myobatrachidae > Taudactylus > Taudactylus pleione. Next base: position 568,190 of record JAUIMM010000122.1, read on the forward strand.
CACATCCACCCTGATACAAATACAGGACTCTCTGCATACTAGTGTCCGCATCCGCCCAGATACAAATACAGGACTCTCTGCATACTAGTGTCCGCATCCACCCTGATACAAATACAGGACTCTCTGCATACTAGTGTCCGCATCCGCCCCTATACAAATACAGGACTCTCTGCATACTAGTGTCCGCATCCGCCCAGATACAAATACAGGACTCTCTGCATACTAGTGTCCGCATCCGCCCAGATACAAATACAGGACTCTCTGCATACTAGTGTCCGCATCCACCCCGATACAAATACAGGACTCTCTGCATACTAGTGTCCGCATCCACCCCGATACAAATACAGGACTCTCTGCATACTAGTGTCCACATCCACCCCGATACAAATACAGGACTCTCTGCATACTAGTGTCCGCATCCACCCTGATACAAATACAGGACTCTCTGCATACTAGTGTCCGCATCCACCCAGATACAAACACAGGACTCTCTGCATACTAGTGTCCACATCCGCCCCGATACAAATACAGGACTCTCTGCATACTAGTGTCCGCATCCACCCTGATACAAATACAGGACTCTCTGCATACTAGTGTCCGCATCCACCCTGATACAAATACAGGACTCTCTGCATACTAGTGTCCGCGTCCACCCTGATACAAATACAGGACTCTCTGCAAACTAGTGTCCGCATCCACCCAGATACAAATACAGGACTCTCTGCATACTAGTGTCCGCATCCGCCCAGATACAAATACAGGACTCTCTGCATACTAGTGTCCGCATCCACCCTGATACAAATACAGGACTCTCTGCATACTAGTGTCCACATCCGCCCCTATACAAATACAGGACTCTCTGCATACTAGTGTCCACATCCGCCCCTATACAAATACAGGACTCTCTGCATACTAGTGTCCGCATCCGCCCCGATACAAATACAGGACTCTCTGCATACTAGTGTCCACATCCACCCAGATACAAATACAGGACTCTCGGCATATTAGTGTCCGCATCCGCCCCGATACAAATACAGGACTCTCGGCATATTAGTGTCCGCATCCGCCCCGATACAAATACAGGACTCTCTGCATACTAGTGTCCGCATCCGCCCCGATACAAATACAGGACTCTCTGCATACTAGTGTCCACATCCACCCTGATACAAATACAGGACTCTCTGCATACTAGTGTCCACATCCGCCCCTATACAAATACAGGACTCTCTGCATACTAGTGTCCACATCCGCCCCTATACAAATACAGGACTCTCTGCATACTAGTGTCCGCATCCGCCCCGATACAAATACAGGACTCTCTGCATACTAGTGTCCACATCCACCCAGATACAAATACAGGACTCTCGGCATATTAGTGTCCGCATCCGCCCCGATACAAATACAGGACTCTCTGCATACTAGTGTCCACATCCACCCTGATACAAATACAGGACTCTCTGCATACTAGTGTCCACATCCGCCCCTATACAAATACAGGACTCTCTGCATACTAGTGTCCACATCCGCCCCTATACAAATACAGGACTCTCTGCATACTAGTGTCCACATCCGCCCCTATACAAATACAGGACTCTCTGCATACTAGTGTCCACATCCGCCCCTATACAAATACAGGACTCTCTGCATACTAGTGTCCACATCCGCCCCTATACAAATACAGGACTCTCTGCATACTAGTGTCCGCATCCGCCCCTATACAAATATAGGACTCTCTGCATACTAGTGTCCGCATCCGCCCAGATACAAATACAGGACTCTCTGCATACTAGTGTCCGCATCCGCCCAGATACAAATACAGGACTCTCTGCATACTAGTGTCCGCATCCGCCCAGATACAAATACAGGACTCTCTGCATACTAGTGTCCGCATCCACCCCGATACAAATACAGGACTCTCTGCATACTAGTGTCCGCATCCACCCCGATACAAATACAGGACTCTCTGCATACTAGTGTCCGCATCCACCCCGATACAAATACAGGACTCTCTGCATACTAGTGTCCGCATCCACCCCGATACAAATACAGGACTCTCTGCATACTAGTGTCCGCATCCACCCCGATACAAATACAGGACTCTCTGCATACTAGTGTCCGCATCCACCCAGATACAAATACAGGACTCTCTGCATACTAGTGTCCGCATCCGCCCAGATACAAATACAGGACTCTCTGCATACTAGTGTCCGCATCCACCCTGATACAAATACAGGACTCTCTGCATACTAGTGTCCGCATCCACCCTGATACAAATACAGGACTCTCTGCATACTAGTGTCCGCATCCACCCTGATACAAATACAGGACTCTCTGCATACTAGTGTCCGCATCCACCCTGATACAAATACAGGACTCTCTGCATACTAGTGTCCCCATCCGCCCAGATACAAATACAGGACTCTCTGCATACTAGTGTCCGCATCCACCCTGATACAAATACAGGACTCTCTGCATACTAGTGTCCACATCCGCCCCTATACAAATACAGGACTCTCTGCATACTAGTGTCCACATCCGCCCTGATACAAATACAGGACTCTCTGCAAACTAGTGTCCGCATCCACCCAGATACAAATAGAGGACTCTCTGCATACTAGTGTCCGCATCCGCCCAGATACAAATACAGGACTCTCTGCATACTAGTGTCCACATCCGCCCCTATACAAATACAGGACTCTCTGCATACTAGTGTCCACATCCGCCCCTATACAAATACAGGACTCTCTGCATACTAGTGTCCGCATCCGCCCCGATACAAATACAGGACTCTCTGCATACTAGTGTCCACATCCACCCAGATACAAATACAGGACTCTCGGCATATTAGTGTCCGCATCCGCCCCGATACAAATACAGGACTCTCGGCATATTAGTGTCCGCATCCGCCCCGATACAAATACAGGACTCTCTGCATACTAGTGTCCGCATCCGCCCCGATACAAATACAGGACTCTCTGCATACTAGTGTCCACATCCACCCTGATACAAATACAGGACTCTCTGCATACTAGTGTCCACATCCGCCCCTATACAAATACAGGACTCTCTGCATACTAGTGTCCACATCCGCCCCTATACAAATACAGGACTCTCTGCATACTAGTGTCCGCATCCGCCCCGATACAAATACAGGACTCTCTGCATACTAGTGTCCACATCCACCCAGATACAAATACAGGACTCTCGGCATATTAGTGTCCGCATCCGCCCCGATACAAATACAGGACTCTCTGCATACTAGTGTCCACATCCACCCTGATACAAATACAGGACTCTCTGCATACTAGTGTCCACATCCGCCCCTATACAAATACAGGACTCTCTGCATACTAGTGTCCACATCCGCCCCTATACAAATACAGGACTCTCTGCATACTAGTGTCCACATCCGCCCCTATACAAATACAGGACTCTCTGCATACTAGTGTCCACATCCGCCCCTATACAAATACAGGACTCTCTGCATACTAGTGTCCACATCCGCCCCTATACAAATACAGGACTCTCTGCATACTAGTGTCCGCATCCGCCCCTATACAAATACAGGACTCTCTGCATACTAGTGTCCGCATCCGCCCAGATACAAATACAGGACTCTCTGCATACTAGTGTCCGCATCCGCCCAGATACAAATACAGGACTCTCTGCATACTAGTGTCCGCATCCGCCCAGATACAAATACAGGACTCTCTGCATACTAGTGTCCGCATCCACCCCGATACAAATACAGGACTCTCTGCATACTAGTGTCCGCATCCACCCCGATACAAATACAGGACTCTCTGCATACTAGTGTCCGCATCCACCCCGATACAAATACAGGACTCTCTGCATACTAGTGTCCGCATCCACCCCGATACAAATACAGGACTCTCTGCATACTAGTGTCCGCATCCACCCCGATACAAATACAGGACTCTCTGCATACTAGTGTCCGCATCCACCCAGATACAAATACAGGACTCTCTGCATACTAGTGTCCGCATCCGCCCAGATACAAATACAGGACTCTCTGCATACTAGTGTCCGCATCCACCCTGATACAAATACAGGACTCTCTGCATACTAGTGTCCGCATCCACCCTGATACAAATACAGGACTCTCTGCATACTAGTGTCCGCATCCACCCTGATACAAATACAGGACTCTCTGCATACTAGTGTCCGCATCCACCCTGATACAAATACAGGACTCTCTGCATACTAGTGTCCCCATCCGCCCAGATACAAATACAGGACTCTCTGCATACTAGTGTCCGCATCCACCCTGATACAAATACAGGACTCTCTGCATACTAGTGTCCACATCCGCCCCTATACAAATACAGGACTCTCTGCATACTAGTGTCCACATCCGCCCTGATACAAATACAGGACTCTCTGCAAACTAGTGTCCGCATCCACCCAGATACAAATACAGGACTCTCTGCATACTAGTGTCCGCATCCGCCCAGATACAAATACAGGACTCTCTGCATACTAGTGTCCGCATCCACCCTGATACAAATACAGGACTCTCTGCATACTAGTGTCCACATCCGCCCCTATACAAATACAGGACTCTCTGCATACTAGTGTCCACATCCGCCCCTATACAAATACAGGACTCTCTGCATACTAGTGTCCGCATCCGCCCCGATACAAATACAGGACTCTCTGCATACTAGTGTCCACATCCACCCAGATACAAATACAGGACTCTCGGCATATTAGTGTCCGCATCCGCCCCGATACAAATACAGGACTCTCGGCATATTAGTGTCCGCATCCGCCCCGATACAAATACAGGACTCTCTGCATACTAGTGTCCGCATCCGCCCCGATACAAATACAGGACTCTCTGCATACTAGTGTCCACATCCACCCTGATACAAATACAGGACTCTCTGCATACTAGTGTCCACATCCGCCCCTATACAAATACAGGACTCTCTGCATACTAGTGTCCACATCCGCCCCTATACAAATACAGGACTCTCTGCATACTAGTGTCCGCATCCGCCCCGATACAAATACAGGACTCTCTGCATACTAGTGTCCACATCCACCCAGATACAAATACAGGACTCTCGGCATATTAGTGTCCGCATCCGCCCCGATACAAATACAGGACTCTCTGCATACTAGTGTCCACATCCACCCTGATACAAATACAGGACTCTCTGCATACTAGTGTCCACATCCGCCCCTATACAAATACAGGACTCTCTGCATACTAGTGTCCACATCCGCCCCTATACAAATACAGGACTCTCTGCATACTAGTGTCCACATCCGCCCCTATACAAATACAGGACTCTCTGCATACTAGTGTCCACATCCGCCCCTATACAAATACAGGACTCTCTGCATACTAGTGTCCACATCCGCCCCTATACAAATACAGGACTCTCTGCATACTAGTGTCCGCATCCGCCCCTATACAAATACAGGACTCTCTGCATACTAGTGTCCGCATCCGCCCAGATACAAATACAGGACTCTCTGCATACTAGTGTCCGCATCCGCCCAGATACAAATACAGGACTCTCTGCATACTAGTGTCCGCATCCGCCCAGATACAAATACAGGACTCTCTGCATACTAGTGTCCGCATCCACCCCGATACAAATACAGGACTCTCTGCATACTAGTGTCCGCATCCACCCCGATACAAATACAGGACTCTCTGCATACTAGTGTCCGCATCCACCCCGATACAAATACAGGACTCTCTGCATACTAGTGTCCGCATCCACCCCGATACAAATACAGGACTCTCTGCATACTAGTGTCCGCATCCACCCCGATACAAATACAGGACTCTCTGCATACTAGTGTCCGCATCCACCCAGATACAAATACAGGACTCTCTGCATACTAGTGTCCGCATCCGCCCAGATACAAATACAGGACTCTCTGCATACTAGTGTCCGCATCCACCCTGATACAAATACAGGACTCTCTGCATACTAGTGTCCGCATCCACCCTGATACAAATACAGGACTCTCTGCATACTAGTGTCCGCATCCACCCTGATACAAATACAGGACTCTCTGCATACTAGTGTCCGCATCCACCCTGATACAAATACAGGACTCTCTGCATACTAGTGTCCCCATCCGCCCAGATACAAATACAGGACTCTCTGCATACTAGTGTCCGCATCCACCCTGATACAAATACAGGACTCTCTGCATACTAGTGTCCACATCCGCCCCTATACAAATACAGGACTCTCTGCATACTAGTGTCCACATCCGCCCCTATACAAATACAGGACTCTCTGCATACTAGTGTCCGCATCCGCCCCGATACAAATACAGGACTCTCTGCATACTAGTGTCCACATCCACCCAGATACAAATACAGGACTCTCGGCATATTAGTGTCCGCATCCGCCCCGATACAAATACAGGACTCTCTGCATACTAGTGTCCGCATCCGCCCCGATACAAATACAGGACTCTCTGCATACTAGTGTCCACATCCACCCTGATACAAATACAGGACTCTCTGCATACTAGTGTCCACATTCGCCCCTATACAAATACAGGACTCTCTGCATACTAGTGTCCACATCCGCCCCTATACAAATACAGGACTCTCTGCATACTAGTGTCCACATCCGCCCCTATACAAATACAGGACTCTCTGCATACTAGTGTCCACATCCGCCCCTATACAAATACAGGACTCTCTGCATACTAGTGTCCACATCCGCCCCTATACAAATACAGGACTCTCTGCATACTAGTGTCCACATCCGCCCCTATACAAATACAGGACTCTCTGCATACTAGTGTCCACATCCGCCCCTATACAAATACAGGACTCTCTGCATACTAGTGTCCACATCCGCCCCTATACAAATACAGGACTCTCTGCATACTAGTGTCCGCATCCGCCCCTATACAAATACAGGACTCTCTGCATACTAGTGTCCGCATCCGCCCAGATACAAATACAGGACTCTCTGCATACTAGTGTCCGCATCCGCCCAGATACAAATACAGGACTCTCTGCATACTAGTGTCCGCATCCACCCCGATACAAATACAGGACTCTCTGCATACTAGTGTCCGCATCCACCCCGATACAAATACAGGACTCTCTGCATACTAGTGTCCACATCCGCCCCTATACAAATACAGTACTCTCTGCATACTAGTGTCCACATCCGCCCCTATACAAATACAGGACTCTCTGCATACTAGTGTCCACATCCGCCCCTATACAAATACAGGACTCTCTGCATACTAGTGTCCACATCCGCCCCTATACAAATACAGGACTCTCTGCATACTAGTGTCCGCATCCGCCCCTATACAAATACAGGACTCTCTGCATACTAGTGTCCGCATCCGCCCAGATACAAATACAGGACTCTCTGCATACTAGTGTCCGCATCCGCCCAGATACAAATACAGGACTCTCTGCATACTAGTGTCCGCATCCACCCCGATACAAATACAGGACTCTCTGCATACTAGTGTCCGCATCCACCCCGATACAAATACAGGACTCTCTGCATACTAGTGTCCGCATCCACCCCGATACAAATACAGGACTCTCTGCATACTAGTGTCCACATCCACCCCGATACAAATACAGGACTCTCTGCATACTAGTGTCCGCATCCACCCTGATACAAATACAGGACTCTCTGCATACTAGTGTCCGCATCCACCCAGATACAAATACAGGACTCTCTGCATACTAGTGTCCGCATCCGCCCAGATACAAATACAGGACTCTCTGCATACTAGTGTCCGCATCCACCCTGATACAAATACAGGACTCTCTGCATACTAGTGTCCGCATCCGCCCCGATACAAATACAGGACTCTCTGCATACTAGTGTCCACATCCGCCCCTATACAAATACAGGACTCTCTGCATACTAGTGTCCACATCCGCCCCTATACAAATACAGGACTCTCTGCATACTAGTGTCCGCATCCGCCCAGATACAAATACAGGACTCTCTGCATACTAGTGTCCGCATCCGCCCAGATACAAATACAGGACTCTCTGCATACTAGTGTCCGCATCCGCCCCTATACAAATACAGGACTCTCTGCATACTAGTGTCCACATCCACCCCGATACAAATACAGGACTCTCTGCATACTAGTGTCCGCATCCACCCTGATACAAATACAGGACTCTCTGCATACTAGTGTCCGCATCCACCCAGATACAAATACAGGACTCTCTGCATACTAGTGTCCGCATCCGCCCCGATACAAATACAGGACTCTCTGCATACTAGTGTCCGCATCCACCCTGATACAAATACAGGACTCTCTGCATACTAGTGTCCGCATCCACCCTGATACAAATACAGGACTCTCTGCATACTAGTGTCCGCATCCACCCTGATACAAATACAGGACTCTCTGCATACTAGTGTCCGCATCCACCCTGATACAAATACAGGACTCTCTGCATACTAGTGTCCACATCCGCCCCTATACAAATACAGGACTCTCTGCATACTAGTGTCCACATCCGCCCCTATACAAATACAGGAGTCTCTGCATACTAGTGTCCACATCCGCCCCTATACAAATACAGGACTCTCTGCATACTAGTGTCCACATCCGCCCCTATACAAATACAGGACTCTCTGCATACTAGTGTCCACATCCGCCCCTATACAAATACAGGACTCTCTGCATACTAGTGTCCACATCCGCCCCTATACAAATACAGGACTCTCTGCATACTAGTGTCCACATCCGCCCCTATACAAATACAGGACTCTCTGCATACTAGTGTCCACATCCGCCCCTATACAAATACAGGACTCTCTGCATACTAGTGTCCGCATCCGCCCAGATACAAATACAGGACTCTCTGCATACTAGTGTCCGCATCCGCCCAGATACAAATACAGGACTCTCTGCATACTAGTGTCCGCATCCACCCCGATACAAATACAGGACTCTCTGCATACTAGTGTCCGCATCCACCCTGATACAAATACAGGACTCTCTGCATACTAGTGTCCGCATCCACCCAGATACAAATACAGGACTCTCTGCATACTAGTGTCCACATCCACCCCGATACAAATACAGGACTCTCTGCATACTAGTGTCCGCATCCACCCTGATACAAATACAGGACTCTCTGCATACTAGTGTCCGCATCCACCCAGATACAAATACAGGACTCTCTGCATACTAGTGTCCGCATCCGCCCAGATACAAATACAGGACTCTCTGCATACTAGTGTCCGCATCCACCCCGACACAAATACAGGACTCTCTGCATACTAGTGTCCGCATCCACCCTGATACAAATACAGGACTCTCTGCATACTAGTGTCCGCATCCACCCTGATACAAATACAGGACTCTCTGCATACTAGTGTCCGCATCCACCCAGATACAAATACAGGACTCTCTGCATACTAGTGTCCGCATCCGCCCAGATACAAATACAGGACTCTCTGCATACTAGTGTCCGCATCCACCCTGATACAAATACAGGACTCTCTGCATACTAGTGTCCACATCCGCCCCTATACAAATACAGGACTCTCTGCATACTAGTGTCCACATCCGCCCCTATACAAATACAGGACTCTCTGCATACTAGTGTCCACATCCGCCCCTATACAAATACAGGACTCTCTGCATACTAGTGTCCACATCCGCCCCTATACAAATACAGGACTCTCTGCATACTAGTGTCCACATCCGCCCCTATACAAATACAGGACTCTCTGCATACTAGTGTCCGCATCCGCCCAGATACAAATACAGGACTCTCTGCATACTAGTGTCCGCATCCGCCCAGATACAAATACAGGACTCTCTGCATACTAGTGTCCGCATCCACCCCGATACAAATACAGGACTCTCTGCATACTAGTGTCCGCATCCACCCTGATACAAATACAGGACTCTCTGCATACTAGTGTCCGCATCCACCCCGATACAAATACAGGACTCTCTGCATACTAGTGTCCACATCCACCCCGATACAAATACAGGACTCTCTGCATACTAGTGTCCGCATCCACCCTGATACAAATACAGGACTCTCTGCATACTAGTGTCCGCATCCACCCAGATACAAATACAGGACTCTCTGCATACTAGTGTCCGCATCCGCCCAGATACAAATACAGGACTCTCTGCATACTAGTGTCCGCATCCACCCTGATACAAATACAGGACTCTCTGCATACTAGTGTCCGCATCCACCCTGATACAAATACAGGACTCTCTGCATACTAGTGTCCGCATCCACCCTGATACAAATACAGGACTCTCTGCATACTAGTGTCCGCATCCACCCAGATACAAATACAGGACTCTCTGCATACTAGTGTCCGCATCCGCCCAGATACAAATACAGGACTCTCTGCATACTAGTGTCCGCATCCACCCTGATACAAATACAGGACTCTCTGCATACTAGTGTCCGCATCCGCCCCTATACAAATACAGGACTCTCTGCATACTAGTGTCCGCATCCGCCCTGATACAAATACAGGACTCTCTGCATACTAGTGTCCGCATCCGCCCAGATACAAATACAGGACTCTCTGCATACTAGTGTCCGCATCCACCCTGATACAAATACAGGACTCTCTGCATACTAGTGTCCGCATCCGCCCTGATACAAATACAGGACTCTCTGCATACTAGTGTCCGCATCCGCCCCGATACAAATACAGGACTCTCTGCATACTAGTGTCCGCATCCGCCCAGATACAAATACAGGACTCTCTGCATACTAGTGTCCACATCCGCCCCTATACAAATACAGGACTCTCTGCATACTAGTGTCCACATCCGCCCAGATACAAATACAGGACTCTCTGCATACTAGTGTCCGCATCCGCCCTGATACAAATACAGGACTCTCTGCATACTAGTGTCCGCATCCGCCCCGATACAAATACAGGACTCTCTGCATACTAGTGTCCGCATCCGCCCAGATACAAATACAGGACTCTCTGCATACTAGTGTCCACATCCGCCCCTATACAAATACAGGACTCTCTGCATACTAGTGTCCGCATCCGCCCAGATACAAATACAGGACTCTCTGCATACTAGTGTCCGTATCCGCCCCGATACAAATACAGGACTCTCTGCATACTAGTGTCCGCATCCGCCCCGATACAAATACAGGACTCTCCAGTTGGCGTTTTGGGATGATGGAGGAATCCACCTGGCTCCATATTCAGCTGCATGTATTTCTGGTCCCGGAAAGTGTTGGGACAGCTGTAATGTGAGTATAGGTGTATTTTATTACACCCATCCCTTCTGGTACGCCTTGAGTACTTACTTTTTGGTGGAATTTCATAGACATGATGACCCATGTTTACAATTGTTGTTTGTTTTTAGGAATTCATTTTGTTACTGTGATTGTCATTAAATAACAGGAGACATGGTAAGAACTGACCTTTGTTATCTCTGTTTGTAACACTCCTGAAATTAGCGTAAGCTCGGTATCTGCAGACATCTTATCCTCAATCACCATGGTCTCCCGGACCGCCCGTATAAGTCCCGGGATATATATAGACGACCTAGCTTCCGTATCCTTGGCGGGAGCCTCAGAGTCAGACAAATCTCGGATTTCCCCATCATCTGAGGTAACGTCATCCTCGTCATACTGAGGCTGGGATGACAATAATGGGCTCTTCGCGGGCCTCAGCGGGGATTCCTGAGGATCCGTGAGGAAATTAACAATCTTAGGAAAATTGTCCACCCAACTAGGGGCAGGGACACCTGAGGCGCAGGTAACGGCTGACTCTGTGCCACTACCATCTGACCTGGGCCCACCGCTGTCTGTAGCTCCTGTCTAAAATGGCCACCGGAGCTCAGACAAGAGAAGGAGCCCAGCAAAGAGCGCGCTTCTGGCGCTCAGCAGTGGGGGAGGAGCCGGCTGTAAACAGGGAAGGCATCCTCATCCCGACCTGCAATTAACCCCAGGGACGCCGGAGCGGTACCGCTACTGCTCTGGTCCGCTGTCCCTGGAGGCTAGGTAGAGCGCAGGACTCAGTGCCTGGCTCCACCTGCACATCAGCATCCCGGGAGCCCCCAGCCCTGGGTGACCATGACTGTGTAGTGGTGGACACCCACCGCGGGCGTCCGCCGTTACTTACCCGTTCCCCATAGACCCAGCAACAGTCAGGGATCCTCCGGGGTCCCTGTCAGAAGAAAAAATCCCCGGAGGCCCGCCGAGATCCCCAGATCAGTACTGGGGTCTCGGCGCCAGCGGGGCGGTGATGTGTACGTCCGTCGGACTGTCCACATTACCGCTCTTAGAATTCTTTGCGTGGAACACCCGACTCCGGCAGAGCACCGCCGACACTGAAGGTGCCTTGGCCGGGGGGCGGGGTATAGGAGCCTGGTGCATCCTGGGAGGCTCAAAGAACTTAACTATGTGGTGCCCGGACTGGTTGCCCAGCCTACCGATACCCCAAGGTAAAGGCCCTGTGGACCCTGAAGTAGAAACTCCACTATGTCCCCTTGTTTTTTTCATATGGATGTACACTATATGGGAGGATAAGGAGGGCCTATGGATGTACACTATATGGGAGGATCAGGAGGGCCTATGGAGGTACACTATATGGGAGGATAAGGAGGGCCTATGGAGGTACACTATATGGGAGGATAAGGAGGGCCTATGGAGGTACACTATATGGGAGGATAAGGAGGGCCTATGGAGGTACACTATATGGGAGGATAAGGAGGGCCTATGGAGGTACACTATATGGGAGGATAAGGAGGGCCTATGGAGGTACACTATATGGGAGGATAAGGAGGGCCTATGGAGGTACACTATATGGGAGGATAAGGAGGGCCTATGGAGGTACACTATATGGGAGGATAAGGAGGGCCTATGGAGGTACACTATATGGGAGGATAAGGAGGGCCTATGGAGGTACACTATATGGGAGGATCAGGAGGGCCTATGGAGGTACACTATATGGGAGGATCAGGAGGGCCTATGGAGGTACACTATATGGGAGGATCAGGAGGGCCTATGGAGGTACACTATATGGGAGGATCAGGAGGGCCTATGGAGGTACACTATATGGGAGGATCAGGAGGGCCTATGGATGTACACTATATGGGAGGATCAGGAGGGCCTATGGATGTACACTATATGGGAGGATCAGGAGGGCCTATGGATGTACACTATATGGGAGGATCAGGAGGGCCTATGGATGTACACTATATGGGAGGATCAGGAGGGCCTATGGATGTACACTATATGGGAGGATCAGGAGGGCCTATGGATGTACACTATATGGGAGGATCAGGAGGGCCTATGGATGTACACTATATGGCAGGATCAGGAGGGCCTATGGATGTACACTATATGGCAGGATCAGGAGGGCCTATGGATGTACACTATATGGGAGGATAAGGAGGGCCTATGGATGTACACTATATGGGAGGATAAGGAGGGCCTATGGATGTACACTATATGGGAGGATAAGGAGGGCCTATGGATGTACACTATATGGGAGGATAAGGAGGGCCTATGGATGTACACTATATGGGAGGATAAGGAGGGCCTATGGATGTACACTATATGGGAGGATCAGGAGGGCCTATGGATGTACACTATATGGGAGGATAAGGAGGGCCTATGGATGTACACTATATGGGAGGATCAGGAGGGCCTATGGATGTACACTATATGGGAGGATCAGGAGGGCCTATGGATGTACACTATATGGGAGGATCAGGAGGGCCTATGGATGTACACTATATGGGAGGATCAGGAGGGCCTATGGATGTACACTATATGGGAGGATCAGGAGGGCCTATGGATGTACACTATATGGGAGGATCAGGAGGGCCTATGGATGTACACTATATGGGAGGATCAGGAGGGCCTATGGATGTACACTATATGGGAGGATCAGGAGGGCCTATGGATGTACACTATATGGGAGGATCAGGAGGGCCTATGGATGTACACTATATGGGAGGATCAGGAGTGCCTATGGATGTAAACTATATGGGAGGATAAGGAGGGCCTATGGATGTAAACTATATGGGAGGATAAGGAGGGCCTATGGATGTACACTATATGGGAGGATAAGGAGGGCCTATGGATGTACACTATATGGGAGGATAAGGAGGGCCTATGGATGTACACTATATGGGAGGATAAGGAGTGCCTATGGATGTACACTATATGGGAGGATAAGGAGGGCCTATGGATGTACACTATATGGGAGGATAAGGAGTGCCTATGGATGTACACTGTATGGGAGTATAAGGAGTGCCTATGGATGTACACTATATGGGAGTATAAGGAGTGCCTATGGATGTACACTATATGGGAGGATAAGGAGGGCCTATGGATGTACACTATATGGGAGTATAAGGAGTGCCTATGGATGTACACTATATGGGAGGATAAGGAGTGCCTATGGATGTACACTATATGGGAGGATAAGGAGTGCCTATGGATGTACACTATATGGGAGGATAAGGAGTGCCTATGGATGTACACTATATGGGAGGATAAGGAGTGCCTATGGATGTACACTATATGGGAGTATAAGGAGTGCCTATGGATGTACACTATATGGGAGTATAAGGAGTGCCTATGGATGTACACTATATGGGAGGATAAGGAGGGCCTATGGATGTACACTATATGGGAGGATAAGGAGGGCCTATGGATGTACACTATATGGGAGGATAAGGAGTGCCTATGGATGTACACTATATGGGAGGATAAGGAGTGCCTATGGATGTACACTATATGGGAGGATAAGGAGTGCCTATGGATGTACACTATATGAGAGGATAAGGAGTGCCTATGGATGTACACTATATGGGAGGATAAGGAGTGCCTATGGATGTACACTATATGGGAGGATAAGGAGTGCCTATGGATGTACACTATATGAGAGGATAAGGAGTGCCTATGGATGTACACTATATGGGAGGATAAGGAGTGCCTATGGATGTACAGTATATGGGAGTATAAGGAGGGCCTATGGATGTAGACTATATGGGAGTATAAGGAGTGCCTATGGATGTACACTATATGGGAGTATAAGGAGGGCCTATTGCATAAGAATAATTCAAGGTTTTACCCTTTTGGAATTGTATTGATAAAGAAGGACTTCCATACATTGGACATTTGTTGATTCTGTGGATAGTATATAAGTTCTAACATAAAGGGAGCGCGCTGAGTGTTTCATATCTTTGTAAGCCTTGTTGGGGGTGTTTCTAGGGACCACCCCTCTACACGCATTTGCAGCATCCCAAGGAAGCGCAGGTTTCTAAAACCATTCTATATATAACCAGCACACGCCTCGTCCTACGATAGACCTAGGGTTATGATTGAATTGCCTCCTAAGGACGCCTCCCACCCTCGTTACCTTCTCTGACCTCCATGCTTGGTTCTTCGTGTATTGCGCATCCACCAGATCCGGGCTCTCCCGGGACAGCAGTATCAGAGGGTCCCGCTCAGGGCTTGTCCTAGGAGGTGAGGAAAGGGTCCTAGAGTGAGACAGAGAGGACAGTGGTGGAGGCATGGACCCATGGCCATCTCCTGCTTACCTGGACCCTCGGAAATATCCTTTTGGAGTTTTCTTCTCCCAGGGCCAGATATCAGCTGCCCTTAAAATAAGAAAGACAGTGTCACCCAGTGTGGAGAAACGGACCCCCATGGCCCACACACGTGATGGTCACACGCACTTCCTCAAGTCCTCTCTCATGAGGTCCCAGCGACCCAGTCCTGTGGGGTATATGGGCCACACTGCAGGTCCACCCTCCCAGAAGGTCCAAGCAGGGTACATGATGTCCTTATAATCTGCAGTCTGGACACAGAGCAAAGACACGTTAGTCACACATGATGTTCATATGTTGAATGACCTATAAGGTGTTGGTAGAACTTTGACATGTGCCATGATCCCATGGCTATGATGCATCCGGCTGAAACGCATCATCTCGTGCCCAGAGCTCTAACAGCTTAACAGTGACACCAGGTGAATGACCAATGTATGGTTCAATCCTAGCATACGGTGTCAGTGTTCCTAGCGAGACTGATGGGGGTACAATCGTGCCTGACATGTGCAGGGAGAAAACACACACAACACACACACACACACACCTCAGCACTCCACCCCCAAGACGTGCCTATCCTCAGCACTCCAAACCCTGACTTGCCTATCCTCGGCACTCCAAACCCTGACTTGCCTATCCTTACCCCTCAACTTGTTCCTCGACTTGTTCATTCCTCAGCAATCTGCCCCTCAATTTGGTTGTTCCTCAGTACTCCCCACCCTTACCGACGCTCAGCACTTCACCCCCCCCAACTTACTGATGCTCATCCCTTCACCCCCCCCCCGCCCGACTTACTGATGCTCAGCAATGCCCAGCACTCCACCCCCCCCCCCCCCCCCGACTTACCGATGCTCAACACTCCTGACTAATTAGTTCCTCAGCACTTAACTTCCAGACTTGCCTATTCCAAAGCACTCCACCCCCTGGCTTGACTTTCCACAGCAGTCGGCACCGACTTACCAATGCTCAGCACCCCACCCCTGACATGCCCGTTCCACAGCACTACACCCCACAACTTATTTTTTCCTCAGCACTCAACCCCCTGAATTGTTTCCCTTCACCACTTCACCTCCCCAACTTGCCAGTCCTCAGCACTCAACCCTTCGACTTCACCATTCTTCAGGACTCTACCCCGGACATACGATCCTCAGCACTCCACACCCCCAACTTACCTATCCTCAAGACTCCACCCTTCGAGTTGTTTATTCCTTAGAGCACTGCATCCCCAGACTTGCCAATCTTAGCACTCCCTACCCCCGACTTGCCATTCCTCAGCACTCCACTCCCAACTTGCTTATTGTCAGCACTCCAACCCTCGACATGCCCGTTCCTCTGCACTCCCCCAGTCTAGTTCTTTCCTCAGCACTCAACCACCAAGACTTACCTGTTTCTCAGCACTCCATCCCCAGATTAGACCATTCCTTAGCACTCAACCCCCCAATTTGTCCATTCCTCAGCACCCAATAACTTATTTATCCTCAGCACCCAACGACTTAGTTATTCCTCAGCGCTCCCCACTCCTCAACTTGCCAATCCTCAGCACTTTACCCCTTGACTTGTTCATTCATCAGCACTCCAACCTTGGACTTATTAGTTCCTCAGCACTCCTCCTCCCCCCCCTCACCTTGTTCAATTCTAGCACTCCACGCACAGACTTTCCCAATCCCCAGCACTCCACCCCAAGACTTGTTCATTCCTCAGCACTCCACCACCGACTTGCCTATAATCAGCAGTCCACCCGAGCTTTTTCATTCCTCAGCACCCTAACCCCCGAATCACCCCGTCCCAGCACTCTATGCTTCAACACATCTCATCCTCAGCACCCCACACCCTCTAATTACTCCTTCCTTATAACTCTACCCCCTGACCCGTCATATCCTCAGTAGTAGAGTGTTCAAACCTCCCCTGTATTCAACGCTCACCAACTCATCCTGTCCTCAGTCCTATACCCATAACTTGTCCAGTCATTAGTACTCTATAGTCCCATTACTCCCATCCTCAGCTCTACACACAACAATTTGTGAGGTTACTAGATTTCTACAACCCAACGCCTCCCACCCTCAGGTGTACACCCCACATCAACCCTGAGCTTGGTACATCCTCCCAGATGCAAACTCACCTTGCTGAAGGAGAAGACTGGGATGACTGGTGTCATCCACTGTGGAACCTGGGGATAATCTCGAACATTCATCACTATATCCATATCCGGTAAGTCGGGGAGAAGCTGAAGCAGGAAGTGCTCCACCCCACTGCATCTACAGAGATATAACATACATGTGACGGGTACACTGCAGCGTGTATATATACATTACAGCGTGTACCTGAGTCTGTCTGCTCCATCTCCCCTGACGCTATCACTCAGGAACGTGTACACTGCAGCGTGTATATATACATTACAGCGAGTACCTGAGTCTGTCTGCTCCATCTCCCCTGAGGCTATCACTCAGGAACGTGTACACTGCAGCGTGTATATATAAATTACAGCGTGTACCTGAGTCTCTGCTCCATCTCCCCTGAGGCTATCACTCAGGAACGTGTACACTGCAGTGTGTATATATACATTACAGCGTGTACCTGAGTCTCTGCTCCATCTCCCCTGACGCTATCACTCAGGAACGTGTACACTGCAGCGTGTATATATACATTACAGCGTGTACCTGAGTCTGTCTGCTCCATCTCCCCTGACGCTATCACTCAGGAACGTGTACAATGCAGCGTGTATATATACATTACAGCGTATACCTGAGTCTCTGCTCCATCTCCCCTGACGCTATCACTCAGGAACGTGTACACTGCAGCGTGTATATATACATTACAGCGTGTACCTGAGTCTGTCTGCTCCATCTCCCCTGACGCCATCACTCAGGAACGTGTACACTGCAGCGTGTATATATACATTACTGCGTGTACCTGAGTCTCTCTGCTCCATCTCCCCTGACGCTATCACTCAGGAACGTGTACACTGCAGCGTGTATATATACATTACAGCGTGTACCTGAGTCTCTCCGCTCCATCTCCCCTGACGCCATCACTCAGGAACGTGTACACTGCAGCGTATATATACATTACAGCGTGTACCTGAGTCTCTGCTCCATCTCCCCGGACGTTATCACTCAGGAACGTGTACATTGCAGCGTGTATATATACATTACAGCGTGTACCTGAGTCTGTCTGCTCCATCTACCCTGATGCTATCACTCAGGAACGTGTACACTGCAGCGTGTATATATACATTACAGCGTGTACCTGAGTCTCTGCTCCATCTCCCCGGACGCTATCACTCAGGAACGTGTACACTGCAGCGTGTATATATGCATTACAGCGTGTACCTGAGTCTCTGCTCCATCTCCCCGGACGCTATCACTCAGGAACGTGTACACTGCAGCGTGTATATATACATTACAGCGTGTACCTGAGTCTCTGCTCCATCTCCCCTGACACTATCACTCAGGAACGTGTACACTGCAGCGTGTATATATACATTACAGCGTATACCTGAGTCTCTGCTCCATCTCCCCTGACACTATCACTCAGGAACGTGTACACTGCAGCGTGTATATATACATTACAGCGAGTACCTGAGTCTCTGCTCCATCTCCCCTGACGCTATCACTCAGGAACGTGTACACTGCAGCGTGTATATATACATTACGGCGTGTACCTGAGTCTCTCTGCTCCATCTCCCCTGACGCTATCACTCAGGAACGTGTACACTGCAGCGTGTATATATACATTACAGCGTGTACCTGAGTCTGTCTGCTCCATCTCCCCTGACGCCATCACTCAGGAACGTGTACACTGCAGCGTGTATATATACATTACAGCGTGTACCTGAGTCTGTCTGCTCCATCTCCCCTGACACCATCACTCAGGAACGTGTACACTGCAGCGTGTATATATACATTACAGCGTATACCTGAGTCTGTCTGCTCCATCTCCCCTGACGCTATCACTCAGGAACGTGTACACTGCAGCGTGTATATATACATTACAGCGTGTCCCTGAGTCTGTCTGCTCCATCTCCCCTGACGCTATCACTCAGGAACGTGTACACTGCAGCGGGTATATATACATTACAGCGTATACCTGAGTCTGTCTGCTCCATCTCCCCTGACACTATCACTCAGGAACGTGTACACTGCAGCGTGTATATATACATTACAGCGAGTACCTGAGTCTCTGCTCCATCTCCCCTGACGCTATCACTCAGGAACGTGTACACTGCAGCGTGTATATATACATTACAGCGTGTACCTGAGTCTCTGCTCCATCTCCCCTGACGCTATCACTCAGGAACGTGTACACTGCAGGGTGTATATATACATTACAGCGTGTACCTGAGTCTCTCTGCTCCATCTCCCCTGACGCTATCACTCAGGAACGTGTACACTGCAGCGTGTATATATATACATTACAGCGTGTACCTGAGTCTCTCCGCTCCATCTCCCCTGACGCCATCACTCAGGAACGTGTACACTGCAGCGTATATATACATTACAGCGTATACCTGAGTCTGTTTGCTCCATCTTCCCTGACGCCATCACTCAGGAACGGGTACACTGCAGCGTGTATATATACATTACAGCGTATACCTGAGTCTGTCTGCTCCATCTCCCCTGACGCTATCACTCAGGAACGGGTACACTGCAGCGTGTATATATACATTACAGCGTATACCTGAGTCTGTCTGCTCCATCTCCCCTGACGCCATCACTCAGGAACGGGTACACTGCAGCGTGTATATATACATTACAGCGTGTACCTGAGTCTCTCTGCTCCATCTCCCCTGACGCTATCACATAGGAACGTGTACACTGCAGCGTGTATATATACATTACAGCGTGTACCTGAGTCTCTCTGCTCCATCTCCCCTGACGCTATCACTCAGGAACGTGTACACTGCAGCGTGTATATATACATTACAGCGTGTCCCTGAGTCTCTCTGCTCCATCTCCCCTGACGCTATCACTCAGGAACGTGTACACTGCAGCGTGTATATATACATTACAGCGTGTACCTGAGTCTCTCTGCTCCATCTCCCCTGACACCATCACTCAGGAACGTGTACACTGTAGCGTGTATATATACATTACAGCGTATACCTGAGTCTCTGCTCCATCTCCCCTGACGCTATCACTCAGGAACGTGTACACTGCAGCGTGTATATATACATTACAGCGTGTACCTGAGTCTGTCTGCTCCATCTCCCCTGACGCTATCACTCAGGAACGTGTACACTGCAGCGTGTATATATACATTACAGCGTGTACCTGAGTCTCTCTGCTCCATCTCCCCTGACGCTATCACTCAGGAACGTGTACACTGCAGCGTGTATATATACATTACAGCATGTACCTGAGTCTCTCTGCTCCATCTCCCATGACGCTATCACTCAGGAACGTGTACACTGCAGCGTGTATATATACATTACAGCGTGTACCTGAGTCTCTCTGCTCCATCTACCCTGATGCTATCACTCAGGAACGTGTACACTGCAGCGTGTATATATACATTACAGCGTGTACCTGAGTCTGTCTGCTCCATCTCCCCTGACGCCATCACTCAGGAACGTGTACACTGCAGCGTGTATATATATATTACAGCGTGTACCTGAGTCTCTGCTCCATCTCCCCTGACGCTATCACTCAGGAACGTGTACACTGCAGCATGTATATATACATTACAGCGTGTACCTGAGTCTCTGCTCCATCTCCCCTGACACTATCACTCAGGAACGTGTACACTGCAGCGTGTATATATACATTACAGCGTGTACCTGAGTCTGTCTGCTCCATCTCCCCTGACGCTATCACTCAGGAACGTGTACACTGCAGCGTGTATATATACATTACAGCGTGTACCTGAGTCTCTCTGCTCCATCTCCCCTGACGCTATCACTCAGGAACGTGTACACTGCAGCGTGTATATATACATTACAGCATGTACCTGAGTCTGTCTGCTCCATCTCCCCTGACGCTATCACTCAGGAACGTGTACACTGCAGCGTGTATATATACATTACAGCGTGTACCTGAGTCTCTGCTCCATCTCCCCTGACGCCATCACTCAGGAACGTGTACACTGCAGGGTGTATATATACATTACAGCGTGTACCTGAGTCTCTGCTCCATCTCCCCTGACGCTATCACTCAGGAACGTGTACACTGCAGCGTGTATATATACATTACAGCGTGTACCTGAGTCTGTCTGCTCCATCTCCCCTGACGCCATCACTCAGGAACGTGTACACTGCAGCGTGTATATATACATTACAGCGTGTACCTGAGTCTGTCTGCTCCATCTCCCCTGACGCCATCACTCAGGAACGTGTACACTGCAGCGTGTATATATACATTACAGCGTGTACCTGAGTCTGTCTGCTCCATCTCCCCTGACGCTATCACTCAGGAACGTGTACACTGCAGCGTGTATATATGCATTACAGCGTGTACCTGAGTCTCTCTGCTCCATCTCCCCTGAAACTATCACTCAGGAACGTGTACACTGCAGCGTGTATATATACATTACAGCGTGTACCTGAGTCTCTCTGCTCCATCTCCCCTGACGCTATCACTCAGGAACGTGTACACTGCAGCGTGTATATATACATTACAGCGTGTCCCTGAGTCTGTCTGCTCCATCTCCCCTGACGCTATCACTCAGGAACGTGTACACTGCAGCGGGTATATATACATTACAGCGTATACCTGAGTCTGTCTGCTCCATCTCCCCTTACGCTATCACTCAGGAACGTGTACACTGCAGCGTGTATATATACATTACAGCGTGTACCTGAGTCTCTCTGCTCCATCTCCCCTGACGCTATCACTCAGGAACGTGTACACTGCAGCGTGTATATATACATTACAGCGTGTACCTGAGTCTCTCTGCTCCATCTCCCCTGACGCTATCACTCAGGAACGTGTACACTGCAGCGTGTATATATATACATTACAGCGTGTACCTGAGTCTCTCCGCTCCATCTCCCCTGACGCCATCACTCAGGAACGTGTACACTGCAGCGTATATATACATTACAGCGTATACCTGAGTCTGTCTGCTCCATCTCCCCTGACGCCATCACTCAGGAACGGGTACACTGCAGCGTGTATATATACATTACAGCGTGTACCTGAGTCTGTCTGCTCCATCTCCCCTGACGCTATCACATAGGAACGTGTACACTGCAGCGTGTATATATACATTACAGCGTGTACCTGAGTCTCTCTGCTCCATCTCCCCTGACGCTATCACTCAGGAACGTGTACACTGCAGCGTGTATATATACATTACAGCGTGTCCCTGAGTCTCTCTGCTCCATCTCCCCTGACGCTATCACTCAGGAACGTGTACACTGCAGCGTGTATATATACATTACAGCGTGTACCTGAGTCTCTCTGCTCCATCTCCCCTGACACCATCACTCAGGAACGTGTACACTGTAGCGTGTATATATACATTACAGCGTATACCTGAGTCTCTGCTCCATCTCCCCTGACGCTATCACTCAGGAACGTGTACACTGCAGCGTGTATATATACATTACAGCGTGTACCTGAGTCTGTCCGCTCCATCTCCCCTGACGCTATCACTCAGGAACGTGTACACTGCAGCGTGTATATATACATTACAGCGTGTACCTGAGTCTGTCTGCTCCATCTCCCCTGACGCTATCACTCAGGAACGTGTACACTGCAGCGTGTATATATACATTACAGCGTGTACCTGAGTCTCTCTGCTCCATCTCCCCTGACGCTATCACTCAGGAACGTGTACACTGCAGCGTGTATATATACATTACAGCATGTACCTGAGTCTCTCTGCTCCATCTCCCATGACGCTATCACTCAGGAACGTGTACACTGCAGCGTGTATATATACATTACAGCGTGTACCTGAGTCTCTGCTCCATCTCCCCTGACACTATCACTCAGGAACGTGCACACTGCAGCGTGTATATATATATTACAGCGTGTACCTGAGTCTGTCTGCTCCATCTCCCCTGACGCTATCACTCAGGAACGTGTACACTGCAGCGTGTATATATACATTACAGCGTGTACCTGAGTCTCTCTGCTCCATCTACCCTGATGCTATCACTCAGGAACGTGTACACTGCAGCGTGTATATATACATTACAGCGTGTACCTGAGTCTCTGCTCCATCTCCCCGGACGCTATCACTCAGAAACGTGTACACTGCAGCGTGTATATATACATTACAGCGTGTACCTGAGTCTCTCTGCTCCATCTCCCCTGACGCTATTACTCAGGAACGTGTACACTGCAGCGTGTATATATATATTACAGCGTGTACCTGAGTCTCTGCTCCATCTCCCCTGACGCTATCACTCAGGAACGTGTACACTGCAGCGTGTATATATACATTACAGCGTGTACCTGAGTCTCTCTGCTCCATCTCCCCTGACGCTATCACTCAGGAACGTGTACACTGCAGCGTGTATATATACATTACAGCATGTACCTGAGTCTCTGCTCCATCTCCCCTGACGCTATCACTCAGGAACGTGTACACTGCAGCGTGTATATATACATTACAGCGTGTACCTGAGTCTCTCTGCTCCATCTCCCCTGACGCTATCACTCAGGAACGTGTACACTGCAGCGTGTATATATACATTACAGCGTGTACCTGAGTCTGTCTGCTCCATCTCCCCTGACGCTATCACTCAGGAACGTGTACACTGCAGCGTGTATATATACATTACAGCGTGTACCTGAGTCTCTGCTCCATCTCCCCTGACGCTATCACTCAGGAACGGGTACACTGCAGCGTGTATATATACATTACAGCGTGTACCTGAGTCTGTCTGCTCCATCTCCCCTGACGCCATCACTCAGGAACGTGTACACTGCAGCGTGTATATATACATTACAGCGTGTACCTGAGTCTGTCTGCTCCATCTCCCCTGACGCCATCACTCAGGAACGTGTACACTGCAGCGTGTATATATACATTACAGCGTGTACCTGAGTCTCTCTGCTCCATCTCCCCTGACGCTATCACTCAGGAACGTGTACATTGTAGCGTGTATATATACATTACAGCGTGTACCTGAGTCTCTCTGCTCCATCTCCCCTGAAACTATCACTCAGGAACGTGTACACTGCAGCGTGTATATATACATTACAGCGTGTACCTGAGTCTCTCTGCTCCATCTCCCCTGACGCTATCACTCAGGAACGTGTACACTGCAGCGTGTATATATATACATTACAGCGTGTACCTGAGTCTCTCTGCTCCATCTCCCCTGACGCTATCACTCAGGAACGTGTACACTGCAGCGTGTATATATAAATTACAGCGTGTACCTGAGTCTCTGCTCCATCTCCCCTGACGCTATCACTAAGGAACGTGTACACTGCAGCGTGTATATATACATTACAGCGTGTACCTGAGTCTCTCTGCTCCATCTCCCCTGACGCTATCACATAGGAACGTGTACACTGCAGCGTGTATATATACATTACAGCGTGTACCTGAGTCTCTCTGCTCCATCTCCCCTGACGCTATCACTCAGGAACGTGTACACTGCAGCGTGTATATATACATTACAGCGTGTCCCTGAGTCTCTCTGCTCCATCTCCCCTGACGCTATCACTCAGGAACGTGTACACTGCAGCGTGTATATATACATTACAGCGTGTACCTGAGTCTCTCTGCTCCATCTCCCCTGACACCATCACTCAGGAACGTGTACACTGTAGCGTGTATATATACATTACAGCGTATACCTGAGTCTCTGCTCCATCTCCCCTGACGCTATCACTCAGGAACGTGTACACTGCAGCGTGTATATATACATTACAGCGTGTACCTGAGTCTGTCTGCTCCATCTCCCCTGACGCTATCACTCAGGAACGTGTACACTGCAGCGTGTATATATACATTACAGCGTGTACCTGAGTCTGTCTGCTCCATCTCCCCTGACGCTATCACTCAGGAACGTGTACACTGCAGCGTGTATATATACATTACAGCGTGTACCTGAGTCTCTCTGCTCCATCTCCCCTGATGCTATCACTCAGGAACGTGTACACTGCAGCGTGTATATATACATTACAGCGTGTACCTGAGTCTGTCTGCTCCATCTCCCCTGACGCCATCACTCAGGAACGTGTACACTGCAGCGTGTATATATATATTACAGCGTGTACCTGAGTCTCTGCTCCATCTCCCCTGACGCTATCACTCAGGAACGTGTACACTGCAGCATGTATATATACATTACAGCGTGTACCTGAGTCTCTGCTCCATCTCCCCTGACACTATCACTCAGGAACGTGTACACTGCAGCGTGTATATATACATTACAGCGTGTACCTGAGTCTGTCTGCTCCATCTCCCCTGACGCTATCACTCAGGAACGTGTACACTGCAGCGTGTATATATACATTACAGCGTGTACCTGAGTCTCTCTGCTCCATCTCCCCTGACGCTATCACTCAGGAACGTGTACACTGCAGGGTGTATATATACATTACAGCGTGTACCTGAGTCTCTGCTCCATCTCCCCTGACGCTATCACTCAGGAACGTGTACACTGCAGCGTGTATATATACATTACAGCGTGTACCTGAGTCTGTCTGCTCCATCTCCCCTGACGCCATCACTCAGGAACGTGTACACTGCAGCGTGTATATATACATTACAGCGTGTACCTGAGTCTGTCTGCTCCATCTCCCCTGACGCCATCACTCAGGAACGTGTACACTGCAGCGTGTATATATACATTACAGCGTGTACCTGAGTCTGTCTGCTCCATCTCCCCTGACGCTATCACTCAGGAACGTGTACACTGCAGCGTGTATATATGCATTACAGCGTGTACCTGAGTCTCTCTGCTCCATCTCCCCTGAAACTATCACTCAGGAACGTGTACACTGCAGCGTGTATATATACATTACAGCGTGTACCTGAGTCTCTCTGCTCCATCTCCCCTGACGCTATCACTCAGGAACGTGTACACTGCAGCGTGTATATATACATTACAGCGTGTCCCTGAGTCTGTCTGCTCCATCTCCCCTGACGCTATCACTCAGGAACGTGTACACTGCAGCGGGTATATATACATTACAGCGTATACCTGAGTCTGTCTGCTCCATCTCCCCTTACGCTATCACTCAGGAACGTGTACACTGCAGCGTGTATATATACATTACAGCGTGTACCTGAGTCTCTCTGCTCCATCTCCCCTGACGCTATCACTCAGGAACGTGTACACTGCAGCGTGTATATATACATTACAGCGTGTACCTGAGTCTCTCTGCTCCATCTCCCCTGACGCTATCACTCAGGAACGTGTACACTGCAGCGTGTATATATATACATTACAGCGTGTACCTGAGTCTCTCCGCTCCATCTCCCCTGACGCCATCACTCAGGAACGTGTACACTGCAGCGTATATATACATTACAGCGTATACCTGAGTCTGTCTGCTCCATCTCCCCTGACGCCATCACTCAGGAACGGGTACACTGCAGCGTGTATATATACATTACAGCGTGTACCTGAGTCTGTCTGCTCCATCTCCCCTGACGCTATCACATAGGAACGTGTACACTGCAGCGTGTATATATACATTACAGCGTGTACCTGAGTCTCTCTGCTCCATCTCCCCTGACGCTATCACTCAGGAACGTGTACACTGCAGCGTGTATATATACATTACAGCGTGTCCCTGAGTCTCTCTGCTCCATCTCCCCTGACGCTATCACTCAGGAACGTGTACACTGCAGCGTGTATATATACATTACAGCGTGTACCTGAGTCTCTCTGCTCCATCTCCCCTGACACCATCACTCAGGAACGTGTACACTGTAGCGTGTATATATACATTACAGCGTATACCTGAGTCTCTGCTCCATCTCCCCTGACGCTATCACTCAGGAACGTGTACACTGCAGCGTGTATATATACATTACAGCGTGTACCTGAGTCTGTCCGCTCCATCTCCCCTGACGCTATCACTCAGGAACGTGTACACTGCAGCGTGTATATATACATTACAGCGTGTACCTGAGTCTGTCTGCTCCATCTCCCCTGACGCTATCACTCAGGAACGTGTACACTGCAGCGTGTATATATACATTACAGCGTGTACCTGAGTCTCTCTGCTCCATCTCCCCTGACGCTATCACTCAGGAACGTGTACACTGCAGCGTGTATATATACATTACAGCATGTACCTGAGTCTCTCTGCTCCATCTCCCATGACGCTATCACTCAGGAACGTGTACACTGCAGCGTGTATATATACATTACAGCGTGTACCTGAGTCTCTGCTCCATCTCCCCTGACACTATCACTCAGGAACGTGTACACTGCAGCGTGTATATATATATTACAGCGTGTACCTGAGTCTGTCTGCTCCATCTCCCTTGACGCTATCACTCAGGAACGTGTACACTGCAGCGTGTATATATACATTACAGCGTGTACCTGAGTCTCTCTGCTCCATCTACCCTGATGCTATCACTCAGGAACGTGTACACTGCAGCGTGTATATATACATTACAGCGTGTACCTGAGTCTCTGCTCCATCTCCCCGGACGCTATCACTCAGAAACGTGTACACTGCAGCGTGTATATATACATTACAGCGTGTACCTGAGTCTCTCTGCTCCATCTCCCCTGACGCTATTACTCAGGAACGTGTACACTGCAGCGTGTATATATATATTACAGCGTGTACCTGAGTCTCTGCTCCATCTCCCCTGACGCTATCACTCAGGAACGTGTACACTGCAGCGTGTATATATACATTACAGCGTGTACCTGAGTCTCTCTGCTCCATCTCCCCTGACGCTATCACTCAGGAACGTGTACACTGCAGCGTGTATATATATACATTACAGCGTGTACCTGAGTCTCTCTGCTCCATCTCCCCTGACGCTATCACTCAGGAACGTGTACACTGCAGCGTGTATATATACATTACAGCGTGTACCTGAGTCTCTGCTCCATCTCCCCTGACGCTATCACTAAGGAACGTGTACACTGCAGCGTGTATATATACATTACAGCGTGTACCTGAGTCTCTCTGCTCCATCTCCCCTGACGCTATCACTCAGGAACGTGTACACTGCAGCGTGTATATATACATTACAGCGTGTACCTGAGTCTCTGCTCCATCTCCCCTGACGCTATCACTCAGGAACGTGTACACTGCAGCGTGTATATATACATTACAGCGTGTACCTGAGTCTCTGCTCCATCTCCCCTGACGCTATCACTCAGGAACGTGTACACTGCAGCGTGTATATATAAATTACAGCGTGTACCTGAGTCTGTCTGCTCCATCTCCCCTGACGCTATCACTCAGGAACGTGTACACTGCAGCGTGTATATATAAATTACAGCGTGTACCTGAGTCTCTGCTCCATCTCCCCTGACGCTATCACTAAGGAACGTGTACACTGCAGCGTGTATATATACATTACAGCGTGTACCTGAGTCTCTCTGCTCCATCTCCCCTGACGCTATCACTCAGGAACGTGTACACTGCAGCGTGTATATATACATTACAGCGTGTACCTGAGTCTCTGCTCCATCTCCCCTGACGCTATCACTCAGGAACGTGTACACTGCAGCGTGTATATATACATTACAGCGTGTACCTGAGTCTGTCTGCTCCATCTCCCCTGACGCCATCACTCAGGAACGTGTACACTGCAGCGTGTATATATACATTACAGCGTGTACCTGAGTCTGTCTGCTCCATCTCCCCTGACGCCATCACTCAGGAACGTGTACACTGCAGCGTGTATATATACATTACAGCGTGTACCTGAGTCTGTCTGCTCCATCTCCCCTGACGCTATCACTCAGGAACGTGTACACTGCAGCGTGTATATATGCATTACAGCGTGTACCTGAGTCTCTCTGCTCCATCTCCCCTGAAACTATCACTCAGGAACGTGTACACTGCAGCGTGTATATATACATTACAGCGTGTACCTGAGTCTCTCTGCTCCATCTCCCCTGACGCTATCACTCAGGAACGTGTACACTGCAGCGTGTATATATACATTACAGCGTGTCCCTGAGTCTGTCTGCTCCATCTCCCCTGACGCTATCACTCAGGAACGTGTACACTGCAGCGGGTATATATACATTACAGCGTATACCTGAGTCTGTCTGCTCCATCTCCCCTTACGCTATCACTCAGGAACGTGTACACTGCAGCGTGTATATATACATTACAGCGTGTACCTGAGTCTCTCTGCTCCATCTCCCCTGACGCTATCACTCAGGAACGTGTACACTGCAGCGTGTATATATACATTACAGCGTGTACCTGAGTCTCTCTGCTCCATCTCCCCTGACGCTATCACTCAGGAACGTGTACACTGCAGCGTGTATATATATACATTACAGCGTGTACCTGAGTCTCTCCGCTCCATCTCCCCTGACGCCATCACTCAGGAACGTGTACACTGCAGCGTATATATACATTACAGCGTATACCTGAGTCTGTCTGCTCCATCTCCCCTGACGCCATCACTCAGGAACGGGTACACTGCAGCGTGTATATATACATTACAGCGTGTACCTGAGTCTGTCTGCTCCATCTCCCCTGACGCTATCACATAGGAACGTGTACACTGCAGCGTGTATATATACATTACAGCGTGTACCTGAGTCTCTCTGCTCCATCTCCCCTGACGCTATCACTCAGGAACGTGTACACTGCAGCGTGTATATATACATTACAGCGTGTCCCTGAGTCTCTCTGCTCCATCTCCCCTGACGCTATCACTCAGGAACGTGTACACTGCAGCGTGTATATATACATTACAGCGTGTACCTGAGTCTCTCTGCTCCATCTCCCCTGACACCATCACTCAGGAACGTGTACACTGTAGCGTGTATATATACATTACAGCGTATACCTGAGTCTCTGCTCCATCTCCCCTGACGCTATCACTCAGGAACGTGTACACTGCAGCGTGTATATATACATTACAGCGTGTACCTGAGTCTGTCCGCTCCATCTCCCCTGACGCTATCACTCAGGAACGTGTACACTGCAGCGTGTATATATACATTACAGCGTGTACCTGAGTCTGTCTGCTCCATCTCCCCTGACGCTATCACTCAGGAACGTGTACACTGCAGCGTGTATATATACATTACAGCGTGTACCTGAGTCTCTCTGCTCCATCTCCCCTGACGCTATCACTCAGGAACGTGTACACTGCAGCGTGTATATATACATTACAGCATGTACCTGAGTCTCTCTGCTCCATCTCCCATGACGCTATCACTCAGGAACGTGTACACTGCAGCGTGTATATATACATTACAGCGTGTACCTGAGTCTCTGCTCCATCTCCCCTGACACTATCACTCAGGAACGTGTACACTGCAGCGTGTATATATATATTACAGCGTGTACCTGAGTCTGTCTGCTCCATCTCCCTTGACGCTATCACTCAGGAACGTGTACACTGCAGCGTGTATATATACATTACAGCGTGTACCTGAGTCTCTCTGCTCCATCTACCCTGATGCTATCACTCAGGAACGTGTACACTGCAGCGTGTATATATACATTACAGCGTGTACCTGAGTCTCTGCTCCATCTCCCCGGACGCTATCACTCAGAAACGTGTACACTGCAGCGTGTATATATACATTACAGCGTGTACCTGAGTCTCTCTGCTCCATCTCCCCTGACGCTATTACTCAGGAACGTGTACACTGCAGCGTGTATATATATATTACAGCGTGTACCTGAGTCTCTGCTCCATCTCCCCTGACGCTATCACTCAGGAACGTGTACACTGCAGCGTGTATATATACATTACAGCGTGTACCTGAGTCTCTCTGCTCCATCTCCCCTGACGCTATCACTCAGGAACGTGTACACTGCAGCGTGTATATATATACATTACAGCGTGTACCTGAGTCTCTCTGCTCCATCTCCCCTGACGCTATCACTCAGGAACGTGTACACTGCAGCGTGTATATATACATTACAGCGTGTACCTGAGTCTCTGCTCCATCTCCCCTGACGCTATCACTAAGGAACGTGTACACTGCAGCGTGTATATATACATTACAGCGTGTACCTGAGTCTCTCTGCTCCATCTCCCCTGACGCTATCACTCAGGAACGTGTACACTGCAGCGTGTATATATACATTACAGCGTGTACCTGAGTCTCTGCTCCATCTCCCCTGACGCTATCACTCAGGAACGTGTACACTGCA